>BPLQ01002590.1:0-66454 GCA_021605075.1 Caerostris darwini | reverse complement strand
ACTAACCTGGAGTAGAGAGCATGCATTGCGGACACCGCAACAGTGGTCTTGTGTGATGTTTTCCGACGAGTCCAGGTTTAGTTTGCAGTCTGATTCTCGCCGGACTTTCATATGGAGAGCGCCAGGTACCCGTTACCACCAAGAGAAAACATTGAACGACACCGTTACAGTGGTGCATTATGGCTCGTTTGGGGAGGAATTATTCTTGGTTCCAGAACTGACCTGCATGTTCAGAGTGTAACAATGACAGGCCACGTCTATCGGGATGTCATTCTGGAACAACATGTACGTTTGTTTCGGGGCGCCATGGGTGCTCAATTTCTGTTTATGGATGACAACGCCCGTCCTCACCGTGCAAACATTGTAGACGAATGCCTTCAATTGGAGGATATCACCCGTTTGGATTGGCCAGCATACTCACCGGACTTGAATCCAATAGACCATGTGTGGGATATGCTTGGCCGACGAATTGCAGCCCGTCAACCCCCTCCCACCTGTCAACCGGAACTTCGGAGGGCATTGCTTGATGATAAACACATTGATAATTGATAATTGGTGCGATATTCCCCAAGATTCACATTGATAATTTGATACTCAGCATGCCTAGGCGTTGTGGGGCCTGTATTGCATCGTCCGGGAGACATACTCCATATTAACCATCATACTAACCATGTTATACTGTTTTTTGTAAATAGGCTCTTTTTTGAAATTTGCTCCAGGGAGTAAAAATCTCAATTTTTATTAATTATGTCAAACATATAGCATCTTTTTTGCTCTTTACCTTTTGTTTAATAAATAGATTTTACAAATAAGTCAAATTTGTTTTGCTTCTGTCTCTTTCTTTGCCTGAACTTCATTATCCTTAATTTATGGACGTGAGTGTATATTAAATCGTCTGCTTAGAATATTCATATCTAAAGTCGTCTGCTTCGAATATGCGGTTGTTTTTATCTGCTTTTATTTATTTAAGAATTAGGCGAGCATTTACTTTCTGAAAAATCTACAAATTATATCTATCAGAAGAATATAGTATTTACGAAATTTACTCAAAAAATAAGTTAATTTGTTCAATTATTTTTCCTGCCATGAAATGTTATAAAAAGCATAATATAATAAGTAGTAAATCAAAATACATATTTCACCACGTTATATAAAATCGTCTGCTTGGAATATTCAGCTGTTTTCAATCAATCAAGCCTACTTTATAAAAAGTCTACAAATTTTTTATTAAATTGAATTCAGAGAAAGGATATACTGTTATAAAATTAATTCACACAATTAGTTTAAGAGTTCAAATTGTTTTATCTATCATGAAATGTTGTAAAAAACATCATAGAATAAGCAATAAATCAAAATACACATCTCACCAAATTATGTAAAATCGTCTGAATATTCATATATGAAGTCGTTTGCTTATAACATTCAGATGTTTTTATATGATTTTATTTATATAAAATCAAGCAAGCATTTACTTTTTGAAAAATCTACAATTTATTTATTAAATCACATTTATAAAAAAGAATACAGTATTTATAAAATTTACTCAAACAATTAGTTTAATTGTTTAATTTTTTCTTACCATGATATGTTATAAAAAGCCTTAGAATAAGCAGTAAACAAAATACACAGCTCACTATATTAAATAAAGTCGTTTGCTTGGAATATATAGTTGTTTTTATCTAGTTTTATTTATATAAGAATTCTAGCAAGCATTTACTTTCTGAAAAATCTACAAATTAATTATTAAAAAAGAATTATATTAATTAAATTAAAGAATGAATTAATTTAATTCTTTAATTAAATAAAGAAATTAATTAATTGAATCATTTAATTAATTTAATAAATTAATATTAAAGGAATTAAATTAAGTTATGAAAAGAATAAATAAAAAAAAAGTAGTTATAAAATTTACTCAAACAATTAGTTTAATTATTCAATTGTTTTTTCTACCATGAAATGTTAAAATAAATTAATAGTTTAAAAAAGCTAAAAAACACGCTTTTAGAGTTTAAAACTAAAAAAATCACGCTTTTAGAGTTAATCAAATTAAAAAGTAAAAAATAATTGTTAACATAATAAAATGACTGACGAGAAAATGAATGTCACTGTTCTAAAAGTGTGGGGTGCTCGATATCAATCATTATAATTTTTCACTAGTTTCATTCCGAAATGCAGAGTTAGTTTAAAAATGTCATACAAAGCACCCAACGCTTTTAGAACAGTGACATTCATTTTCTCGTCAGTCATTTTATTATGTTAACAATTATTTTTTACTTTTTAATTTGATTAACTCTAAAAGCGTGATTTTTTTAGTTTTAAACTCTAAAAGCGTGTTTTTTAGCTTTTTTAAACTATTAATTTATTTTTTACTTTTTAGTTTAACAGACAAACAAACATTCAGGTGAAACAACTGTTTTCTTTCTGAAAGATGCCTGTAAATGTTTCTTTGCAGCTTAAATAGTGTATATGAGGAGAAACAGATCTCCAGGGGAAAAAGTCAGTTACATACATACATACAAACATACAAACATACAGGTGAAGCTAATAAAAGCGTATTAAAAAGCATTATAAATAAAGCTGTAAATCAAAATTTGGGAGACAACAGATTTGTTTTATAGAATGAAACTAATCATCATTCGAAATATAAATACAAATATAAGAATATCAACATCAAATCTCAGAGAAGATTTCTAAGAATGTTATAGAATATGTGTAAGATAAAAAAAAACAACAACACTTTAAATTATAATTCTGTCGGGCAAGTATCATGTATAAGTGGCAAGTTAATCAAAACAGCAACTAAAATCTGTAATGCAAGGAAGTAGAACAAAATAGACTACTAAAATTACTAAATAAATATCAGTTCCAATCTATATCAAAAACGATTAAAAAATGTTCTTAAAAATCGTTTAAGACTTTTATTGAAAATTGTTCTTATCTAAAAAGTTTTATGAGTCACATTCGTTTTTTCATCCTATATAATTGTTTTAAAAATGATTTTTTTTTCTAAATTATTAAAACAAAACGTAAATAATAAATTAATAGTTTAAAAAACACTAAAAAATACGCTTTTAGAGTTAATCAATCTAAAAAGTAATAAATAATTATAACGATTGAATAAAATGACTGACGAGAAAATGAATGTCACTGTTCTAAAAGCGTGGGGTGCTCGATATCAATCGTTATAATTTTTCACTAGTTTTCTTCCGAAATGCAGAGTTAGTTTAAAAATGTCATACAAAGCAGCCCACGCTTTTAGAACAGTGACATTCATTTTCTCGTCAGTCATTTTATTCAATCGTTATAATTATTTTTTACTTTTTAGATTGATTAACTCTAAAAGCGTATTTTTTAGTTTTTTTTAAACTATTAATTTATTTTTTACTTTTTAGTCTGATTAACTCTAAAAGAATATTTTTTTTTTAGTTTTTTTAAACTATAATTGTTTTTACTTTGCTTTCCACTTGGCCGGTTATCCGCTAAGTTTATATACTTTTTACCCACCGCGATTTTCGGCCAATAGGAAGAGCGCAATTCGACATGATCGCACTCCTATGCCTTTGAGATCCGCCTCTTTTTAGCCACCGAAATTTTCGGCCAATAGGAAGAGCGCAATTCGATCGCGGATCAGTTGACTGACTCGCCAGTAGATGGCGCCATCAGTCCCAAAATCGAGCCCAAAAAGTGAGTTACATACAAACATACATACAAACATACAGGTGAAGCTAATAAAAGCGTATTAAAAAGGAAATAAGTCCATACTAAATTATTTGAAAGCAATAAATCAAATAAATTAAAATAAAACCCAAACATTAACTGAATAAACACGTTAAATCCAAAATATGAAAAAAATATGCTTAGCTAAAAACTAAACGATAACTAAAGAAAATACTATCTATCCAGCCATAACCAATGTGGAGTTTTAATATTTTGTATTTATTTTCTAGAGTTGGTCTTAATGTTATATGTTGAAAAGGAAATAAGTTCTTAATTGAAAAGAGAAACAATCAAATATATATGGTAGATAATTATTGCTTTTTTTGTGTTTTAACGTTTTTTTTTTTAATTTTTATTGAATTATACTCGATTAAATTTACGTGTTAATTTCTTACAATTGCACTTTAGAACAGATTTACCAAATATTTAAAAATAAAAAAATAATAAATTTTTATACTTTTATTTAAAAATAATTCATGGTATTCAATAAAAAAATAATTATTTCTAACTTTCAGTCTATCTTTTTAATATTTAATTTCATATTGATAATTTTTATCTTAATTTTTTAATTAATTATTTTTAACTTTCAGTCTGTTTTTTATATTTAAATTTCTTACTTGATCCTTTTTAACTTAAACTTTTTTTTTTCAAATTATCATTAAGTTGCTTAAAATCGATTCGTAACTTCTCTATAACTATTAATGCTAATAATTTAGCTGCTTGAGCATAAAACGATATATCTCCTTGCAAAAAAATAAAAAGTAGAAGAAGAAGAATGAATGAAAAAAAAATGAATAAATGAATGGCAAAAAAAAAAAAAATAATAACTAAATGAATGAATAACAAATGACAGACGTTACATTGTAAAGTTCACTCTTGCGTATCATGTTCAGATAACACATTATTTTACATTTAAGTCATGTTAAACAGTAACTATTGCAACTTTAGGTATCTACTTTTAGGCCATTCTTTTCATGCAAAATAGAAAACATGTATGACACTATAAATAAAAATTGTTCACCTCTTCGATTATAATACAGAGTGTTCTACTCATATGTTGATTTAAAAATCAACTAAAATCAAACATAGATATGCGTTTTTTATAATTTTTATCCATATTATAAAAATTATTGTTTAGTATTAAATTATTATTTTATTCCATATTTTTAAAATTATTGTTTATTATTACAAAATTATTGTTTTTTCCTTATTTTAAAAATTATTGTTTATCATTACAAAATTATTAATTTATTCCAAATTTTAAAAATTATCCTTTATAATTACAAAATTTTTGCTTTATTCTATTTTTAAAAATTATCCTTGATTATTATAAAATTTTTGTTTTATCCTATATTTTAAAAATTATTATTAGTGCAAAATTGTTGTTTTAATCATTTTTAAAATATTGTTTTATTTCATGTTTTAAAAATTATTGTTTATTATTAAAAATTATTAATTTATTTCATATTTTAAAAATTATCGTTTTTTATTACAAAGTTATTGTTTTATTCCATATTTTAAAAAATATTGTTTATTAATACAAAATTATTGTTTGATTCAATATTTAAAAAATTATTGTTTTATTCCATATCTTAAAAGTTATCGTTTGTTATTAGAAAATTATTGTTTTATTCCACATTTTAAAAATTATTGTTTGTTATTACAAAAATTTTTTTCCCATATTTTAAAAATTGTTGTTTATTATTACAAAATTATTGTTTATTATTATAAAATTATTGTTTTATTCCATATTTTAAAAATTATTATTTATTATTATAAAATTATTGTTTTATTCCATATTTTAAAATTATTAATTTATTACATATTGTAAAATTATTAATTTATTCCATATTTTAAAATTATTAATTTATTCCATATTCTAAAAATTATTGTTTGTTATTATAAAATTATTCCATTCCATATTTTAAAGATTATTGTTTATTATTATAAAATTAATGTTTTATTAAATTTATATTTTATTCCATACGAAATTGAAAGTTTTGTAAGCAATATTAAACAGATTAATACTTCCATGTTTTTCCTACACTGACCTACAAAATATCTATTTTCATCAAAATGTTTCCTTCGATCGTAGAATGATACTAAAAACGAAAAAAAAGAAAACTTAATATCTCTAACAACACTTCTAGCGTGGAAATACGACTTAACAAAGTAAGCAACGGATAAGGAAGTAGTACAATGTTGCAGTTCTCCCAAAAGCCTCAGTAAAGCGGGCATTATGATAAGTGGATCTCAGAAAAAAACAATTATATTCTCAAGCAGTGCGAACTCAATTAAGAGCAAATGGGTGCTATTACTTCTGCACTCCAACAATGGCGGAACAAACAGGAAGAACTACTTTCTCAACGAGAGGGAAAAACAAACAAAAAAAGCGAAAGGACTCAAATAGTGGAATAAAAGGCAGGACGAAATGTAAGGGGAAATTGGTTCTTTGTGTTGTTGACTTATTAAGTGAGGACTTAGTGGAATCAAGTGTTAATTATAATCGTTATTACTGTTTGCTGACTTATTCAGGGCAGATAGCTGTGTTTTTTTAATGGAGAACTTATTTTTTACGATAGAAATGTTCGATTTTGCTGTTTAATTATTTTTCTTCTATCTAATGTAAATAATTTTTACAAAGTACGGAATTTGACTTATTTTATTCTTTAATCATATGATATAATTGTACAAGTCAGTGTTAATCGAGGTGCACAATAAGGATGTATTTGTAATAAGTAATAAAATAAGAAATATCTTATAAAAAGTCTTTATAAAGTTATCTACTTTATATTTATGTTCTATAAGATTATGAAAAAATATAAATATAAGTTTATGACATTTTTTTCTCATAACTTTTTTTATTGGTAACGACCCACAGAAATGTTTTCGTCGTAATTGACTATGTATTTTTTCAACTGTGTTTAAATGATTATTTGTATTTTTTATATTTTAATTACATCTATTTATAAACAAAACTAAAAGATAACAAAATAAATATAGAAGACAAAGTTTAATTGGCTGCTCCTGATATACAGGCTACTCAGAAATTTTAAAATTTAATGTAAGAACAAAATGCATAACAGAGAAAAAAGTATTAATAAATCATATTCGGGCAATAAATTATGTTCATCAGTTATCTTTCAAAACTGAAAAAAGAAAAATTAAATATAAAAAAATACTATGGAATTGCAAATGATTTTATAAAAAAACATGTGAAATTTTTTTTTAAAAACTAGATAATAAAAAGGAAACAGAAAACAAATTTCATACGATAATAATAATTCCAATAAACACACAAGTAATAAATAAATATTAATAATTCCAATAAAACATATGATAAACGATAATAATTCCAATAAAACAGAATTCCAAACGATTTTATAAAAAAAAATGTGAAAGAGATTAAAAAAAAAATAGACGATGAAACGGAAAACAAATTCCAAACGATAATAATAATTCCAATAAACCAAAAATAATAAATAAATAACATAAATAAATATTAATAATTCCAATAAAACAGAATCCCAAACGATTTTATAATAATGCACGAGAAAGAAATTTAATAATAATAAAAAAAACACTAAGAAAATTAGAAAGTACTCAAGGAAACAAAAAAGTGATCAAGGAAATGAAAGCAAGCAAGTCTGATTGAGGGGACAGGTATGTGAGTATGAATGAAAAAAAATTATTATTTTTTATTTTCTATGACACCCTACAAAATACAGTATTCAACAAAATTTATTAAATGAACAAAGAATAAATATTAAAAAGAATATTATCCTATTGTTTTATTTATTTATTTATTTTTTCATATGTAAGCAAATTTAAAAATAATTTGGTATTCAGAAGGCGTTCGGTAAAAAAATACTATAGAATTGCAAATGATTTTATAAAAAAACATGTGAAATTTTTTTTTTTAAAACTAGCTAATAAAAAGGGAACAGAAAACAAACTTCAAACGATAATAATAATTCCAATAAATACACAAGTAATAAATAAATATTAATAATTCCAATAAAACACATGATAAACGATAATAATTCCAATAAAACAGAATTCCAAACGATTTTATAAAAAAAAATGTGAAAGAGATTAAAAAAAATAGACAATGAAACGGAAAACAAATTCCAAACGATAATAATAATTCCAATAAACCAAAAATAATAAATAAATAACATAAATAAATATTAATAATTCCAATAAAACAGAATCCCAAACGATTTTATAATAATGCACGAGAAAGAAATTTAATAATAATAAAAAAAACACTAAGAAAATTAGAAAGTACTCAAGGAAACAAAAAAGTGATCAAGGAAATGAAAGCAAGCAAGTCTGATTGAGGGGACAGGTATGTGAGTATGAATGAAAAAAAAAATTATTATTTTTATTTTCCATGACACCTTACAAAATCCAGTATTCAACAAAATGTATTAAATGAACAAAGAATAAATATTAAAAAGAACATTATCCTATTGTTTTATTTATTTATTTATTTTTTCACATGTAAGCAAATTTAAAAATCATTTCGTATTCAGAAGGCGTTCGGTATTAGTCATTATTTAAATAAAAATCGATCCAACCTTTGACCCAAGACCAAACGCTATTGGGTACAGGTTGTAGAAAGTCAAAAAGAAATTTTTTTATGAAACTCCAGTTAAAATAATCGCTAATTGCTGTTATGACTCCTGAATTCATAATATTTAATAGACTCATTAATCTGAATCATTTTGATTAAATTTGACAGCTGAATTCAGTTTTAATCTTATATTCTATAGGCTATGATCAATGGTTAATATTTTTATGGCCATCGACTTTTATGTCTTATAATACCATCAAACTTTAATGACAGTAGTGATGATTTTTCATGTTACGTGCATTTATGTTCCATTACAATCATTGCTTTCAGAAACGAGGAGTCTCGGTTTTGATTTAGACAACCTTAGTAAAGCGTCTCGCATCGTCAGTCTGCCTGAAATAAGTTTTTCGGATTTTCACCCATTTTACATGTGAATGCGGTTCAGTTACTCCCTAAAAATATTCCCGTAAGGCATTGCTCTCCCTTCATCGCCCATCTTGTAGGGTATACGTGTGGAACTCGTAGCTCACTGATGTATATAAAAAAACATGTATTTGCATATTTTTATTATATTATTAATACTCATAAATTATGTGTATTGTTTTGGATTGCAATATTTTTCGTGTTCTTGATTAGTTTTTCGATTTCCTTGGCTACTTTCAACGTTTCTTATTATTTTTTAAATTTCTTTCACGAACTACTTAAATTTCTTTCATGTGCTTTTTTTTATTAAATTTCTTCCACGTGCTTTTTTATAAAAACGTTTGGAAATCTATAATTTTTAAAAAAAATTTTAATCTGTTTTTTTTTTTCGGTCTTGAACGATAACTGATGAAAATAATTTATTGCCTAAATATGATTTATTGATACTTTCTGAAATAATGTACAATTTTTCTAAAAGAACGTCTGGTGGAAACAAAGACGATTTTATTTCTAATTGAAAATGCGATTCTTCACGAAAAGAAAATCGTTTGGAATTCTATTTTTTATTATTATTATTATTATTTTAAGGTTGCTTTTATGTGTTTTGTTATAAAATTATGCGTTTGTTAAATTATAAAATAATCAAATAATAAAACCAATAGTGCAAAAATTAAAAATATAATATAATATAATATAATTAAACAATTAAACAATTAGTAATAAAACAATTAAATAGTGTAAAATCGTTGTAAAAAAAGATCGTCTGGTGAAAGCAAAGACAACTATATTTTCTGGTGAAAGCAATTTTATTATCAAGAAAATTAATAAAATTGTTAATGAAATTATTATTTTATGAATTTATTATTATTATTTTTTAATTTTATTTCAAGAAAAAAAAATCGTTTGGAATTCTATAGTTTTATTTTTTAAAATTGCGGTTATGAGTTTTGTTCTTACATTAAATTCTAAAGTTTATGGTTGACTTAAAGACCTCGCACTGTTCTAAATATTTTAAATTAATTCCTTACGACTGCCTAGATGAAAAAAGTTCGCTTCTGTTTTTATTATTATTCTTTTACATGCAACTGATTTCATCAACATCTACACTTTTGAAATTTTTGTTATTTTTCATTTTTTAATAAATAAATCTTTTTTAAAAAAAAGGGCATTTAATTATCTATTTTTCTTATTAACTCAAAGGGCATGAGACCACCGCTATGTTTCAACATTTTACAGTGAAGGATCGGTGTGTTAATCTATTGTTTTGTTGTCGCGAAGCGACCCAACTTAGTTGCAACATAAAAATATTGTCAGTCGGCCAAGGCCCATATTAAAGGTAAAACACATTGCATAATTTTAATGTAAAATAAAAACTTAGAACTTGAAACTTGGGTTGTTTGAGTTGCTAGGCCATTAATGAAGACCTGCAATTTATCTACCTTGTTATCCGAACCATTCTAATTTGTTGGCAAGTTCTCCAGAGTTTTTTAATTCTGAGAAAATGGATACAAATTCTTTCATAGCGCTAGCGCTCGCATTTTGGTAAAATTTGGCTTTATCCGCGATGCTCCCAGGTGGTCACCCATTTTGGGAGAAGTCATTGTTGATGGCGGCAGTAGTGGCTGGTTGTTGAGATGGTGGTTGATTTTTCGTTGCCGAAGCATAGGAAAAGTTACAGTGAAGGATCTCCGTGTTAATCTACAATAAGATATGGTTAACTTTTATAACAGAGCTGCCGATTAATTTTTAAAAATATTTTGTCTTTAAATATTTTTTTATAATAAAATTTTGATATATTATTACCTAATTTAATCAGTTTTCTTTTTTTTTTTTTTAAGTTGCGTTTTCAAAATATTTAGTTAAAAAATAGTCTGCATAAGAATTTTGAATGATGCTATAGCTCTTTACACGTTTTATTTATTATTATTTAATTATATATTTATTGTTATTCAACTATTTTATTATTTATTATTTAATATATTATTATTATATTTTAATTATATTATTTTCAGTGCATTATTTTAATTATATCATCTGCCTTGAGCGATAACTGATGAACATAATTTATCGCCTGAATATGATTTATTTATATTTTTTCTTACTTTGTTTGTTTAAGACTGCTGTTATGCGTTTTGTTCAAATTAAGTTCTAAAATTTAACTGTAACTTGCATAACGACGCATCCGTTTATTTATTCATTATTTTATTATTATTATTATTTTAGTTTTACCTTAAATATCTTTTTATAATAAGATTTTGATAAATTATAACATAATTTAATCAATTTAATTATTTTATTTTTAGATTCCGTTTTAAAAATATTTAGTTCAAAAATCGTCTGCATAAGAATTACGAATGACGTCATAGCTCTTTACATGCTTTTATTTATTATTTTTTAATTATACATTTATCGTTATTTAATTATATTATTATTTATTATATAATACACTGAAGTGACAAAAGTCATGGGATACCTCTTAATATCGTGTCGGCCCTCCTTTCGCCCGGCGAAGTGCAGCAACTCGACGTGGCATGGACTCAACAAGTCGTTGGAAGTCTTCTGCAGGAATATTGAGCCATGCTGTCTCGATAGACGTCCATAATTGTGAAAGCGTTGATGGTGCACGATTTTGGGCACGAACAGACCTCACGATGATGTCCCATAAATGCTCGATGGGATTCATGTCGGGC
Organism: Caerostris darwini; assembly: GCA_021605075.1. Classification (NCBI taxonomy): domain Eukaryota; kingdom Metazoa; phylum Arthropoda; class Arachnida; order Araneae; family Araneidae; genus Caerostris; species Caerostris darwini. Next base: position 55,045 of record BPLQ01002590.1, on the reverse strand, counting down.
GATCTAGGTGGCCAGATCATTCGTTGGAATTGTCCAGAATGTTCTTCAAACCAATAGCGAACAGTTGTGGCCCGGTGACATGGCGCATTGTCATCCATAAGAATCCCATCGTTGTTTGGGTATATGAAGTCCATGAATGGCTGCAAGTGATCTCCAAGTAGCTGAACATAAGCATTTCCAGTCAATGTTCGGTCCAGTCGCACCAGAGGACCAAGTCCATGCCATGAAAAAACAGCCCACACCATTACGGAGCCACCATCAGCTTGAACAGTGCCTTGCTGACAGTTTGGGTCCATGGCTTCGTGGGGTCTGCGCCACACTCGAACCCTACCATCAGCTCTTACCAACTGAAATCGTGACTCATCGGACCAGGCCACGGTTTTCCATTCATCTAGGGACCAACCGATATGCTCACGTGCCCACGAGAGTCGCTGCAAGCGATGTCGTTCTGTCAGTAAAGGCACTCGAGTCGGTCTTCTGCTGGAATAGCCCAAGAAAGCCAAATTTCTCCGCACAGTTCTAACAGACAAGTCCCTTGTACGTCCCACATTGATTTCTGCGGTTATTTGACGCAGTGTTGCTTGTCTGTTAGAATTTACGACTCTTTGCAGACGTCGCCGGTCTCGGTCGTTAAGTGCAGGCGGTCGACCACTGCGCTGTCCGTGGTGGGATGTTATGCCTGAAATTTCATACTCTCGGCACACTCTTGACACAGTGGATTTGGGAATGTTGAATTCCCTAACGATTTCCGAAATGGCATGACCCATGCGTCTAGCTCCAACTAACATTCCGCGTTCAAAGTCTGTTAATTCCCGTCGTGCGGTCATCATCACGTCAAAACCTCTTCACATGAATAACTTGAACAGAAATGAAAGCTCTGCGAAAGCACTGCGCATTTATACCTGTTCTACGCAATGCTACTGCCATCTGAAAATTTGCATATTGCTATCCCATGACTTTTGTCACTTCAGTGTATATTATTATTGTATTTTAATTATATTATTTTAATGTATTATTTTAACTCTACCATCTCTGACTTTAATCCGTATTAATAAATACTTTATATCCGGGTAATCAAAAAATAGAAAAATTCCATTCCAAATGAAAAAAAAAAAACAAACAAATAAAAATGGGGTCTAAGAGGTTTTACATCATTCAGGAAATAGACGCTTTAAAATTTCCGCATTTCAACACAGTTGTTTCCTGTTAGTGAGTTTTATAAATAGAATTTTCGAAATTTCGAATCTGTCTGGGAAATTTTCTTAATGCATATTTATTTATAATTTTTTTTTTTAATCTTAACTCTTTTTTCAAACTTAATGTTTTTTTAACATTTATCTCATCAAAATATTTCGAAATTATTTGGTACTTCCGGTAATTTCCGACAAAATTCTCATGCTTGTACTAAAAAAAGAATATCTCGCCATTTTTTATCAGATTTAAAAGAATATTAAGCCTAACTTAATGATATTTTGTAATACTTGCTTTGTTTTTGTTTTTGTCGTATATTAGTTTCATTTTACTTTTACATGCAATAAAAGTTATTAATATTCCTGTCAAAGCTTATTTTGGAAAATATTTAGATTACTAATAGTCTTATTAAAGTCAAACAACTACTTACGTCATTTTACATGAGTATGTTTATCAAGTAATAATAGACTTGCAGTTTAAAAATATAGATATAGGTTGAATTTACTTTTAATAATGTTTTTAATGCCGTTGATATTTTTATTGTTTATTTTTTTGATTAAAATATGTTGAATACGTTTAAAAACTTCGTTCATTATATTTAAACTTATTATTCTAAAATTAAATACGAATAAAATGAGAAATCTATTATTGTGATGTATTATTATTATTAATACTAAATCACATATAATATATAAATAACAATTCTAAAATTATCCTATTAAATTATTCTTATCAAATTATTCTATTATTCTAAAATTATTCTTTAAAACTATTCTAACTTATTATTCTAAAATTAAATATGAATAAAATGATTTCTATTGTTGAAATCTATTGTTGTAATTTATTATTATTTTTAATTATAAATTACATATAATCAATAACAATAAATGAATATATTTATTATTATTATTTATTATTTATTATTAAGAAATTTAGTATTGTGATTTAGTCTACCTCCTGTAATATTATTGAAGAATATAAGTTAGATTCCTTATTTTAGAATCACTTGTTACGATGAAAAACAAGTAGTCTCGGTGTACAATGTGATCAAGTGTCTGTCATCGACACTTAAATTGTTTAGTTTTAATATTTTTTTTCTAATGCTATATTCAAATGTTACTCTTAAAAGACATCTCAAGGAAATCTTATTTTTCCCTGATACAATGCAAGAGCAACGTTAACAAGCCAAAGTAGTGTCAACTATTTACCGTTTCATAAGTAGTATGCTAAGATAAATTGTATCTGAATTTTGGAGATGTTTAATAAATAGCCAAACAAAAATATTGTATACGTACTTTTATATGGTAAATCAAAATAAATCATAATTTATATAAAAATCTTTGTATTTTTTTAATTTAATCTTGGTATACATTTGGATTAAAGCAAAACTTAGTTGATTTACAAATGTATTAAACTAATTAAATTAATATTAATTAAATTTCTAAGCATTAAAACTAATTAAATTTTTAATTAATTTCTAAGTATTAAGACTAATTGAATTTCTAAGTATTAAGATTTATTAATTTTCTAATTAAATTTCTAGGCATTAAGACTAATTAAATTTTTAATTAATTTCTAAGTATTAAGATTTATTAATTTTCTAATTAAATTTGTAGGTATTAAGGCTAATTAAATTTCTAGGTATTAAGACTAATTAAATTTCTAATCTTAAGTAAATTATTAGTTAATCGTTTGATTAAATTTTTCTTATAAGAAACTGTATAATAATAAAAACGGAAATTTAAACACCTTTTTCGGACTGATTATTTATTTTAGAAAATTTATTACTTATTATTAAAAAAATTTATTTATTATTTATGTATTTATATTAGAAAACAAAAATATTTCTAAAATAAATTCATTCATTTATTTTTATTCTTTTTATAAAGCATGTCAAAAACAATGATCATTTTTTATTTATTTTCAATTTTAATCCTAAATAAATTATTAGTTAATCGTTTGATTTAATTTTACTTACTAACTAACCGTATATAAATAAAAACAGTAATATAAACATTTTTGTCTGACTGAATTTTTATTTTAGAAAATTTATTATTTATTATTAAAAAATTTATTTATTATTTATATATTTATTTTAGAAAACAAAAATATCTCGAGAGTAAATACATTTATTTATTTTTATTCTTTTTATAGAGCATGTCAGAAACACCGGTTATTTCTTATTTGTTTTCGATTTTTCACTATTTTGAACATTCAATTTTTTATCGAAATTTTTTTAATCATTGCATAAAATGATGCCAAGAATTCATGATTGCTAAGAGAAAATATATTCCTTATTAAATCCAATTTATACAATAACTTATTAATAATATTTATAAAATTATTTATAATAGCATATACATAGTGATTATAATTGAAGTACCACTTTCAAAATGCCGGAAAAAAATACAACCACTCATCACAATGAGTTCCAATTTGAACTGAAGGTACTTGAAGAAGGGGGAAACGGTACGGCATCAAAAAAAGTTCTAAAGTGTGTAAATAGGTGGCAATGTAAGCGGTATAAAGAAAGTGAATTCGGCTGGCAGTGATATTTTGAATCAAAGTGACAACGTATTTGGCATGAGTTGCACATTAAACCAACTGTAGTGTTCAATGTGCTTGACTGTTTCGGTTTTTTGACGGAAAAAATGACTTCCAAGTCCTTTAACAGTTGTGACACTGTGAGTGGAAAGCCCATCCACCACGGCAATTGGAGGGGAAAAATCGGTGGAACTATTTTTGAAACTTTTTTTTATGCCATACCGTTTCCCTCTTCTTCAAGTATCTTCAGTTCAAATTTGAACTCATTGTGATGAGTGGTTCTTTTTTTACAGCATTTTGAAAGTGGGACCTTAATTATAATCACCCTGTATATATATATTTTATATTATAGTATTTTATTAATAATAGTTATAATTGTATAACAATACATTAATCGAAATTTCATATAATTATACATTAAATATAGATTGTATCTTAATTCTTGGAAGTCAATGTTTATTCAAACATTGTTCTAAAAATAAGTTCGTTTGCATTACAAGAATTATCGTCTGCAGATCTGTGATATCTAGAGAAAATATTAATTAATTAATGTTAAAAATAGTGTAAAAAGAATACAATTAAACTTTTAATGCAAGTATTTTTAGAATTTAAAGTCACTAATACGTGAATGTGCGTGGGAATTAATTGATACTTAATGCACAAAAATTATTAAAAATCATTTCATAATAAATTTCCACGTAAACAAGATTTTTATTTGTTTACTTCTAATTTTCTTTCTTTCTTTTTCGTATAATGAGTGGGCTAGCCAAACGATTTATATGCAAATTAGTTCGTAGAATTTTCGGAAATTTTCATTGAGTCAATAATGCTTTCAATTTAGAAAACTTTAAAATTCTTGGTAATTACCATATTTTTATTCTTTATACTTAACAACAGAAAAATATGTTTCAAAAATGATGATTGCGCAATTTTTTGTTTTTTTAAGGATTTGAACGCTTTGTGATAACAAATTATGGTAAAAATGTTATAAATTTGAGAGGTAGGAAAAAAAAGCAAACAATGAATATTGATAGAATATTCATAAAGTATGCCTATTTTCATTGATGTTGCCAAAAGCTATGAATAAATAATATCTTTAGAAAATGAAATTTCCAAAAAAAAAAAAAAAAAACTACTTTACTTCCAGTTATTGTGCATTAACATAATGACAGGCAGTTAACTTAATAATTTTAATTAGTTAAAATATATTTTTTATTACATTTTAAATTAATCTATTTATGTAAATAAACATAGAAAACAAAAAGTTTGCAAATACAATAATAAAATCATTTTCATTCTATAACGTAAATATTTATTTAATTATCATAATTTCGTATGCAATTTTCCCACAAGCTCATGAATGAAATGTAAATAAAAATAAACCAATAAGAAACATTGAAATTGGTCAAAGACACCTTTGGTACCATTGGCTTCAAGTTCGAATCCTAGCTGTGGCAGGGGTTCGAAATTCACGTTAAACTGTGCGTCCCGGTCTAATTAGCCTAAAGTGTGCAAAAGCTGACCGTAGAGCGATAAACTAAACTAAACCCCACACATTAAATACTTGGCGAGAAATTAATTTCTTACAAAATATTCATAATAAATATGTCCTAAATATTGGTCTGAAATTACAGTCGAATTCCACTGCCTGTCCAGAAATTAGGATTCGGTAATGGATTCCGACTCAAAGTGTTCTATTTGACTAGTCCACTTTAAGGTTGACTAGTCCACTTTTTAGGAATCCACTTTAAATGGTAGATCTCGCTCTACTATGACTGTAAGGAGTTGGAAGAAAATACATTATGTGCACATCCATATATTCAAAAATTAACTGCCAAAATTATGAGAAAATTTTGATTTTAAAATAATATTATTGCGAATATATAACAGATATTGCCTGTTTTACTTATGAGTTCGCAGAACAATTAATTATCTTCTGCGAACTCATGATGCGTACGCATCTTGGAACATCTAATATAACAGGTTCTATGTTTTGCTTTAAGTGACCTCAGTGACGGATTGACCATCCATAGATACGCACAGTTGATTGCTGATGGCAGAGCAAACCAGACTCTTAGTTGAAGTTTTGGTTTAACTTACTATGCACCTGCGAATCGTCTTTTTTGAAAATGAAATTGGCCAAACACAAAACAAGCTCAAACATAACGGATCTAACCTGCAGCACCCATTGCGATGTGCAAATACCCAAATGGAGATCGATTTGTAGCTAAGTGAAAGAGTGCAGAAACAAATATCGCACTAAAATAAATATTTTTTAATCATTTATTTTTTTTTTATTTCGTTTATATTTACATATTTTTTATATTTCATTTTTAGTGTTAGATATTTCTTTATGATGTGCGTTTAGTATCATTATTATTATATTATCTATGTTTACATGGGCCAACGGCCGTACCATGCTGAATATACCGGTTCTCGTTAGATCACCGAAGTCAAGCATCATTGGGCGCGGTCAGTACTTGGGAGGGTGACCACCTGGGAACACCGCGTGCCGTTGGCAAATTTGGGACCTGAATGGCCGAGTGTCTAGCGCTCTGGCGCTCGGTGCCACAGGTTTCGGGTTCGAATCCCGGCGGTGCCATGGATGTTTGTAGTGGTTCGGAATCCACTTTAAGCCGTAGGTCCCGGTCTCCTATGACTGTAAGAGCGTCGCGGAGCAAAAGTCAGGCTTCTACCTACGGGTGCTCCATCTCAACAGCAGCTGCTTCCTTCCCCTTCAATCATAAGTACGTATGGGCTCATGGGCTTGGCCAGCCAAGTGGGATAAGAAACAACAACAAACGTGTTTACATGTAAGAATAAAAGTAAACACAATAATAATAACGAATTATGTTTCAATTTTTCACTCTAAAAAATGTCTATAGTGAATCTAAATCTAATATGGGGATATGTAATTTTATTTGTTGCCAGCGGAGTTATGATGCATTTTCAAAGTGGCCCGCAAGATCATTTGGGTTGGCCACCCCTGGTCTAAATCTTCATAATTCAGCAACATTAAAATGAAATGTAATTGTAAGAGATTTTATTATTACATAAATCACAATTGAAATTCTGGAAAATTGCTTTGTTCTTATTTGTCACTTCCGCTTAAAAAAACAAAATAGAATAAAATGGCCATTAGAAGTGACGAAATAAAAATTAGCATAATTTTCTTCGTGATTTATTAATGATTCTTATTCATTTGTCTCTCTCCCATTGTAAAAAGATTAAAGATAATAGACATGACATAATTACAAGCTTCTGAACTCGAAAATTACGTGATTCATAAATTGATTTTTTTATTACGTTCATTGAATGAAATAATAGTGACGTTTATCGTTTGGTAATCTTTGATATCGTTTGGTAAGCTTAAGGTTACAAGGTTGAAGCAATAAACCTTCAACCTTCTTAATTATTTTATCCTTCGTGCTTTGGGTTTCAATTAAAATCGTTTGGTCATTGTTAATAATAAGAAAAAAAGAATGAAAAAGAATTATCGAGGAAATAAAATGTTCTTATATTTTAGTTAGTGCAATAAAATTCTTCTGTTCGAAATATGATATTATGGAAAAGAACGTTTGATAAATCTTACAACTAATAATAATTCTATATTTCATATTTATAGAATAGAACTAAAAATTAGATATTTCAGGAAATTTAAATTTTTTCAAATATATTTTTAAAGAGAATCATATGGTTGAAAGGAAATTAAGAAAAAAAAAGTTACTTTTTTGTTAAATGTTTGTTTTAACGAAATAGTATTAAAAAAATGCTGAAATCTGCTCAGCAAGTTTCAACTTATCCTGTGTGAACATTCGAGAACGGACGAATAAACTCAGGAATATAACAATGTTTAATAATCCGCGCGATATATGAATCAATTGATTGGAATACTACCAGAATGGCCAAATTCAATAGATCAATACTTATATATATTCATAAATATTCAATAGATCAAGAACTTTATGAAGAATTAATTGTTCAAGAATCTTTATACAAAAGTAAGATAAATGTCGTCGTAAATGAAGAATGAAGTATTCCAAATTCTACAAGAAACGTTATCACATACAATATCCACAAGAATGTATCAAAGTTTGAAAATTCTAGGCATAAATGAAGAATGTTGTAAGAATACAATAAGAAGCACTGTACAGCTCCATAAGCACGGAAAATGATAAAATTAATGAATATGAAACTTCAAACAGAAGGAATTGATCAACGCACTACGAGTGCTTATAGCCATTGGATATACAAATGTTTAAAATCCCAAGCCAAGACATGAAAAGTGCTTCAAAACCTTACTACAAAACACTTCAAAAGCCAAATTCTAAAGAAAATTCCTTAAGATTTACGTTATTCATGAATCATTTCAAGAGTTAAAGGGCCCAAGCTACCATTTCCGCCAAAATTTGCAATGGAGATTTATTTGCTTGACCCTCATTTTCGAATAACGTCACGGACATTTAATCAGGACAACTTCATGTTCATGCATGATAATAAAATAAATTTAATGTTTTATGCTTTAGTAAGTGGCAACAAAACTCCTCTGGTCAAAATATGAGATTATGGAAAAGAACGTTTTATAAATCTTACAAATAATTATAACTCAGTACTCCATACTTATAGAATAGAAAATAATATGTTAGAAATTTCAGGAAATTTCAATTTTTAAAAATATGTTTTGAAAGAGAATCATATGATTGAAAGGAAATTAAGAAAAAAATATATAAATATTTTTATTATTTCGAAAAATAGCGCTGGAAACAAGGATTGGTTAACAGTCTCGTCACATATTGCTATAGCAACGCCATTGATGATTTAAAACGATTTAGAATTGGCGTCATATTTATTTCAAACGTTAAACATCTTGAGTTTCGAGCCAAATCAAAAATATTGGCGTAGTATTTTCCGACCCGTGAAATGTATCCTATTTTTAGAACTATATGTTTATTTTATAATGTCCAAAGTGGTGATAACCAATGTATTACAAAAATACATTATGTGTGCATCCATATATTTAAAAATTAACTGTTGAATTTACGAGGAAAAATTAACTATGATTTTAAAATAATATTGCGGATATATGACAGTTATTGCCTGTTTTATTTATGAGTTTACAGTTATGAGTTTCGCAGAATAATTAAATTATATCCTGCGCACTCATGATGCGCGCACGTCGATTTTCAAAAGCTAACTGAGACAGTGGAGAAACAAATATCGCCTAAGTAAAATAAATATTTTTAATGATTTCATTTTTTGTGTTATATATTTCTTTACAATATGCGTTTAGTATCAATATTGTTTTATTATCTATGTTTACATGCAAGTATAATAGTAAGCACAATAATAATAACTCATTATGTTTCAATTTTTCTCTCCAAAAACATGTCTATAGTGGGTCTAAATCTAATATGGGGATATATAATTTTACATGCCGCCCGTGGAGTTAGAATGCATTTCCAAAGTGGCCCCCAGGTTCATTTGGTTTGGCAACCCCTGTCGTAAATGATACTAGTGGAAATGAATGGTGTCAATGTCCCAAAGCAAGACACTTGTGTGCGTTGTATAACGTGTATGTATTTAAAAAAAATAATTATTATTTACCACCACATCTGGTATGTATTAGTAAAACACAAATAATTTTTTTTAAGAATTAAATATATGCTGGAACAAAGTCTTGGATTACCGGAATTTGCGGTAAAGTAAATGTGGCTTTTAGTCCAACAAAAACAAAAAATTTGCAGATCTGTGTTGTTGATAACAAAAACTGAAGAAGTTGCAGATTCATAGTATGAACCAATAAAACTGAAAAGGTTGCAGATTCATGGTATTTACCAATAAATATAAAAAAGTTGCAGATTCGTGGTACAGACCAATAAAACTAAAAAGGTTGCAGATTCATAATATGAGCCAGTAAAACTTTAAAAGTTGCAGATTCGTGGAATGGACCAATAAAACTAAAAAGGTTGCAGATTCATAGTATGAGCCAGTAAAACTTTAAAAGTTGCAGATTCGTGGAATGGACCAATAAAACTAAAAAGGTTGCAAATGCATGGTATTTACCAACAAAACTAAAAGATTTACATATTATGGTACGGACCAATAAAACTGAAAAGGTTGCATAATTATAGTATGGGCCAATAAAATTGAAAATGTTGCAGATTTATGCTATGGACCAATAAATCCAAAAAGGTTGCAGATTTATGGTACGGACCAATAAAACTAAAATGGTTGCAGATTCAGGGTAGGGACCAATAAAACTAAAAAGGCTGCAGATTCATTGTATGGACCCATAAAATTAAAAAGGTTGCAGATTCATGGTATTTACCCATAAAATTAAAAAGATTGCATATTCATGGTATTTACCAATAAAACTAAAAAGGTTACAGATTTATGGTATGGATCAAGAAATCCAAAAGGTTAGCATTATACATTATATTGCAATGATATTCTGATTTAAATTAATGAAACATGCTATATGAGAAGTATTAGCTTCACAAATATAGAATTCAATTAAAGATTCTTATTACATACGGTCTGAATTATATATTCCTATTCCAGGTTGGCCACCCATGGTCTAGATGTTGCTGTCGACCAAGTGGGATAAGTAACAACAACAACAAAATAAATAAATTAACAGAGTGGAAAGAAAATACGACATATAAAGACAACAATAGACGGTTGAAATGTTTAAAAAACACTTATTTTATATTGGCCGAAATTTAACGTAAAAATGGATCCACTTTTTGGGGTTTCATCTTTTCGTAATCTGTATATACATCTTAAATCTTCAACTTCAAATGACTATTTGAGTATTTCTACGCACTTCAGAAATAGAAATTTGTTTTCTAAATGGGGAATAAGCGAGATAAAAATCACTCAGAGGTGAAAATTTTTTAAAACATATATATGAAATGCTAGTGGTTTGTGTTTTCGTAAAGGAAAAAAATACGTTTCACAGGCGTATTATGTGTGAAACCTTCCTTGACTAGGCGCCGTGAACCGAGCAATTTATCAGAGCAAAAACAAAAGAACAGCATTTATTACTATGTATGCACCACCAACCATGACAGTTTTTACAGCACTGATGGCTTACAAAAAATAACCCATTTTTTAGTCAAGAACAAAAGTTGCATTTTGTTTATAAAAACGATACATTGTTTATAGAATGCGTGGAATGAATTTTTATAAAAATAAAAATAAATTTATTTTTTTAAATTAGTCGTATTATTAAGTACATTTTTAAACAAACATATAAATATTGGTACTGGTTATTTTTATAACTTTAATCATTTAATATAATATTTATTTAAACGTTTAATATTTTATTTAATTGTTCTTTTTCACGTAAATACAAATAAATATTGTTAAATTTTATCACTGGGCTAATTTTAATTCTATTCAAGAATTAAAGATTCAAGAAATAATTCAATTTAATAATTCAAGACTTAATTTAAATTTATATTCAAGATATAACTCCAATTTATATTCAAGAACAAAAAAAAACTTTTTTTAGTCACGAACAAAAGTTGCATTTTGTTTACAAAAACGATATTTTTGTATATTTAAAAAGTGGAATGATTTTTATAAAAATAAATAAAATATATTTATTTTTTAAAATAGTCGTTTTAATAAATACATTTTGAAACAGAGATATAAATATTAGTAATGGTTATTTTTTAATAACTTACAAAAAAAAAAAAAAAAAACTTTTTTTTAGTCACGAACAAAAGTTGCAGTTTATTTATAAAAACGATACTTTGTATATTTAAAACTTGGAATGATTTTTATAAAAATAAGTAAAATTAGTTTATGTTTTAAATTATTCATTTTTGTTAGTAAATTTTGAAATAGGGATAAAAAATATTGGTAATGGTTATTTTTTTAAAAACTTACAAAAAAAAAAAAAAAAAAAAAAAACCTTTTTTTTTTTTCAGTAAAAACGATTTTTTAAATAGGGATAAAAAATAAATAAGATAAATTTATTTTTAAATTATTCATTTTTAGTTTTTGATATTTTTTTATTTTCTTGAAAATTTAATCATTTACAAAAAAAAAAAAAATACTATACTAATTTTTTTTTAGACATGCAAATTTATAATCACGAACAAAAAAAAAAAAACCTTTTTTTTTTCACGAACAAAAGTTGCATTTTGTTTAGAAAAACGATACATTGTTTATACAATACGTGGAATGAATTTTATAAAAATAAATAAGATAAATTTATTTTTCAAATTATTCATTTTTTAGTGAATTTTGAAGCAGAGATATAAATATCGGTAATGATTATTTTCTTGATAAATTTAATCATTTAGTTTTTTTTAACATAATTACGAATAAATTTTGTTTAATTGTAATACTATACTAATTTTAATTTTGTATAGACATACAAATTTATAATCACGAATTAAAGAACAAAAAAAATCTTTTTAAGTTACGAACAAAAGTTGCATTTTGTTTAGAAAAACGATACTTTGTTTATACAACACATGGAATGAATTTTATAAAAATAAATAAGATAAATTTATTTTTGAAATTACTCATTTTTAAAGTTTTTTTTAACGTAAATACAAATAAATTTTGTTAAATTGTAACATTGTATTAATTTTAATTTTCTATAAGCATACAAATTTATATTCAAGAATTAAAGAAAAAAAAGTGTAATTATAAAAGAAAAAAAATTATAATTTTCTTAAAACATATATTTTTAAATATGTGAAAGAAAACGAAATATTAAGAACAGTTTTATTAACGTTTGTTTTAGTTTTCACATTTAGTTACTAAATATACTTTTATTAGTATTTGTTTATGCTAAATATACTTTTATTAGTTATATAGACACAGAGAATTAGGATAATGATGATTTTTTTCACATAATGATTGAAAATATCAATTTACAAGGAAAATATTAAATTAAAAAAAGTATGTTTATTTTTTATTTTAATTTCAACTCATTGTATTATATACTATTGTAAGCAAAATTAATAAAAAATTTTATCATTCTAAACAAAATGATATTAAATAACCATGTATTTCAATATTTTATTTGTTACACGTTGAAATATATGTAAAAGTTCCATTGTGAAATTTTCTCTCATTTGTAAAATTCCGTCCAAATTCGTGGAAATAAAACATCCATTGCAGAATTCTTCACTCATGTAAAACTCCTATTTTATTTTTTACATCATAAAATTTTGATCCTACCTACGTTAAATTTCCATTGCAAAACTCCCATTCCACATATGTAAAATTCATATAGTGAAATTCCATTGTAAAATTCCGTCCAAATTCGATGAAGTAAATCTTCCATTGCGAAACTCTGCACATAATTAAAACTCCCATTTTTACTTTTCCATTGTAAAATTTTGATCCAAAGTATCCAAACTGCTATTTTGAAATTCCCTCTCATTGTAAAATTCCGTCCAAATTCGTTGAAATAAAACCATTGCGAAACTGCACGTATGTAAAACTCCCATTTTAACTTTTCTATAGTAAAATTTGATCCCACTTAAGTTAAACTTCCATTGCAAAACTCCCATTCAACGCATGTAAAACTCCTATTGTGAAATTCCATTCCATTGTAAAATTCCGTCCAAATCCCAGTGTAAGTTTCGTTTGCGAAACTCTGCAAGTTTGTAAAACTCCTATTTTAACTTTTCCATTGTAAAATTCTGATCCTATGTTAAAAATCCTATGTAAAATCTGATTCTATGTTAAACTTCTATTGCAAAACTCCTTTTGTGAAATCTCCATTGTAAAATTCCATCCAAATCCCATACATTTAAGTTTCTACTGAAAAGTATGTGAATTACCATTCGGTTTTACATTATTATAGAGATCTGTATGTTAAGACAACTCTACTATTTTTATAAAATTTTAAGTAATGTAAATCCTTTTCCATAAAAAAGTATAACTGAAATAAAATCCTGTTCACATATCGCATAACAAACTGAAAGTAAACTAATGCAAAATTTTGAGAATTTATGATTTAAAAATTTCAGCTATAAATAAAATAAACTTATTTTTCCAACTAAATAAAATAAACATGCAAATTAGACATTTTCTCTGTTTCAAAAAACATTTTTTTAAACCTTTACAAAAAAAAAAATATATATATCTATTACTTCTAATCAATATATAGCATTTGTGATAAAATTATTTTATTGATCCACAATTTTATAGCATTTTATGTTAGAAAACAGTTGAATAAACAAAACTATTCATTTTATTAATATTTTTCAATAGTATAATGTTTTTCTGAGTCAAACTAATAATTAGAATTAAAATTTTTACAAAGTATGCATGCCTGATTTAGTCATAGTTAATATTCTTATAATATAAATATATATTGTATATACACAATCGAATATTCTAATCAGACGAGTTTCCTTAATATGAAACAGACGATTTAAGATTTATATGAAAAAAAAATATTAATCACGTTCTAATATTCGATTTTGATGGGTGTCGAAATCGTTTGCCAAATTCTCTGTGATATTAGAGAGTTTTTGCATACCGTACGTTAGTTACCGTAGGACGTCCGTTAACTTTTTCTCCCTAGCGCGCATGCGCAGTTTCCTATAAGCATGCGCGCTAGGGAGAAAAAGCTAGGACGTCCTACGGTAACTAACGTACGGTATGCAAAAACTCTCTATTTATTCATGCTTCAAAATAGTATTTACTTACAAAATGTGAAAAACATTAGTCTTAAAAACCATATTATGTTATTTGGAATAAATTGAAATTTTTTTCATTTTACAATTATTTGAAATTTGTAATTATTTCTATTTCTTTTCTAATATAACAAGAACTAGACGTATGTGAACTATGTTTTTAAAATTATTAACGCTGAAAATTTTTAGTAAAGGCAATTAAATAATAAAAATAAATCCGAAAAATTATCGTCATAATTTTACTTCAGAATCTAGTTCTAATATAATATAAATGCATGACAAATAATGTAATTAAAAACATCTTTCTATATAATTGAAATTATTTCATTATTTACATATATTTTACTATCACAAGTTTGATATGATGGTTAAACAAAATAAAAATTAAACTATCAAAAAAATTAAAATGTCTGTAATAGTAACAGAAATAAACACTATTTCAACGAAAGTTAAAATTAATATTTTTATTTTATTAAGAATTTGTTGAAATTGATTATTGTTATCACAGAAATCATTTTAATATTAACTATTCAAGTTATTTAAAAATGTATTAATGTTCCTTAAAAAGTAAATAAAAAAACTTCATTAAATGTTTACGAATTAATATATATTGTTTAAATGGAATTAATGTTTATATTTTCATAAAAATAATTTTTTTAATACTTGAATACAAAATTCATTGGATCTAACAAGAATTATAGCAAAACTATTCTTACAAATCGTATTAATAATTCAAGATAAAAAAATAATCGAAACTTTTTTATTGTAAATATTTTAAAGTATTAAGAATGATAAAGAAAGAATAATAAGAACAATAATAAAGTTTAATAAAATTAAATATTATTTACACGTATGGTGTACAGAATTTGTATTTCGTTTAAATTGCTGAATATATCATAAACATTCTCATTATATATATATATATATATATATATATATATATATATATATATATATATATATATATATATATTGTTTTGTTTTTTCTGACAAAGATTGGAATTACAGAAATCATTTAGCAGTTCCTTTGAGAACAATCCAGACAACTAACCCCTGGATTGCTAGTCAATCCAGACTAGATCAACTTCTTAATGAAATAGAATCAAGTAAAGAATGTTAAGGGACAATATTAAAAGGTTAAAGGTCAAACTTCATTTAGACGGAATAGACATTAGAGAGTTTTTGCATACCGTACGTTAGTTACCGTAGGACGTCCGTTAGCTTTTTCTCCCTAGCGCGCATGTTCATAGGAAACTGAGCATGCGCGCTAGGGAGAAAAAGCTAACGGAAGTCCTACGGTAACTAATGTACGGTATGCAAAAACTCTCTATTTATGTCTTCTTATATTAATCATTAGAGAGTTTTTGCATACTGTATTTTAGACGACCGTTAGCTTTTTCTTCCTAGCGCGCATGCACATAGGAAATTGCGCATGCGTATCTGTAATAATGTTTCCTATGAGCATGCGCGCTAGGGAGAAAAAGCTAACGGACGTCCAAAATACGGTATGCAAAAACTCTCTATTATCAATAAAAAACATTGTAAATTTTTACGGAAATAAACTGATTCTCTGCTATTTATAAAGATCTAATGTTATTATTCTTAATTTCTTGGGAAATTTTATATTGTGAAAGCAATATGTCTGCTATGAAGAAAGTAAGAAAAATATGCAAGCAATATTATTTTGAAAAATAAGCAATTCGACAATGTTTCTTTTTTATATAGTGTTTCTGGTTGAATTTTAAAAGACAGAACTAATCTATAGAATATTCTTTTGAAAAATATTCAGTTTTGAAAACGCCATTCGTTATAAATCTGAATATTACCATTTTGCCCATTTTTAATTTATAAAGAATATCAATTAAATAATAATTTCTCGAATGTGTCTTTTCAAGATTACAAATAATTTATTTATTTGGCATGTCAAAATAAAATTTTTTTTGCTATTTAGAGAGATCTAATGTTATTATTCTTAATTTCTAGGAAAATTTCATGTTGTAAAAATATTATGTTTCCTATGAAGTAAGAAGAAAATCAAGGCAATATTCTTTTTTAAAAATTAGCAATATTCCTTTTTCTTTATAAAATGCTTCTGGTAGAATTTTAAAGAACAGAGCTAATATATTAAATATACTTTTTGAAAAAAATATTCTTTTTTGAAAAAAAACATTCGTTGAAGATCTGATCTACTACATATAAAAAATTTAGCCATTTTTTTATGTTTAAAGAATTTCGATTAAAGGATAATTTCTCGAAATAATTGAATGTTTTTTTTTTTTTTCAAAATTGCAATTAATTTATTAATTTGCCATTGGTTCAAAATTTAATTTAAAAATATTTATTAAAAATATATTAGTTTAAAATTATATCTATTTAAAAATATCTAACATTATTCTTAATTTCTCGAGAAATTTCATACTGTGAAAGCATTATGTTTGCTATGAAGTGAGAAGAAGGTACTTACGTACTAACGGTACCTTGGCGACAATTAGTGAAAACGCACCAACCGCCGCTGCAGATTTGGCGGTTTTTACACAACAATATGGCGTCGAAACTCAACAAATCTACAGCCGTTAAGATTGCAGCCATTTAAAAAGCACCAAATCTGCAGGGGTTACTGTATTGGCGCCACTGAAAAATTGCCAAATCTGCAGGGGTTCCATTGGCGACACTTAAAAACGCCAAGTCTGTCGTCAAGGTACCGTTAGTACGTAAGTACCGAGAAGAATATCCAGGCAATATTCTTTTTTAAAAATTAGCAATATTTTTCCTTCGAAAACATTCCTTTTTCTTTATACAATGTTTTTGGTTGAATCTTAAAAGACAGAATTAATATATAAAACATTCTTTATAAATATTCTTTTTGAAAAATATTCTTTTTCGAAAAAAACATTCATTGGAGGTCTGAATACTACCACGTATCTAAATAATAAAGAATTTCGATTAAAGAATAATATCTCGAAATAATCAGATGTGTTTTCTTTCAAGATTGCTATTAATTTATTTATTTGGCATCGGTAATTTTTACGTGGAAACTCAAAATAAAAATTTCTCTGCTATTTAGAAAGATTTTTTGTTATTCTTAATCTCTTACAAAATTTCATATTGTGAAAGCAATATGTTTGTTATGAAGTACGAAGAATCACCAGGTAATATTCTTTTTTTAAAAAAATAAACAATATTTTCCCCTCGACAATGTTCTTTTTTTATTTATACAGCGTTTCTGGTGTAATTTTAAAAGGTAGAACTAATATATAAAATATACTTTTTCGAATAGACCGTTCATTGCAGATCTGAACACTACCACTTATCAAAAATGTAATCTTTTAATATTTTTGAAGAATTTCGATTAAAGAATAGTTTCTCGAAATAATCGAATGGTCTTTTTAAGATTACGATTAATTTATTTATTTTTGATAATTTTTACCTGGAGAATTCAAAATAAAAATTTCTTCCTATTTATAACGATCTAAAGTTATTTATCTTAATTCATATTGTGAAAGCATTATGTTTGCTATGAAGTAAAATATTTATCCAGGCAATATTCTTTTTTAAAAATAAGCAATATTTTTCTTTATACAATGTTTATGATTGAATCTTAAAAGACAGAACTAATATATAAAATATTCTTTTGAAAAAAACCATTCGTTGCAAATCTGAATATGTGCAAACTTATCAAGAATGTGATCATTTTTTAAAATTTAATTTTGATTAAAGAATAACGAAATAATCGAATGGGTTTTTCCAAGATTACGGTTAATTTATTTATTTGCCATCGGAAACATGTGTCCTGAATAAATAAAAAAACATTCGAACTTAAAATAAAAACATTCTTACTCACCACAAAACATATGCATCTGTGCAGCTGTCAAAGCAACGGCGAGGACCGCCAAAACGATAACTGTTCTCCAAGCTTCCATATCGAAAAACTGACGATTTTGCCAACCCAACAGCAGTGTAGTCCTGTTAGAGGAAAAAACAGGATCTATTTGATCTCTGTCTCAACCGAGGATGGAAAGTTTGGCAGAAAGTAGGTTACGAACGAAAAAGGTGCAATAAAGTGGAACGTTTTGTCCCGCCTTTAGCAAAGAAAGTCGATTTCGTCAAAGAACGAACTTTCTCCAGAGGAACCGTCGAAAGTGAAGACAAGGTCAGTGTGCTATCTTTAGCAGATAGAAAGTAAAACCATTTCGTAAAAGACCGGTTCACGACTGTTATTATTTTTCCGTTTTGAATTCGATTAAACCATTTCTGGATGCATGCTGTTATATCAAGGAATTAAAGACGAACATTCCAATGTAACTGTGACTTTAACCCTTAAGAACTTGGTGATGCAACTGGAATTAAATTCATTCGAGCCTGTGTTTATGAGGTGGATAGCATCGCTCTAAAGCTAATTAACTTTCCTTTTTGAATTCTATCCAATTATTGTTGGTTTCATGCTGTTGCATGAAGAAATAAGGCAACACTCCAATAGGATTGTGCCTTTAACCACAAAAAGTTAATGATATAACTGAAATTAACTACCACTAACTAATTGAATAACATTCCGTTTTGAGTTCTGTCAAAATATTGTTGATTAAATGCTGTTGCATCAAGGAATAAGGCAGCACTGCAATGGAACTGTAACTTTAACCATAAAAAGTTAATGATATAACTGAAATTAACTAAAGATATCTAACTTTCCGTTTTGAACTCTGTCACATTATTGTTGGGTATATGCTGCTGCACTAAATAATAAGGCCATCCTGCAATCGAATTGTAACTTTAACCACAAAAAGTTAATGAAATAACTGAAATTAACTAAAGATAATTAACTTTCCATTTTGACTTCTGTCAAATTATTACTGGGTACGTATCGCTGCATCAAGGAATAAGGCAACACTGCAATGGAATTGTAACTTAAGCAAAAAAACTAATGAAATAATTGAAAATAAAAATAAATCTTACTTTACTTTTATGACATGAATACGACCGACGGTAGTTATAAAATCTCACTAAAAAAGCACAGGTTGAATTTCAGTTTTGAATATAATTAAGCAATTTCTGAAGATTATTTTCAGAATTGTGTTTGCCAATAAGGCCTTTTTTTATAAGAGTTTAAATCACAGTTTATAAGCATAAAAACTAAATTCTTGTTATATAAAAGACGTATTAGACACCTATTTTGCTCTATGGCTCTGAAAGTTGCAAGATCTGTTGAGGCTCATTTGAAGCACAAGATTTTAATGACTATTCTTGCGGTGTTAGGGAAAGTGATTGTTGGAAGAGACGGTACAAAGCATAAATTTATAAATGCTATAAAGACCCAGATACTATAAAATTTACTAAGATCAATAAATTAAACTGGCTCATGTATTTAGAATGAATGATTTTTTTTTCTTCTAATGCAGCTGGCAAACACTTAGACAGCTTGGTCTTGGATGCCTTAAGGCAGGCGCTGCACAGAAGTTACTCACTTCACATTACCCAGGGGGCGCGTGTAACTTGAAGATAAGCCACGGAAGCGGAGTAACAATGCCCCCGCAACGCTGTACGATCATATTCGACCGGGACCTACGGTTTAAAGTGGATTCCGAACCACTACAACATCCATGGCACCGCCGGGACTCGAACCCGAAACCTGTGGTACCGAGCGCCAGCCACTCGACCATTCAGGCCCCAGAATGAATGATTAAAGGCTCGTGCTCACCAAGGCGACAAGATGCAAGCGACCAAAATTTGACCTCACCGCGGTCGCCTGAAACCGGTTTGCAGTTCGCCGCGTGGAGTAGCCCAACTTTCAACTCGAAGCGGTTTTTCACTATGCGTAATGCTATTTCTGACGTTTCGCTGTGAAGGGGTCGAAAAAATTTGGTCGCTTGCCTCTTGCATCTTCACGTCTCTCGCCTCGGTGGGAACGAGCCTTTAAACCCTGTTAAAAGCCTTGTTTTGGCAAAGCCATAGGGACAAAGAGGAAGAGGGCGACTCTTGCGATGGATAGACACAGTTGAAAAAGATTTTGCTCCTCTAAAGGCTCGTTCCCACCGAGGCGAGAGACGTGAAGATGCAAGAGGCAAGCGACCAAATTTTTTCGACCCCTTCACAGCGAAACGTCAGAAATTGCATTACGCATAGTGAAAAACCGCTTGGAGTTGAAAGTTGGGCTACTCCACGCGGCGAACTGCAAACCGGTTTCAGGCGACCGCGGTGAGGTCAAATTTTGGTCGCTTGCATCTTGTCGCCTTGGTGAGCACGAGCCTTTAAGGTTAAGAATTGAAGGATTATTGTCACTCAGAGGAATGCATGGAAATCTCTTCAAAGGAAAGCCTTGGCCCACTCTGGGCTGTCGTGCAATTGTTGATGATGAGGATTTTATTATCAATTAAACTAGTAGAATCACGTCGGATATGAAATTTATAGAAAATGATGATGATAAAATAATTTGAATTTAATTAATCAATTTTTTTTATAATTCTCAAAAAAATTGCTTATAAGTTCAAGAGCAAAAAAAAAAAAAAAAAAAAAAAAAATGGAATTTTCCTAAAGCAATTAAAAAGCGAACAATAAAAGGAAATAAATCGTCTTACAGAATTTACAGTGAATATTAGTCGATTTTAAAGCTTTATTTATTGAATTTTATTGAAAATTAATAGTCTTATAAACATTTTTTGTCAGAATTATGGCAGCTATATATTAGTTGATTTTAAAACTTTATTTATTGAATTTTATTGAAAAGAAATAGTCTTACAAACATTTTTCGTCAGATATATATTTGCCACAGTTACGAGCATTTACATCACCAGAAGAAATATGTAATTGGTAAACACACCAGATATGTATAATAGCTTCTTTATTGCTTTAACCTTATTTTTCCCACTTTGACTTAGTAACGAGAGATTAAACTTTGCAATTATGATTCAACTTTTTGACAGCTATGTCAATGGATTCAGATATTTGACAACTAGGCGCGACTGTTTTTGGCAGCTATAATGTTAAATATTGTCATTTAAATCTATGAGAGTTGTTCCTATGTGATCTTAAGTTACAAAATCACTCACAAAAATAAAGTGCAAGCAAAAGGCAATGACAGTTGTCAGATTGTAGTATACCAATTTTTGAGTTCCAAAAATGATATTAATTCCGTTGTTAATCGCTGGTGGGCCTTCTTTAACTATAGAGGGTCTTGATTAATTATAGGGAATTTTATGTTAACCTAAAGCAATAAGCCTCTAATAACGAGTTATTATCATAACTCGTTATTAAGTACACTCACCTACATTCGATAGAGAAATAAGTTTATTATTATTTATGGTCATAATCTGCATTTCAATACTAAACTTAAATAAGTTTTAACCTAATTATAACCTCATTTTTCTAATCACAAAAAAAGGTCATAACAAGCTCAGTATTAATGCCAAAGCTGTAAGGGTTCCAAGGTCAAGGAAATCCTACACCAGGTCCAATAGACTCCGTCGCAGGCGACTGGTCCATGGCTAAGGTTAATATGCAGCTTCATTTTAGCGAGGAACCAGGAGAGCTGAAGACTGACTAAACCTTAAGACAAAGATCTACGATCCTATTATACAAGGAATTACGGTTTAAAGGGAATTCCGAACCACTACACACATCCATAGCCCCGCTGGGACTCGACCCCGAAACCTGTGGCACTGAGCTCTAGTATGACACTAGGTCATTCAAGCCCATGAGAGTTGTTCCGCTGTGAACCTAATTTTTAAAATTATCACACGCACAAAAAAGTATAGGCAAAAGGCAATGACAGTTGTCAGCTTGTAGTATACCATTTTTTACGTTCCTAAAATGATTTTAAGTCCGTTATTAATCGCTGATAGGTCTTTTTTATTTACAGGAGGTCTGCTTTAATTATATATTGATCTTAATTAATTATGGGGAATGCTATTTTAAGCTTTCTTGCTCATATTGTTATCATAACTCGTTAGTTAACTATATTCACCTACATATCATCTAGTGCACATTATGACCTTGTCTCTACGGAGGAAAGACTAGGTCATAATTTGCATTTTAATAATAAGCTGAAATGACTTTAAGACTAATTATAACTTCATTTTAATAATCACCAAAAAGGTTAAAGCAAGCTCAGTATCAATGTCAAGACTATATATATTAAACGAAAAATAATTATTAATATTTTCAACGTATGCAGTTTAATAGTGACAGAATCATAAAAACTCATTTATTCGATATCAAATATTTTGATAAAAAATAATAATTGCTTCTAGTAAATTAAAATGCTTCAATCTTTTAAGCCAACATATGTTAATAATATATTGTAATTTGTAATTCGAAAAACAGAAGTTGCTTCAATTTTGAAACAATTTTGTACTTTGCTATTAAAAATTCATATCATACATCAAATCAGTTGCCAAACCAAAATACTGTCATGCATTGTATTAAATATTTCATGCCATTTTTTCATATATTTTGAACATTATATCTGATAAATACAAGTTACAAAAAGATTTTAGCAAGCTCAATATTAATGCTAAGATTGTCTACATTGAACACAAATTATTAATATTTTCAACATATACGGTCTTGACTTGTATTGATATCTAATCAATCATCGATAGTTGTTATACCTATTTAACCATATAACTTCAAAATGCATTTAAGCGATTGCAGTTGGAATTCATTAACGTGCAAAATAATGAAAAACGATCGATGAAAAACTTATTTAATCAATTAAAAATTATTTTCACAAAAATAAGTTGATTGTAATTAAAGTCCCACTTTCAAAATGCTGTAAAAAAGAACCACTTGTCACAAGAGTTCAAATTTTAATTGAAGATATTGTGAAGTAGGAGGAAACGGTACGGCATCAAAAAAAAACATTCCACCTAACTTTTCCCATCCAATTTGGTATGACCTTGCCATGGTGGATGGGCTTTCCACTAACAGTGTCATAACTGTGAACAACTTCCCGACTTAGAAGTAATTTTTTTCGTCCAAAAACCGAAACAATCAAGCAGATTGAACACTACAGTTGGTTTAATGTGCAATTTATACCAAATATGTTGTCATTTCGATTCAAAATATCACTGGCAGCCGAATTCACTTTCTTTATGCCGCTTCCAGTGCCATCTATTAATGAACTTCAGAACATTTTTTAATGCTGTACCGTTTCCCACTTCTTCAAGTATCATCAGTTCAAATTTGAACTCATTGTGACGAGTGGTTCTGTTTTTTTACAGCATTTTGAAAGTGCGACTTTAGTTATAATCACTCTGTATATTACTTGTTTCTAGTAAATTAAAATGCTTAAGTCCCTTGAAGCTAATGTATATTAATAATATATTGTAATTTATAAATAGAAAAACAGAAGTTGCTTCAATTTTGGATCAATTTTGCACTTTGCCACTAAAAATTCATATCATTCATCAAGTCAGTTGTTATAGCATCATACTATAATGCATTGTATTAAATATTTCATGGCATTTGTAAAGATAATATCTGGCAAATATTAGTATAATAAATGCTAGACATTTTAAATGGCTTTTTCATAATGTAAGCAAGTGCTTTTCTTATGCCCTGCATCTTAAAATGACTGAGCAACGGTTTCTCATGTTTTATGGAAGTGAAATTCACTTTCCCTTTGTATAAATTATGAAAGGGTTCTGCTCTTAGCTGGCATTAGGGTTTGTTTTATGAGACGTCCTCTTAATAGCTTTTAGGGTCCTCTATTGATTTTACTGGAACTTTTATTCGTGGCATATATTTCCATTACGTTGCACTTAAGTACTGTAAACTTCAACTTTAATGGTAAAACTTATTTGGTAGGATATAATTCATAGAAGAAATTTAAGATGGTTTTAAATACAGGGTGATAGTAATTAAACTCCCACTTTCAAAACGCTGTAAAAAAAAGAACCACTCGTCACAATTTCAAATTTGAACTGAATGTACTTGAAGAACGGGAAAACGGTACGGCGTCAAAAAAGTGTATTAATAGATAGTACTGTAAGCGGCATAAGGAAAGAGAATTCAGCTGCTAATGATATTTTGAATCGAAATTGCAACGTATTTGGCATGAGTTGCACATTAAACCAACTGTAGTTTTCAATGTGCTCGATTGTTTTCGTTTTCTGAAGGAAAAAATGACTTCCAAGTCATTCAACAGTTGTGACACTGTTGGTGGAAAACCCATCCACCACGGCAAGGTCATACCAAATTGGATGGGAAAAATCGGTGAAATTTTTTTATGCCATACCGTTTCCCCCTTCTTCAAGTATCTTCAGTTCAAATTGTGACGAGCGGTTCTTTTTTTTTACAGCATTTTGAAAGTGGGACTTTAATTATAATCACTCTGCATATTGTAATATATAAACTGAAAAACAGAAATTCCTTCAATTTTGAATGAATTTTGTACTTTGCTACTAAAAATTCATATCATTCATCAAATCGATTGCAACAGCAACGTACTATTACGCATTGTATTAAATATTTCATGGTATTTTTATCATATATTTTTAAAGATACTATATGTTAAATATAAGTATAATAAATGACAGATATTTTAAATGGCATTTCCATAATGTAAACAAGTGCAAACCCTTTTCTTATAACATTGCCCCTAAAAGGACTGATAAATGGTGTCTCGTGTATTATGGAAGTGAAATTCACTTGCCCATTGTATAAATTATGAAAGGGTTCTGCTCTTAGCTTGCATTAGAGTTTGTCTTATGAGATACTCTCTTAATAGCTTTTAGGGTCCTCTATTGATTTTACTTTAGCTTTTATTCGTGGCATACATTTCCATTTCGTTGCACTTAAGTACTGTAAACTTAAAACCAATATTTCGTAAGATGTAACTTATAGAATAAAGTGAAAGTTGCCTTTAATTACATTCCTATAATTTTTCAATGTGACTATGCAGATAACATACAGATGTTTAATTTTTTTTAAATTTTACAATGCAATTAAATTGTAATGTTTAATTTTTTTGAATTTTCCATAACATTAACAGATTTTTCATTGAGCATAACATTAATTATTATATCACACGATATACAGCTTAATAATCCTATGTGAGAGAAAAAGCACGACTGTATAAATTGAACACAAGACTGTATAAATTGAACACAAATTATTAATATTTTCAATGTGTAGAGTATTGGCATGTACTAATATTTAATCAATCATTATAGATAGTTATTATATGTAGTTAACCATTTTATTTAAAAATGCATTTAAATTATTGCAGTTGGAATTCATTAACATGTAAAATAATGAGTAGCGAACCATGAAAAACTTATTTATTCAATTTCAAATGTTTCAATAAAAAATATTAATTGTTTCTAGTAAATTAAAATGCTTAAGTCTCTTTAAGCCAACGTATATTAATAATATATTGTAATTTATAAATCGAAAAAAGAAGTTGCTTCAATTTTGAATCAATTGTGTAATTTGCAACTAAAAATTAATATCATGATTCCTCCTGCTCACTATTACTACTACACCACACCACACCACATCACTATGCCTAGACCCTTTTTACAGTTTGGAAATCATGTCGGTGAGAAGTCTGATTGGGCACTGTGACGCTCTATGGTCATATGAGTCCGGGACTTAAGACTTAAAGTGGTTTCCGAACCAATACAAACATCCATGGTACCATCGGGATTCGAACCCGAAACCTGTGGTACTCCTCCTACACACTGGCAAAAGTTGACTTCCAGAAGAAATGGTCAGTCGGCCACGAGACTCTCACCCGAGAGAAAGTGCATCGCAACCAAAGTGCAATCTTTTGTTGAGATTAGTTCATAGTCACTACTAGAGAAAATATATTTAGCTCTACCTTAGTTCCTCCCTTCCGCCTACAGGCTGTAATTCTGAGAGGAAGTATATTTCGAGCATCCTGCGTATACCTGAGTATCGGGTATTCGACTTAGAAGTGAAATGCTTCCCCGAATCTATAATAGCAGGTCTTTAAATGTGTTAAATAGTGTATGTCTTTAATTGTATGTCTGTGTGTGAATAAAGCTGTGAATTCTCCAGCCCGTGCTTCAAGTATCTCAACCCAACAGAACCCATTTATAATCTGGTTGCCAAACCTGCGTACTACAACAAGTCTTTATTAAAAAAATTGGTACTTACGTACTAACGGTACCTTGGCGACAAACTTGTCATTAAAAACGTGGCAAATGTGTCGCCAATGGCACCCCTGCAATTTGGCGGTTTTTCAGTGGCGCCAATACAGTAACCCCTGCAGATTTGGCGCTTTTTAAGTGGCGGCAATCTTAACGGCTGTAGATTTGCTGAGTTTCGACGCCATATTGTTGTGATACGAAAATGCGTATTTGGGATTTGCCAGAAACGGAGCACGATGCAATTTTATTTTTCCAGGAGCGAAACATTTTACCAAAACAACGAAAATGTCCCAATTCCCATGACATGAAACTTTATTTTGGTGAACGTAAGTTTTGGAAATGCAATTTCAGTCAGTGTGCTCATCGTGTGGGATTCCGAAAAGACAACTGGTTTGAAGGAAGCAGAATTCCATCTCGTACAGCTTTGAGATTCATATACTGCTGGTGCGAGGAGTTGACGTCGATTAAATTTTGTGAAAAGCAACTTGATATATCGGATAAAACTGTTATAGATTGGAACAATTACATGCGTGAATTATGTGTCTTGGATATGGTGAATAAACCAAAAAAAAAAGGTAGGTGGACCAGATTGCATTGTGGAAATTGATGAAAGTTTGTTTACTAAACGTAAAAGTCGTTGTGGTCGGCATTTTTAAATCGTTTTGATTTTAAATGAAGTGTTTTATATATTTTATTGTTTTGATTTTAAATGAAGTGTTTTATATATTTTGTTTTGAATAAGAATATTTTGAAAGCGTTTTGATTGTTTTTTAAATGTGGATTGGCGCCACTTAAAAACCGCCAAATAAAAACCGCCAAATCTGTAGCGGCGGTTGGCGCGTTTTCACTAATTGTCGCCAAGGTACCGTTAGTACGTAAGTACCAAAAAATTATAATTCATCAAATTATTATTAAAAATTATTTTGCATAAAAATTTTTAACTAAGCATTAAGCACTTAATTTTAACTAAGCAAAAAATAAATAAATAAAGCATTAAAATTTTTATTACATAAAAATTATTTATTAAAAATTATCTTGCATTATCAATTAATGAACCTTCAATGAAATACCTGAAAAATACATAAAAAGAAAACAAATGAATAAATAAATTTGAAGGGGAGATAAATTTTTATGAAACGCCATTCTTAGAGAACGTTTATTCCTTTTATTCTTTAATTATGTATTCTTTATTTATGTATTCTTCTTAAATATCTTAGAATAATTAAGATTCCGTTCTTTCAAAAAATACTGTTATAAAAAGTAAATAACCTCCAATACTTCACCAATCTTGATAAAACTTTTTTTATATTTACTGAGACATTTTAATTAATATTCTCATTTTTATTTATTCGTGATAACACTTGTTGCCAATTTTTAATAACACATTTCTTTAAATGAAATGATATTTTATAAAATAGTATTATTTATATTTATATTAACAGAAATATAATGATTTTTTTTCCCTTTGTAACGATTTTTTTTAATAATATAGCAATGAACAATATATTTTAATAATTAGAAAAAAGAATAAGAATTTAAAAACAGACTATAAATTAATGATAATATTTGATAAGATGTAACTTAGAAAAAAAATTGAGATTATTTTAATTACATTCTTATAATTTTTAATGTGACTATGAAAGGCAGTCAATATCATGATGTTTATTTTTTTTTAAATTTACTAAATTTACTTACAATTAAATTGCAACGTTTAATTTTTTGAATTTTTCATAACATTAACAAATATTTCATTGAGCATAACATTAATATCTCTTCTCGTAATTATTATAACACACGATATACAGTTTAATAATCTTATGTGAAAGAAAAAGCACAAATTATAATTTAAAAAATTATAACTAATGTTTCGTATCATCGATTAATGCATATAAAATGGAATACATAAAAGAAAACAAATGAATAAATAAATTTGAACGGGAGATAAATTTTCATAAAACACCATCCTTAGAGGACGTTTATTCCTATTCATGTTTGTTTTATTTGGGTATTTTTTTAAATATCTTAGAATTATTAACATTTTAAAGATATCTTAGAGTAATTAAGACAGGATTCTTTTCAAAAATACATTATAAAAAGCAAATAACATCCAATACTTCACCAATCTTGATAAAACTTCTTTTATATTTACTAAGACATTTGCATTTTTCGTTTTCTCGTTATTTATTTATTCGTGATAACTACTGTTGCCTATTTTTAATAACCTATTCCTTTAAATGAAATAATATCTTTTTTAAATAGAATGATTTATTACTATTATTATAATTAGTTCTGGATAATCTGTTCATAAAATAAATAAAAAGATATTAACAGTAATATAACGATTTTTTTTTTTTTTTTTTTTTTTTTTTTTTTTTAGATAAGGGCAATAAACAATTTATTTTAATAATTAGGAAAAGAATAAGAATTTAAAAACCAACGATAAATTACGCTGATATGTGTTAAGTTGTAACTGTAAAAGAAATTGAAAGATTAGAGAGTTTTTGCATACCGTACGTTAGTTACCGTAGGACGTCCGTTAGCTTTTTCTCCCTAGCGCGCATGCTCAGTTTCCTATGAGCATGCGCTCTATTGAGAAAAAAGCTAACGGACGTCCTACGGTAACTAACGTACGGTATGCAAAAACTCTCTATTATTTTAATAGAAATTGAAAGATTATTTTAAAAGAAATTGAAAGATTATTTTATAATTTTTAATGTGACTGTGAAATGCAGCAATATACTGATGTTTATTTTTTTAAATTAAATGGCAATGTTTAATTTTTTGAATTTTTCATAATATTAACAGATTTTCCATTGAGCATAACATTAATATCTCTTCCCTTAATTATTATAACACACTTAATAATCCTATGTGAAAGAAAAATCACAAGTTATTATTAAAAAACAATTATTACTAACATTTTGCATCATCAATTCATGAATAATAAACGAAATACCTGTAAAATACATAAAAAGAAAACAGTTGAATAAATAAATTTAAAAGGGAGATAAATTTGCATGAAATACCATTCTTAGAAAACGTTTATTCCTCTTAGTGTTTATTTTATTTGAGTATTTTTTTAAATATCTCAGAATTATTAAAATCACATTCTTTCTAAAAATGCCCTATAAAAAGTAAATAACATCCAATACTTCACTAATCTTGATAAAACTTTTTTTTATATTTACTGAGTGCTTTTATTCAATAAATTTTTCGTTTTTATTTATTCATGATAACACCTGTTGCCAATTTTTAATAATACATTCCTTTAAATGAAATAATATGAATTATTTATTACTATTAGTATAACTAGTTCGAGATAATTTCGTAAAATAAATGCAAGATATTAACAGAAATGTAACGATTTTTTTTTGATAAGGACAATAAACAATTTATGTTAATAATTAGAAAAAGAATAAAAATTTAAAAACAAACGATAAATTAAGCTGATATTTTCTGTTGCCAGTTTTTATTAAAAAATTTCTTTAATTAAAATAATATCTTATTAAATAGAATTATTTATTACTATCAGTGTAACTAGTTCTAGATAATCTATGCACATACAGCCTGAGTAAAAACTTTAAGGCCAGTAAAAATTTTCGTGAAAATGTAAAATGAAATAAAAGGGATTCAAATAATATTAATTATTAAAGTTCATTGATAAGAAATAAATGCTATAAACATAATTTGTAAATACATAATTATGAGAAACATGTGGTTATTTACAAAGTTAGTATTTCTGCCTGAGTAAAAACTTTAGGGCCACCAGTCATTTTTTAAAAATAAATATAATTTAATCGTGTAATTACCGTTGCAACTACTAATTTGTGACAACGCTGCAATTTTCATATTTGTCATACGTTTCTTCGAAATATTGGTGATCTTTGTGAAGATGGCGAAGGGTAAGATGTTAACTGATCGTGAAAGAGGACAAATCGAAGCTTTGTCTTCAACAGGAATGAGTAGTCGTGCTATTGCGATAAAAATAGGAAGCCAAAGACTGTAATCAACAATTTTTTTAAAATTGAAAGACAATTATGGTAAAAAGAATACTGGGGGAAGACCTAAAGCTTTGTCCTCGCGTGATGAAAGAAGAATTTGCCAACTTGCATCTACTGGAAAGTACTCAACTAGGAAACTGATTCCGACGACAGGTTTAAAAGTTTGTCAAAATACGATTTATAACACAATTGGAAGGTCTGGAAGGTACACCTATACAGCAAAATTGACTAAGCCTCACTTACTGCAGAGACACAAAATAGAGCGTTTGAACTTTGGCCAGAAAGTCATGACCAGGGACAACCAATGGATATAAATTATTTTTTCTGACGAAAAAAAAATGGAATTTGGATGGACCAGATGGCTGGAATTTCTACTGGCATGATATAAGAAATGAAAAAGAAATATTCTCCAAGCGCCAATTAGGTGGAGGGTCTGTCATGACTTGGGGCTGTTTTTCTTGCAATGGTGTGGGCTCAATTGCATTCGTTTCAGGTAGAATGAATTCACAAGGATACCAAAATGTCCTAACAAATCATCTTTTGCTAAATGCTGAATGTCTTGCTGGAGAAAATTGGAAATATCAGCAAGTCAATGCACCGATCCATTCGAGTAACAGCACAAAAAATTGGTTCCAAGTCAACAATGTTGAAACTGTGAAATGGCCAGCTAGATAACCTGACCTCAACCCAATCGAGAACCTTTGGGCTGACTTAGCAAGAAGATTTTATGCAAGTGGGAGACATTTTACATCAACAACAGAGCTGAAATCTACTATCGAAGATGAATGGTATAAAACCGACCCCACCCTTTGCCAAAAACTCGTTTCATCCATGAAAACAAGAATATTTGAAGTAATTCGAAGTAATGGCTCCTACACAACCTTCTAAGAATTTGTAATTTTTTTCTTATATGTTATTTTCTATGTTGGCCTTATAGTTTTTACTCAGGCTCAAATATTCATCTGTGTTTTCTGTAATATTTTCTAATGATAAAATATTTGCAAATTAATTTTTCTACTTTTTTTACTTTTATTTAAGCTCAATAATTATCAATAAAATGGTATTTTAATTCCTCAGTTTAAATGTTTCCATTTTCTCAAAAATGTCTACTGGCCTTAAAGTTTTTACTCAGACTGTAAATACAAGATATTAACAGTAATGTAATGATTTTTTTTTTCGTTTGCAACGATTTTTTGTAGATAATGGCAATGAACAATTGATTTTGTTAATTAGAAAAAAAAAATTAAAATTAAAAGCAAACGATAAATTAAGCTGATATTACATGATGCCAGTTTTTATTAAAAATTTCCTTTAATTAAAATAATATCTTATTAAATAGAATTATTTATTACTATTTGTATAACTAGTTCTAAATAATCGGTGCACAAAATAAATACAAGATTTTAACAGAAATGTTAAGATTTTTTTTTTCCCTTTGAAAACGATTTTTTTTTTAGATAATAGCGAAGAACAAGTTATTCTAATCATTAGGAAAAAAATAAGAATTTAAAAGCAAACGATAAATTAGGCTGATATTCATGATGTGTTTACGTTACTAAAGAATGAAGTGAACTAATTGGATGAATCGAAGTGGATTTAAATCCCTCGAATTTTGGAATAAAGTGTGGTTTTCAATAGACTTAATTGCGGTGTTGTTGATGTTATTAAAGTAACGAGAGAACTTCTCAGAATGTCTTTAAAAGGGTTTCAATTAGGCAGATTGACGTAGTGTCGTAATTCTTCGTACCAATTAGCTTTTAAAATCTCTTTAAAAGGGAAATATTCAGTTGAACTTTGAGTAGTCCGTGTAGAAAGTTATAAGTCTGGGAATAGGGGGTTTTAACGAAGAGTTTGTTTTCTTTTCTAATTTTAGAACTCAAAGGTTGTAGTAAATGTTAGGTAAATGAAAAATTTTTGCTTTGTGAGTGTAATGTGAGCCTTGCCAGATCCAGGAATGAAAATTCTTGAATTATTTAATCCTGTTTTCTAGTGGCGTTTTAAGAAAAGTTTATAAAAATAAATTTTGGTTAGTTAAATATTTATAAACAAATGTTTTATTATAGTTAAAATAAGCCTTAGATTCGCGAAATTGCATCACAATAATATTAGAAAAAATATTTATGAATTTTTTTTATTTTTCCGCAATGGAACTTTTGCAAGTTTTTGTAAAGCTCAATTTTCAGCTAGTATGAGAAACAGTAATTATATATAAAAAGGCAAATATTTACAAGTAAAAAAATTTATTTATATTTTTTAATATAAAAAATTACAGATTAATTACAAAAAAAACATTTCATTTAATAATTTCATAATTTCATTAATAATGTAGCATTTTTTCCAAGGGAAGAAATATAGCATTTCTGTTTTCAGGTTAAAGGAATGTATAATCTTTAACAAGTGCATAACAACCTATTACTCAAACAGCATATTAGCAGTTTCGCGGATATTTATATTACATGAAGTTATTTTGTACTAGTGAGAACAACTTGTCACTCAAATCTGACAGTACATAATCAAAGTCACGGATAATGATACATCATGAAATAAGTGATTGTCTATCAGATCTTCAGAGGTCGAAACAATTAAAGATGAGATTTAAACTATGTCTTGATTTTCTGCATCGTTATTAGTGATAGATCATGGGCTGAGGAAGTGTCTACTGCAATGAGAAGTGAGGGAGGCTGACCCTCCCCCCTTGATGGATTGTTTTAAAGGGAGGTTTTTTAAAGGAGGAAGAAGGAGAAGAAGGTGTTCTGCGACAATTCGACAAGAAGTGTTGTTTTTCTCTTTTATACTTTGTGATTGAACAGGCTGAAGTTTACTCCTGTTTACAAACTGACCCCTTGTACTTTCGTGTATCACGCCATAATTAAAGGTCTGCCACAGACCGAGTGCATTAGATTCGTCGTAGACTCCAAAACTCTGGAAATCTCCATCCTTGGAATGAACTGTACTTGTGAATCACATTTGATTCTTTATTTTTTATATTTTTTTGGAAATAATAATTTGTAATAGCCCAGAGTTCTGTATATACACTGAAGTGACAAAAGTCATGGGATAGCAATATGCAAATTTTCAGATGGCAGTAGCATCGCGTAGAACAGGTATAAATGCGCAGTGCTTTCGCACAGCTTTCATTTCTGTTCAAGTTATTCATGTGAAGAGGTTTTGACGTGATGATGACCGCACGACGGGAATTAACAGACTTTGAACGCGGAATATTAGTTGGAGCTAGACGCATGGGTCATGCCATTTCGGAAATCGTTAGGGAATTCAACATTCCCAGATCCACTGTGTCAAGAGTGTGCCGAGAGTATGAAATTTCAGGCATAAAATCCCACCATGGACAGCGCAGTGGTCGACAGCCTGCACTTAACGACCGAGACCGGCGACGTCTGAAAAGAGTCGTAAATTCTAACAAACAAGCAACACTGCGTCAAATAACCGCAGAAATCAATGTGGGACGTACAAGGGACTATTATAACTGTGCGGAGAAATTTGGCTTTCTTGGGCTATTCCAGCAGAAGACCGACTCGAGTGCCTTTACTGACAGAACGACATCACTTGCAGCGACTCTCGTGGGCACGTGAGCATATCGGTTGGTCCTTAGATGAATGGAAAACCGTGGCCTGGTCCGATGAGTCACGATTTCAGTTGGTAAGAGCTGATGGTAGGTTTGAGTGTGGCGCAGACCCCACGAAACCATGGACCCAAACTGTCAGCAAGGCACTGTTCAAGCTGGTGGTGGCTCCGTAATGGTGTGGGCTGTTTTTTCATGGCATGGACTTGGTCCTCTGGTGCGATTGGACCGAACATTGACTGGAAATGCTTATGTTCAGCTATTTGGAGATCACTTGCAGCCATTCATGGACTTCATGTACCCAAACAACGATGGGATTTTTATGGATGACAATGCGCCATGTCGCCGGGCCACAACTGTTCGCGATTGGTTTGAAGAACATTCTGGACAATTCCAACGAATGATCTGGCCACCTACATCGCCCGACATGAATCCCATCGAGCATTTATGGGACATCATCGAGAGGTCTGTTCGTGCCCAAAATCCTGCACCATCAACGCTTTCACAATTATGGACGTCTATCGAGACAGCATGGCTCAATATTCCTGCAGAAGACTTCCAACGACTTGTAGAGTCCATGCCACGTCGAGTTGCTGCACTTCGCCGGGCGAAAGGAGGGCCGACACGATATTAAGAGGTATCCCATGACTTTTGTCACTTCAGTGTATAATGCCTGTAAATAAAAATGAAAGTGTTCCCATGAACCTGAAAGTGCCACTCTTCTTGAAGTCGTTTAAGGTCTAATATAAGCCGAGACGTTACAATAATAAGTAATTCAAGTATATAAGATGTGATAAACTAATAAAAATATTAATAATATTTTAATCAACAATAAAAAATAATAATTAATATACAAGTAACTTTTTTTCTCGTATAATTTTAATTTAAACGCATTTTTAAAAATATAATAATTACTTATGCACAACTAGTTTCATTTTACACAATATTATTAATTGAATTTAAATTTTATTACAAAAAAAAGGCAACAGCATGGAAATAAAAATTATTGTTGATGTGAAATGGCTTAACTATCACAAACTTTTTAATACAAAAATTATTTAAATCGATGAACAAAGAAAGAGTTAAAATCATGAATAATAAATTACATTTGAAACATTATCTGTTACAAAATTTTTCATTCTACATTTTTTTTTTCTATTTCAACATTTTGGCATGCAAGAAATTTTAATGTTTTAAAATCTTTCGCAGTTTTTTTTTTTTGTTGTTGTTGTTGCTGTTGT
The DNA here is from genome assembly GCA_021605075.1 of Caerostris darwini. NCBI lineage: Eukaryota > Metazoa > Arthropoda > Arachnida > Araneae > Araneidae > Caerostris > Caerostris darwini. The sequence goes on along the minus strand of BPLQ01002590.1, from coordinate 19,708 downwards.
TGTTGAGTGCTAAACCTTGTAAGTTTTTACCCTGGTTAACGTGGATAATGCAATTTGTGAATAATTAATCGCTTAAACAGATTAGATAGGTTGTGATGATATCGTATAATACATATGAGATACGATTTTGCATAATACACATATTTTACCTCAATTCTAATTCATAAATTTATTTAAAAAAATTTTTATCAACAAAACTTTTTAAAATAACAAAGAGATAAATCTTCTTTGTAATAATTAAAAAGTAGGGCCTGATGGCCGAGTGGCTAGTGCTCTGGCCCTCGGTACCACAGGTTTCGGGTACGAATCCCAGCTGTGCCATGGATGTTTGTAGTGGTTCGGAATCCACTTTAAACCGTAGGTCCCGGTCCTAATAGGATCATAGAGTGTTGTAGGGGTAGTGTTACTCGCGTCCGTAGCATATCTTCAAACTACCCATGTCCCCTGGGTAGTGCTAAATGAGTAACAGCGGTGCAGCCCTTGCTTTTGGCATGAAGACTAACTATCACTGTATTGCCAACTGCATTAAAACAACAACTACATAATTAAAAAATATTGGACACTCAAAAAAATCTTCTAAAAGAGTGTTATTTTTAACCAAGAATATATTTTACAGATGGATAAACAGATTATCGATATATCAGCAAAATCTTTTTTTTTTTTGTGCATTGATTTAAGATGGCCATCTGTTCAGAAATAAATTTAAGAAAAAGGTATGAATATTTAAGTACGAAAAAAAATCAGAAATTCAAAATCATGTTTGTTTGATCGATCTTTCTTAAAAAGAATTTCTAGAATCTGTTTTATAATCATAAATATTTTATTTTAATTAATTAATCAGCATATTCATTGCGATTAAAATACTAAAAATAATAATTTTTTTTCTAAAAATACTCTTATTGCCAAACACTAAGCACGAAGAGGAAAATATTAATTTCCGGAAGTCAATCTGAATTGGAGAAATGTCGATTCGTTACGGAAATGTACAAATATGTTACGTAACAGCCAATCACTGCCTCGTATCAAGAAATATGCAAAACAAAGCAGTCGTATAAGAATAAGGCATTGTGATGGGTTACAGGAATTGCACTAAATGCTGATAAACGCGTTTAGAGCTTTCGTAGGTTTCTTTTTCAAGACAGCGGTGTTCATAGGACTTCTAGAGGAACGAATGGAATATTCTGAACGCTGGAGTGCTGTCAGACGCATTGAACGCAGGACAATCAAGTACAGATGTTGCTATTTTCTTCTGCGACCGAAATTCTATAATTTCATTATTATGGAAATAATTCCTAACCAGCCAAACAATTATCCGTAGACATGTGTCATGTGGTCGTGCAAGGATTATGATCGAAAAATAATCAAAGACGCATGCTGTCAGAAGGTGTATACATTGCTGTTGTAGCCAAGCGAAATCGAAGAGCATCATCCACATGTATGGTTGCACTGTCTTCTGGTAAGACGATATCCACCATCACTGTGAGGCGAAGGTATCCCGAGTTTGTGTACCTCTATCCGTCCAATCGAAAGAGACATGATTAACGTGGTGTCTGCATCATGTCTATTGGGGAAATTTCATGTTCACGGATGAGTCACAGTTTATCCTGCAAAGAAGATTACAATAGTGTAATGGTCAGGTGGTAAGATGGCACACGTAATTTATGCCAGAGCATCTCTGCACCCCACGTATTCCATGGTGGAAGCATCATATTGTGAGCAAGTTTTCGTTAGAATATCGCACCAATCAGTACATCTTTAGACAGAGTTTTATGATGGCTGTCCGGTATCGGATTAAAGTCTTAAACCCCACTATGAGATTATAAGCTGTAACAGTTGGTCCTGCTTTCGTATTAATGGATGATAATGCATGTCCCCATATAATTGTCTTCGACGAAACCTACCTGGAGAGTGAGGGAATTGCGCGTATGGAATGGTCGGTTTACCTTTCTGGACCTTAATCCCATTGAAAATCTTTGGGATGCCCTCGACAGTGTTGTGTGTAAACGTTTCTCCACCCCCCTCCCACCCCAGCAAATCTCAAAAATTGCAAATTTCTCCACACGAAGAATAGCGATTACTTCTGCGGTGGTTAATCAACCCATGGAAGGCATGGCTGTAAACTTTGTATGCAGGTGAGAGGTGCTCACATATCCTATCAATATGGCTTGCTTGCTTTGGCTTTAAGCATCTTTTTGTTAATGCTTCCAATATGACTTCATCTTATGAAAATTCAATGTTGCTTGCATATTTGCATGTAATTCTTTGTTTTGTTTCATTTATAAACATATTTGCTACTTTACTGCCACATTTTATGTCAATCAAAAGCAGTATCTGTTGATTTTTTCGCAATTTACTGCTAGTTGCTTAACTTTTGACAATGAATGTAATATTTCTTTTAATATAAAATTTAAAAAAAAGAGACTAAATCAAAATGCTCTTATTTAATTACTTCTGTCCATTATATTAAAAAACAAAATTTTATTTTTTGTAAATGAAAAAAGTTTAGTGTAAATGAAATTGAATACAACACAAAATGTGAAATTTCTCTTGGTAGTTCTGTCGATAAATATGTTCTATGTTATAATTCAGATTAAAGGGGGCCTGATGGCCGAATGGCTAACGCTCTGGCGTTCGGTACCACATGTATCGGGTTCAAACTCCGGCTTTGCCCGTGGGTGTTGTAGTCGTTCGGAATCCACTTTAAACCGAAGGTCCCGGTCCTAATTGGATCGTAGAGCGTTGCGGGGGCATTGTTACTCCGCGTCCGTGGCTTACCGTCAAGTTACACGCGCCCCCTGGGTAATGCAAAGTGAGTAATGTCTGTGCAGCGCTTGCCTTAAGGCATCCAAGACTTCCATATATGTTTGCCAGCTGCAATAGAAAAAAAAATTATGATTAAATAAAAATTCAGATTAATGCTGTTGGTTGTATAGTATTCATATACATAACTTAACACCACTCATTAAGAATTAAGAAATGCTAAATTAAGCTGTTAAAATTAACCGTTAATTTATATCAGCATTAACGGTTAACACCTTTAATTAAATTTAATAGTTTGTAATTTTTTATAGTAATAGCTAATTGCAGTTGAAATTGTTTTTGTGAACAACTATCATACTCATTTTTTCAAAATTTCGTATTGGTTTAATCGGAACACAACCTAAGTTGCTTGTGTGTGATCTTCAAATTCAACCTTTATTACACAGGGCATCTGATCATGCCAAGAGTAATAATGGTTGATAATGGTAATAATAATTTTTTATCTATGATTTCCTTCATAGATATTATCGTTGACATAATCCAACGTGCCTTTTACTAATCCTTTTTCAACCCACAAGTTAGAAAGTAGAATAATTTTAGATTCGATGGATAAAACTAAAAATGTCTCAAGTCAGTCTGATTATTTTGCAATAGTTAAGCAACCTATTGCAGCAGTTCCTTCATTTTTTTGACGATTAAATTCTTTGACGTCTTTATCCGTTGCATCATAACTTTCGTTCCTGTACTGAAAAGTTTTGTATACTGCTGTCCATTAGTCTCTAGATGTACAATCAGCATTGCTAACATGATCACGTAATCTCGAAATACTTGTAGTGACTCACCTTGACAAAATGATCAAAATAAGAAAAGCCCTTCAGTCTTATCACTAGAAGGCGGTCTGCCATTAGCAAGAGGTAATTGCTTAACATCCCCGAAAAAATCAACAAATAGTCCACCAAAAGGTTCATCTTGTCTTGAGGAAGAGATGTTGAAGATTATTGGAGCACACTGACAACGTCAGGGGCTTCATCTCCGGTGGTGACAAACATGAAAAAATGAAAACATTGGCAAAGCCCAGAGATAAAACAAAATCGTGAGGATTGTCTTGATAGTCCTACGTAATCTTAAATCGAATTTTCTCAACAGGCTACGTCCAATCAGTACAAGTTAGGGCCTGATATGGGTGTGGTCTTGATTCAGTGTTGTTTATGAATACAAACTAAATTATTTCTCAAAATAAAAATGCGATGTTCAGCTGCCATATTTAATAAAATTGCAAAGACTTCATACATAACTTCAACACATGATACGCAAAACACAATTATATAACAAATATTTACAAAATCATTTTAAAGGCCAGTTCTTTTAAGCTTACTTTTCGTACTGACTGAAATTCTTCACTCGACTCTGCACACTCCCTTTTCTCTTTCTCCCTCTGCAATTATCGGTTTCGAAGTCTAACGGGCGAATAAAAACCGTGCAAAGTCCAAAATCTAACCTAAGGATCAACCCGTCCTTGAAAGGAACGTACAAAGATCAGAAATGAAAAGACTCCGTCGTGATTGTGATAGTGTGTATAAAGCTATCAGTCTATTGACAATCAGATTACTAGTAGGAGTGTTACGGTTTACTTCTATTGATGAGAATTTAGGTTTTCTCTGAAATGGTACTCAAATTAATGAAATGCGAAATATACTTGCGCGATATATAATTGCTCTCCGGGGGAGAGTCTGTAGACCAACTAATCCGCCGGGAGGCGCTAAATGTATTTCCACTTGGGAAGAAAGATTATAAACTAAACGTTTCTCAGCTATAGCGCCGGTTGTGCTGTACTTCCTGACAGTATCGAGGCCTACTGGACTTTTCTAAACGCCACAATGAGTAGCTCTTGCCATTGTGTAGTAGGAAGCATGGCTACAATGGCAATTAATGATTTGATATTTGTCCTAAAAACTGAAAATAATGGCTTACATTGGTAATTCACATAATGAAATTAAATACTATAATTATGATTAATATAGCCAACGGCCGTACCATGCTGAATATACCGGTTCTCGTTAGATCACCGAAGTTAAGCATCATTGGGCGCGGTCAGTACTTGGGTGGGTGACCACCTGGGAAAACTGCGTGCCGTTGGCAAATTTGGGACCTGAATGGCCGAGTGTCTAGCGCTCTGGAGATCGGTGCTACAGGTTTCGGGTTCGAATCCCGGCGGTGCCATGGATGTTTGTAGTGGTTCGGAATCCACTTTAAGCCGTAGGTCCCGGTCTTCTATGACTGTAAGAGCGTCACGGAGCAAAAGTCAGGCTTCTACCTACGGGTGCTCCATCACAACAGAAGCTGCTTCCTTCCCCTTCAATCATGAGTCCATATGGGCTTGGCCAGCCAAGTGGGATAAGAAACAACAACAAACAACAACATGATTAATATTGAGTGATTTTTGATTGAGTTTTATGTAGCTGTAAATTTGTAGATCCAGTTTACTAACTGAAATTATTAACAGCGAGTTCCAGTATACATCAGTTAACTTTTTTGGTGGGAGGGAAGGGATTAGAATGTTTTTTTCACGTATACAAGTAGTTCTGGAAACAGAGAAAAAAGACACGAGAAAATGTATGCACCTGACAAAACTGTTGAGAATGGAACATTCTTATAAAATTTCAGGTGATAGTTGAATAATGATGTTTACATATTTTTCATAGATATCGCTACACCAGGGCCTGAATGGCCGAGTGGCTAGCGCTCCGGCGCTCGGTACCACAGGTTTCGGGTTCGAGCCCCGGCGGTGCCATGGTTGTTTGTAGTGGTTTGGAATCCACTTTAAACTGTAGGTCCCGGTCTAATAGGATCGTAGAGCTTTGCGGAGGCATTGTTACTCCGCATCCGTGACTTATCTTCAAGTGACACGTGCCCCGTGGGTAATGCAAAGTGAGTACGTCTCTGCAGCACTTGCCTTAAGACCAAGACCAAGCTGTCTGTGTTTACCAGCTGCATTAGGAAGAAAAAAAAATATCGCTACACCAAATCAATGATTTCCATTTGAAGTTCTGGGCCAAGTGTTTCAATGTAGGCGTTCAAATAACTTTGAAAAATCTTGATGTCATTTGCAGTTGCGTCAAAGTCTAAAAAGGAACGAAACTTAAAATTCCTTTTTTAAAACCCTTTTTATTGTATTATATTTAATATAGTTTAGAAGTTACAGATATTATTACAAAACTATCATTCTTTAATATTATTTTTTATTAATAAATAGATTAGTATTTCTGTTAAATTTAAAACTGTATGAATACTTTTGTTTGTTATTGTATATAATGCTTTTATAAACTCAGTTAGCTGGTAAAAACCAACATGAAAATATATTCACATTTAGTGACTAACTAAGTTTCTCACAACATTTGGCATTATTTTATAATGAATAATTTAAATGGTTAGAAGATTGAATAAACAGATTTTTTTAGTAAAATAATCATCGGTAAAATCGCCGAATAGGAGCAGTTAGGATTTGGCATCAAAAAATATTTTCGCCAATGTGCGCCAAGTAATTGTAAGTCAAGAAAATTGCAACTCTACCATTATAGCTCTATTTAGCAAAGCAGAATTTGAATTTTAAAAAAATGCGAAAATTTTTAGGAACTTTAATGGGAAAAGTTGGAAAAGTTGGAAAAGTTTAGAATGGAAAAAGTTTAGAAGTTTTATGGAAACTTGACGCCAAAGTGCGCCAAGTAACGGGTTAATTTGGAAGTTAAGTGAATTGCAATTAGTATAAGAAACTCGGGTTACAATATTTGGCAACTTATCACCCAGATGGTTCCAAAAAATAAAAGTTGCCAAATCCCAGCGGCCCATATTTTGCGATTTGGCATAATCATCTTTGTTCTCTGAGAATTTATTATTGAAAGAGAATAAAAATCACTATTAAGGAATTTATCACAATTATTTTCTTTTCCGGGGATCAACTTGCTGTTTTATTTCATATAAGAATAAAACAGCAAATAATATTTTTATTATTATTCGAATAGAATAAAAATCAAGATAATTAAATTATCGTTTGCCAAAGTTTGTTCTTATTCAGAATAAATAATTTAAAAAAAAAAAAAAAAATATAGTTTGCAAAATAAAGAAATATTTTTCTAGATGAAATTTATTTTCTTAAAAGAAATTCTCTAATACACTATTTTTCAGAAGAAAATCGCATTTTAAAAAAACACTCAGTTCTTGAGGAAATGAATTAATTAATCCTTTTGGATATGCTGTAAATAGTCCAAATCTCGCTTCGTCTTTTAAACTTTGATCGTCTGTTTTAAGTTCCTGTCATGTCAGATTTAATCCTCTTATTACTACAGAAAAGCTTTCTTAACTAGTTTTTCTTTTTCTTTTTCAAAACTGAAGTAGTTGTACAGCTGAGATTAAAAAGGAAAAAATCATTTTACGATAACTAAAAGAATAATCTGGTATAATGTGTTATTAAGCAGCGTTGCTATGGCAACCTAATGACGTAACAAAAGAATCAGATCTTCTTATTAAAACCTTAATGCAATTTCTTCATACGAATAATTAATTCATTTTTTTTTTATTTCACAATGAAATTTCTCAGTTTACTGCAATTTTTAGGAAGTACTTTTTTTTTTTTAGTTTTCATCAAATCATAAATTATGAAAAGAAATATTTCTAATTACTTTTCAGCAAATTCTAAATCCAATATTAAAAAATTGTTGATCTAATTATATCAGAATATCTGAGTACATTCATTTGCTCGTGCTTAGAAAATTTAGCATTTAATTTTTTATTAGCAGAAGGGGGTTGATATCTGGCTCGTAAATATCGTAGGTTAAATTTAATATGAATTTTGCTGAGTTAAGAAATAAATGAATATTGAAAAAATGAAATTCTCTAGAGCTGTAGGTCCAATATATTGTACAATTTTAGCATAATTCATCGTTTCATTTTTTTTTTTGGGGGGAGGGGAATAAATAAATACTACCAATATATAATTTTTTTCGTTCTAATGCAGCTGGCAACCACTTAGACAATTGTCTTTGATGCCTTAAAGCAAGCGCTACACTGACGTTACTTACTTTGCGTTACTCAGGGGGCGCGTGTAACTTGAAGATAAGCCACGGACGCGGAGTAACAATGCCCCCACAATGCTCTACGATCCTATTAGGACCATTTCCTACGGTTTAAAGTGGATTCCGAACCACTACAAACACCCATGAGCAAGCCGGGGTTTGAACCCGATACCTATGGTACCGAGCGCTAGCCACTCGGCCATCAGGCCCCTATACTACCAATATAAACAGCTAATAAATCACACATTTTCTTCCACATAAATGAAGAATTTTTCTCACGGTAAGAGATATAGCATTTCTGTTCCCAAGGGAAATGAATATATATTCTTTAACAAGTGCGTAATAACAACATATCAGCCAAATTTGACAGCAGACAAGCATCATGATGGATATTTATATTACATGCAATTAGTGTTTTGCACTAATGAGAACTCAAATATGACAGCAGATAATCAGTGTCTTGGATAATGATACATCATGAGATGAGCGATTGTCTGTCCGACATTCACTGGTCGAAACAATTAGAAATGGGATATGGATTACGCCATGGGTTGCTGCATCGTGATTGGTGATTGACCATGAGCTGAGGAAGTGTCGACTCCAATGAGAAGTGAAGGAAGCTCTTGATGGAATTTCTTAAAGGGAGGGTTTTTGGATAAGTGGATGAGGATATTCTGCGACGAGTGAACAATAAGTGTTTTCTGTGAGGTGATTGAACAGGCCGGAGATTCGGTCTGTTTACAAAGTGAGTCGCTTGTGTTTTCATATATCACGTCGGGGGATAATTAAGGTCTGCCGCAGACCGAGTGCATTAGATTCGTCGTAGACTCGACAGCTCTGAAAATCTCCGACCTTGGAGTGAACTGTACTTGTGTATCTAATTTATATCTTTAATTTTCAATTTATTTCTATTTTTATTTATTTATTTATTTTTTTTTTGTAAATTAAGTGCTCTATTATGCATATATAATGCTTGTAAATAAAAATTAAAGTGTTCCCATGAACCTGAAAGTGGCCTTCTTCAGGAAGCAGTCATAGGTCTAGTATAGGCCAAAATGTTATAATATGCACACTTTTCATCTTATTTTTATACTAACAAATATGATCAGGGGCTAGGTATATATATATATATATATGTACTTTTTGTGAATTTAATTAAGAAAAAAATTCCCCAAGAAGTTTTGAGATAACGTTCGCAAAAAAAAAAAATAATAATAAATAATAAATCAATAAATAATAATAATAATAACCACAACACTTAAAACAAATGAACAAAAAAATTAATTATCATAAAATCAAAGCAATTAATTATCATTAGTAAAAACAATTAATTAAGTTTCTGTTCGAAACTTTTTATTGAATTATCTTTGATAATAATGATCAAAATCAACAAAAGATTATTTTCAATTTCATTTAATCAAATACTTACAAATAATTTATTGCATCTCTTCAAAAGAAAACAAACAGTTTTTTTATGTAATATAATTCAATTTTAATTTACTCTTCAATTTTATTTTAAATATTGTAGTTTTATTCGAAATTTACAATAATATTCAGTAATGCACGTATAAAAATTATAACATTATTTACAAGAGTTCAAAAATTGGATCTGAAATTTTTTAAGTTATTTATACTGTAAATTCTATTTCATTTATCATCTAGATCATAGGTTTCTAACAAAGAATTTAATTATAATATGGAAACATAATAATAATATTACGTACCTGAAACTATTTTTAGCAATATACACTAAAATACTGAAAGTGAAACAAGTAATATAAAAAAAAAAAGTTTTTAAGTCAATTCCTACTTTTTTTTCACTATATTGCAAAAAGTCCTTTATAAATAATTTTCATTCATTTTTTTAATTTATCTGGTGCCATCTATTGGTAGATATATTCAACTTAAATCTAAAAAAAACTAAATTTAATTAATTAAATTTAATGAATGAATTAATATTTGAAAAACCTGTATTCACATCAAGTGTCATCCACTATAAGTTTCAAAAAAATGTATTTGAACTTGAGTGGAAGAATAAAAAGTATTTTATGTACGATTGGAAATTTGAACAAGATATATATAGGGGGAGTGTGAGCTAATAGAAGGAATAGAAAAAGAAAGGGAAAAAAAGGAAGTAATAGGCTTACACCTAGTGAATGATCATTACTTTTCACTAGCCCCGCACACGATGAGTCATATTTCCTTCGATAAAAATTTTTAAATAACTTTATATGATTCACTAACTAGTAGCAAAACTATAAGCAAATACAAACAATAACTGGTAAAAAAACTAACAAGCGGATACAAACATCAATCATTTGCAAAAAAAAAAAAAAAATGTTATTACGTCATCACTTCCGTTATCATTGAGATTTCCGTATATGTCATCAAACTGACGTCAGAAGCCACAAATATGTATGTTATTGAAACCTTGTTTCCTTTTTTTTTTTTAATTTTAAAACAATGGAATAAATTGTGCAACTAAAAAAAAAGTATCACCTGGTAGATGAAATCATTTGTTTAACCTTATTCTGAAGTTTTTAGTATTCCAGTATGAACACATCGCCATTGCCTTCACAAAGAAGGGCTCATCTATTGCCTAACAGGTACATTATTAACTAGGCAGTGCACTTACCGCCCTTGACTATAACTTGCATATTCAATTAGTTATACAAGTTCAACATCTATTGCACAAGATGTGTTCTTTTCAAAAAAAAAAAAAAAAAAAAAAAACCCAGAATTACTCAATATTTGTAAGCAATCTGCCATATAAAACTAGTTCTTTTAGTTTAGTTTAGTTTACTTGCTAGTGTCTTGTTTTATTTCAGTATTTTTTTGGAATTTTTATAGAACAGAATTTTGGTAAATTAGAATTTCGAATTTTATCACAGACCTTTAAAAAAAAAAATGTTGCAAAATAAACAATAAAAGAAATAGAATCCATTTTTAATTTTCTAATTAATATCAAAGTCCATCTAATAGCCAATAGAAACATTAGTGCACTAGTTTTGGAATAGTATAGTATGCAGAACACGAAGGCTCTAATATATATAAAAAGAAAATACCATACTTATACTTTAATGATGTTTTCATTTTTTTTCAAACGATTACTCTGCGATTACAAACGATAATTTTGTTTTCAAACGATCACTTTTTTTTTCAAACGATAATTTTGTTTTCAAACGATCACTTTTTTTTCAAAAGATAATTCTTTAAATTTTTTTTCCCTAAAATATTATTCTAACCTTGCACATTTATAAATAATCAACTTTTTTTTTTCTCAAATTAGTTTATGTGTCTGTATCTTTTAGCATGGAGATCATCTAAATTTTTTAAGTTATTCATATTAAAAGCTATTATAAGTGAAAAAAAAATTACGTAAGTATATTTTTCAGCTAGTAATACGCCTAAGCAATTATAACAAGAACGTGAAAAAAAATCCTCTTACAATTTAACAGTCATTGATTGCTTACTAATTTGCAACGATTGTTCATTTATTTGATTCGTACCACAATAAACAAAAATATATTGTGCAGTTCAATCAAGATAATTTTTTAAAATATTGACTTTGAGTAAATTTAACAGCAATTACTGCCTTCTCAAAAAGTCCTTTTACAAATCCATGTTTTTTTTTAATGTTAGATAAGTTTTTATAAGGGTATTTTTGGAATTCAAGCAATTTCAATTATTATTATTATTATATTTACGATGCTTATAAAAAATAAAACACCAAATTGATAACAAATCTACAAATTCTAGTTTAGAGTATAAAAAAAGATTATCTCTTATTTATTTTATTTTATTACCTATGAAATTATAGGTATTGTATTGAGTAGCTGGGTTTTTTATTTCCACGGTCACTCTTTCGTGTCCTTGATCAATATTTCGTTTCCTTGACCACTTTCAACGTTTATTATAGGTTTATTTTTTAAATTTGTTCGCAAACTAATAATTAAATAATGCAAATGCAAATTGTACAAAAAGATCATCTAGAGAAAGCAAAGGCAATGTTATTCCAAATTGAAAAAGAGATTTTTAAAAAAAATCGCTTGGAATTCTATAATTTTTTTATTTCTTAAGATTCTGTTATGCGTTTTGTTCTATAGAATAAAATAAAATAGTTAAATAATAAAACAAATAAATAGTGTAAGAATAAAATAATTAATAATAAAATAACAATATAATAAAATTAACAATAAAATAATTAAATGTAAAATTTTTCTAAAAGATCATCTGGTGAAAGCAAAGAAAATTTTATTCCAAAGTGAAAACGAGGTTTTTCAAGAAGAGAAAATCGTTTGGAAATTCTATAGGTTTTTATTTTTTAATAATCTATTATACGTTTTCTTCTATAAAATAAAAATAAAATAATTAAATAATAAAAAATTAAATAAATAGTGTAAAAATAATATGATATATTTGTTAGCAAAATTAATAATAAAATAATTAAAAAATTTAAAATTGTTCTAAAAGATCTTCTGGTGAAAGCAAAGAAAATTTTATTTCAAAGGGAAAATCGTTTGTAAATCTATAGTTTTTTATTTTTTAATATTCTATTATGAATTTTGTTCTTACATTAAATTCTAAATTTATGAGTAACCTGTATATCGGCTTAGCCGATTATATTTTTATTATTCTTTTTATTAATTTGTACATTACGTTTTTACACACATTGTTTTTATCTTATTTTATTTTTAATTATATTTAATTTATTTATTTTATTTTTTATTTAATATTTATTGTTATTTTTTAAATATTTTTTTCCCTACAAATTTAAAAGATATTTCTCAAAGAAGGAAAATCATGTTCTTGCAAGAAGTGCTGACCTAATAAAAATTGATTTACTAATTGGTGAGTTCTTACATCACTTGCACTGGGGACATTACACAAAATAATCGAACACAGTGGAATCTCGCTTTATTCGATTCTTCTATTTCCCAACAATTTATTGTCGACTGCCAATCACTGATGGATTAATAACGGGACGTTTTAACCTCTAAAAAACAAAAATAGTGAACAAAAATTCTTCTCACGTAATTGTGCGGTCAAAACGCCATTGCAACACGATTTTAAGTATCGTTTTCTCTAGCCATCGGGGGTGATTCGCGACAAAAAGAAGGTCATCTCACACCCTGAGGAAGATCATTTTCGAACGCGATGATGGGAAGAAGATGATTTGTTGAGCAAAGAGGAAAAAACGAAATAAAAACAAACATAACTTTCCTTATTGTGGTATTCCTTATACAGAAGCAGCTGCTTTTTAGTGGAAAAATATATACTAACATTCTAGAACATTTTTCATTCGGATTTATTTTATTTCGCTTTTTACATTCTTACATACATAATTTATTTTATTCTTTTTTTCATTGGCAACTCAATTAATGTACACGCGATAAATAATAAACATTTCTTGATAAAACAGTGATATATATCTATACATCTATATTTATCTATATCTTTATATATTTATCTATATATTTCTTCTCGCATATCAAAGCCATATATCATTATTTGAAATTTTACTTTTTATTCACAATTGGCATGCGATTCAGGCGCAAACGATTAATTTCCTTTTTATGTCCTATTTTCCAAACGATTTTTAATAAAGGTTTCCATTTGTTTATCGAATGAATCAGAAATCGTATTTTTTTCTGAGAGAAGTTTGCATGAATTTATTTAATTTTTTTTCTATTGACAGCTCAATTAATGTATACGCGACAAATAATAAAAATTTTTGATAAAACAGCGATATATATATATACATCTATATATATTTATAACTTTATCCATCTATCTATATTTATATATATATATATATATATATGTATATATATTTATTCTCGTATGTCAACGACATATATATCATCACTTGAAATGCCACGTTTTTTTCACAATTGGCATGCGATTCCTACGTAAACGATTTATTTTCTTTTTGTGTTCTATTTTCCAAACGATTTTTATTAAAGGCTTCCATTCATTTTTCGAATGAATAACAAATGGTATTTTTTCTAAGAGAAGTTTGCGTGAATTTATTTAATTTTTTTTTTCCGTTGACAACTCAATTAATGTACAAGCAACCAATAATAAACATTTCTTGATAAAAACAGTGATATATATATATATGCATCTCTCTCTCTCTCTCTCTATATATATATATTTATTTATCTATCTATCTATATTTATGTATATATATATATTTAATTCTTCTCTTATGTCGACGCCATATATCATCACTTGAAGTGTTACGTTTTCTTCCCAATTGACATACGATTCCAACGCAAACGATTTATTTTCTTTTTGTGTTCTATTTTCCAAACGATTTTTAATAAAGGTTTCCATTTATTTGTCAAACGGATATTTTTTTCTAATAGAAGTTTACATGAATTTATATTACTCTTTTTTCATTGACAACTCAATTAATGTACGTGTGATAAATAATAAACATCTTTTGATAAAACAGTGATATATATATATACATCTATATCTTTATCCATCTATCTATATTTAAATAGATATATATAGATATTTATTTATTTATTTATTCTCGTATGTCAACGCTATATATCCTTACTTAAAATGTTATTTTTTCTTCACAGTTGGCATGCGATTCCAAAGCAAACGATTTATTTCCTTTTTGTGTTCTATTTTACAAACGGTTTTTAATAAAGGTTTGCATTTGTTTCTTGAATGAATAACAATTATTTTTTTCTGAGAGAAGTTTGCAAGTAAATATGTCTAAAAAAATGGGCTTATTACTTTTTTTCTTCCACTACATAAAGAATTAGAATTAACTTTTTTCGTATTTTATAATTAACAAGTACAATTTAATTTGATTTTATATATGAAAAATATGCAAGTTCAACTTTCCAATTTACAAGAATTTTTTATTAAGAAAGTGTGTGAGCAGGATATTGTTTTTGTATACAAGGCTTGATGGCTGCTTTGCAAAAATTAAGTAGAAAATCCTCGAAATCTGGGTTTTTAAACCGTCTAAGTTGATGAAATATTGTATTTAATTCAGCAGAAGAATAATGATTCAACACATTTTGAAGATATTCTTATGGCTCCATTAAAAATGTAATATAAAACTCGGCCTATATTAGATCTATAACAGCTTCAAGAAGAGGACCACTTTTAGGTTCATGGGATCACTTTAATTTTTATTTACGAGCATTATATATATATATATATATATAAATAATGAACTCTGGATTATTATACAAAGATAGGAAAAAATAACATATCATCACAAGTGTAGTTCACTTTAAAAGCCGAGATTCAAGTTCAGCAAGATCCAGGATTTTCAGAATTCTCGACCTTAATTATACCTTAAGAATTTAATTATCACACGGCGTGATAAACGAAACCACAAGTGGTTCATTTTGGAAAACAGGCGGAAACTCCGGTCTTATTCAGTCACTTCAGAGAAAATCACCACTTCTGGTCGATACGTCGTAGAAATCTCCCAAAAACCTTCTCATTTGAGTAATATTTTTCAGCTCATGGTCTTCACCAATCACGATGGAACAACTCATGGTATACTTCATGTTCAATCTGTAGTTGTTTCGACCTGTAAAGGTCTCACAGACATTCTTTAATTTTCTGAGTCTCATTATACATGACACCGAATATTTTTTTTTCTTTCTGATGCAGCTGGCAAAAACTTAGACAGCTGGGTCTTGGATGCCTTAAGGCAAGCGCTGCACAACGTTACTCACTTTGCATTACCCAGTAGGCTCGTGTAGCTTGATAGTAAGCCACGGAAGCGGAGTAACAATGCCCCCGCAACGATCTACGATCCTATTAGGACCATGACCTACGGTTTAAAGTGGATTCTGAACCACTACAAACACCCATGGCACCGCCGGGATTCGAACCCGATACCTGTGGTACCGAGTGCCACAGCGCTAGCCACTCGGCCATCAGGCCCCAGGTCACCGAATATCTGCTATCAGATTTGAGTGACAGGATGTTTCCATTAGTACAAATCACTAATTGCATATAATATAAATATCCACAGTACTACTTTATGCTGCCAAATTTCAGTGATTGGGTTATTATATACTTTTCAAATAGCATACATTCCTCTCTCATGGGAATGAAATGCCAAAACTCTTTCCGTGAGAAAAAAAAGCGACAGGGATGACATAAACTGGATTGATAGTGGGATTGATTCTGTTTTATAGTCAGTTAATGGAAAATACTCGTTTGACATTATATTATGTTATTTACATTATACTTGACATTATACTTGATACTTCCCTTTTTATTATAATTACTGAATATGCAATTAGGATTTTTATAGAATAATGAATAATATGAACTGTACTGTAAGTGAACCCAACATTTTGGCATTCTTGTGTCTGCATTTGTAGAAAGAAAGCTCTTTTAAACATAAAATATCTAAGCTAATGATAATTTTAAGCAATGCAGCTAGTAAATAAGGACATTATATGTAATATCTATCATAATAAATAACCAATAATGGGCCATAGTTTAATGTTTTTTGATTTCCTTTCGTTCAGAAATTATTTTTTAAAAAATCATTCAGCAGTTTAAGAAGATTTGATCACTAAAATTAAAAAACATATTAAAAGATTAACTATGGGTAAATACTTAAAGAAATAATTTTTTATATACACTCATGTCCATAAATTAAAGATAATGAAGTTCAGGCAAAGAAAGAGACAGAAGCACCACAAATTTGACTCATTTGTAAAGTCTATTTATTAAACAAAAGGTAAAGAGCAAAAAAGATGCTATATGTTTGACATAATTAATAAAAATTGCGATTTTTACTACCTGGAGCAAATTTTAAAAAAGAACCTTTTTACAAAAGACAGTATAACATGGTTAGTATGATGGTTGATATGGAGTATGTCTCCCGGACGATGCAATACAGGCATTACAACGCCTAGGCATGCTGAGTATCAAATTATCAAGGGGAATATTACACCACTCATCAAGCAATACCCTCCGAAGTTCCGGTTGACAGGTGGGAGGGGGTTGACGGCCTGCAATTCGTCGGCCAAGCATATCCCACACATGCTCTATTGGATTCAAGCCCGGTGAGTATGCTAGCCAATCCATACGGGTGATATCCTCCAATTGAAGACATTCGTCTACAATGTTTGCACGGTGAGGACGGGCGTTGCCATCCATAAACAGAAATTCAGCACCCATGGCGCCCCGAAACAAACGTACATGTTGTTCCAGAATGACATCCCGATAGATGTGGCCTGTCATCGTTACACTTTGAACATGCAGGTCAGTTCTGGAACCAAGAATAATTCCTCTCCAAACGAGCCATCCTGCACCACCGTAACCGTGTCGTTCAATGGTGTTCTCGTGGTGGTAACGGGTACCTGGCGCTCTCCATACGAAAGTCCGGCGAGAATCAGATTGCAAACTAAACCTGGACTCGTCGGAAAACATCACACAAGACCACTGTTGCGGTGTCCACAATGCATGCTCTCTATTCCAGGTTAATCGCAGGCGACAGTGAGTTGCGGTAAGTGGAACACATCTGACAGGCCTACGAGCATATAGACCAATGTGCCCTAAGCGTCTGTACACGGTCTGCCTTGAAATTGTCGTACCGGTAGCTGAAGAGATCTGACGAGACACGTCTGATGCTGTGCTCCGTCTGTTTCTTTTGGCAGTAACTGCTAAATACCGGTCCTCATTCAGCGTTGTAACTCGGGGGCGACCTGTGCTGTAACATCTACTCACATTACCATCCTCTTGGAATCGTTGCCAAAGCCTGGAGATGACATTCTGGGCGATTCCCCAGCTGGGTACGTCCACATTCCAGTCGTCCGATAATTCTACCACGTAAAAAATCATCCAAATGCTTCCTTTGTGCCATAACTATGCGGTTGTTGCACTGAAAGGCTTTTAAAGCGCATGTGAACAATTTTACTTCTTTGCCACCATTCCTTATATACCCCTCTCTTACACTCTCGTCATTGTGTCGTACTATCCGCGCCATCTGGTGGTTTCCTGTAATTTGCATATTCTTCTTCAAGATGTGTGTGATAATTCTACAGGTGAAATTTTTATTTTAGAGTTCAATTTCTGTGTGATTCTGAATTATCCTTAATTTATGGACATGAGTGTATATTTTTGTACAAAGAAGAATTATATTTTTAGTAAATCAATAATTCATGCTGTTTAAAGAAAACTATTATCTATTTATAACAGGTTCGACCGAAATAACTGTTATTCTCAAAATATTCATCTCGTATTAAGCTTCTTTATTCTTACATTTAAAATAACTGTTCGTATACATAAGTATTTTTAAAAGAGATATGAAAAAAACATGATTGCAAAGTGAAGGATTTAAATAATATATTTATTAATAATAATTTAATTATTAATTAATCTAATAATAATTTTTATAAAACTCTAATAAAGAAGACTATTCAAGTAGAAATTAGTATTACATAATTGCTACTGGAATATCACAATTATAATTTTTATTTTAATCAAAGGAATACCAACTAAACCTAAAACTAATCAAGGAATAAAATCAAGGAATATCACAATTATAATTTATATTTTTAAAGAATCTTCATATATACTACTGTGCCCAAAAAGTAAGACCAATACTTTTTTTTTCAAAAACTCTTTATTTATTCTTCCAAATTTATTTCATCCCCTTCAAAGTAATCCCCTCCGGACACAATACACTTATGCCTACTTTGTTTCGGCGGTTTGCAAGCACCAAATCTATAATTTTTTGGACGCGAACTTCGTCGGTTTAGATTGATGGTCGACCAGAGGGCTCTTCGTCTTCAACGCGTTCTCTGCCTTCTTCGAACTGTTTATACCCCTTCTAAACATTTCTTTCCGGTATAGGAATGCTCACGGAATGCCTTCTGCAACATTCTATGCGTTTCCGCAAACAAAATTGAATGCAAGTTCTTTGGTCAAGTCATTCAGACATTTCAAAAATCACCGCAATCAGTTTTAGCGTCTCACAAAATCAAACGTAACTCAATATTTTGACGTCAAATTTCACACAGATATCAAGGACACTGCCAGCAACCTAAAAAAGAAAAAAAATTGAAATTCCATAAGCCCGGAAATTTTAAATTGAAAATGGTTCTTACCTTTTGGACACAATAATACATTGCATATGCAAGTTTGGTCGATGCGGCCTGATGGCCAATTGGCTAGCGCTTGATCTTTGAAACCACATGTTTTAGGCTCGATTTCTGGCGGTGGCATGGATGTTTGTTGGTGGTTCGGAGTCCACGTTAAACTGTAGATCCCGGTCTAATTAACCTAAAGTGTGCACAAAATAACCGTAGAACGGCAAACCAAATAAGTTTCATATAGATCTTACAAAATAAATATAGTCACACAAAATAAGCTGAAATACCTGAATGCATTTCTGTTCTTTTTTTAATTAAATACTTAATTTGTGTCATGCCATTTGTGTCATGGATTTCTGTTGAAATGATTACATCATTCTCTATGTCAAAGGGGATTCCCCTTTGTCTTGAAGTCTATTGCAAAAAAACACACACCCATTTAACCTTGGCATCTAAGATTTCAACAAAATTTAGCACAATATAGTATAAATTATGACAAATATTAGGCCACAAATCAGCCCTACATTTAGATTTATAACAATTACAAGATTTCATTAAAATATTCGCATCCGTTTTGAAAATTCAGAATTGTTTTAAAATAATTTTTAAAGATTAAAAATTTTAATCTTTTCCTGTATTAAATTTAAAATGTTGTTTTCATAAAATCTTATGTTAATATGTATCAAAATAGAGACAATAAATTTTTTTAACTTTATGATACCTCTATTGTCTTAATAAGGGTTGCCATGGCAACCTGAAACTATGCTAATCGTGCCTTTA
>BPLQ01002588.1:0-15820 GCA_021605075.1 Caerostris darwini | reverse complement strand
TAGATTCATCCCCCAAAAACTAAAAAGATCTTCCATTGGTTTAATGTAAAAATGTTATTTCATGACTCTTCACAAAACTGTGAGTTTTTTTTAACCTTTTTTTACGCATCAAAGTTTGCAATGAATATAAGATTTGAGAGCGTAAATTTTACAAGATAAATTGCTCACTGCATATATTTCAATCTCATGGGAAATCCATTGCGGAAAATAATAATAGAAAAAAAGCCTTTTTCTTATGATCGTGAATTTAGTGAAAATATGGTTAAAATATTAATTTTTTTCTTTATA
Organism: Caerostris darwini; assembly: GCA_021605075.1. Taxonomy (NCBI): domain Eukaryota; kingdom Metazoa; phylum Arthropoda; class Arachnida; order Araneae; family Araneidae; genus Caerostris; species Caerostris darwini. Next base: position 15,532 of record BPLQ01002588.1, on the reverse strand, counting down.
AACAACTTTATTGTAGTGTTATTCATTTGCTTTTAAACACGTTTTTTCTTATCAAAATACTGGTAATTGAAATACGATTTACATAATGCTTTCTTGTTTACTAATTAAATAGTATGATTAAATGAACCATTTTTATATTTTAAATAATTAAAAATGTCTCAAACTGGAACATAATAAAATCAAATCAAAATATTTAACGTATAAAATAATATCACATACAAAATCACAATATTTGGAATTAAAATACGATTTATATCAATACTTTCTTGTTGTACTAATTAAATAGGATGATTAAATTAACTACTTTTCTACTTTGAAGTATTAGAAATAATTCAAATTGGAACATAATATAAATAAAGCTTATGAAGCTATATTCTCACAGCAATTCTTTATTTGAAATCATAATAATAAATAGAATTTCATTTTTTTTTTGAAAAAAATGAACTTTACAATAAAAGCACATATGTCCTGTAGGTTTAATAGCATCACGTTGTACTACAAGAAAGCGCATAAATGCCCTTTACATTTAAAAGCATCATGCTCGAAGAAACAGGAAAAAGGCAAATAAGCTAAATTTTTTTTTGTATACTAAGTACAACGCAGTTCATATATAATGTGATTTTTATAAAGCAGTAGTATTAATATATATATATAATAGCAGTAGATAGTATTTTTAATAATATAATGAATATCAAACATTTTTACAAATTTGATACTAATCAATAAGAACAAATTTAATTTAATTTGATTTTAAATATATTTTACTAAATTTTATTTTCCTTTAAATCACTATTTATTCCCATATCAAACAAAGGCATTTATTCATTTTTTGGAAAAATAAGAAAATTTTCATAATAAAATAACAAAGAGAGGTCTTTCAAATGATATATCTTCATCAAATAATGTTGCTGAGGTTATTAAATAACTTAAAAAAGGAAGAATATTTTTGCTGGCTTTATTTCTCCCTGCTTCCAGCGCACACCTTCCTAGACGCGAAAGTGCAACGAATCTAAATTAATCTTCTTCGATCGATTAATCTTCTTCGAATCTAAATTTGTTTCAGCATCCGCGGGACATCGTTGTTCTTATGAGTGTTTTCATAGCTGTTGGTAAATACGCTGAAATAAAAGATTTTCCATTGGTTTAATGTAAAAATGTTATTTCATGACTCTTCACAAAACTGTGATTGTTTTTTTTACCTTTTCTTTCCGCATCAAAGTTTACAAAGAATATAAGATTTGAGAGTGCAAATTTTACCTGATAAATTGCTACACTGCACGTATTTCAATCTCATGGGATGGATCTCATGGGGAAAATAATGAAAAATAAACTTTTTTTTATGGGCATGAGTTTAATGAAAATATTATTTTTTCTTTATAAATAGTTTTATTTTCATTAATTTACTTTTAAATATATTTTTACCCAATTAAAATACGATTGATATACTTTCTTTTTGTACTGGTTAAATAAGCCTCTTTTCTGTTTTAAAGTAATGGAAATGGAAATGTTTCATATTGGTTTGATTCTCTACTCGTTTTGTGCACACTTAGGGCTAATTAGACCGGTACCTGCAGTTTAAAGTGGACTCCAAAGTACTCACAAGCACCCATGCCACTGCCAGGATTGGAACCTACTATCCTATGGTACCAATAGCCAGAGCGTTATCTATTTGGCCATCAGGCCCTTTAATGTTATTGTTATTCTAATGTGGCAGACAGTACATAGAGAGTTATCTTCCTGCCATACGCAAGTTCTGTACAGCTGTTACTCATTTAGCACTACCCAGAGTGCACGTGTAGTTTGAAGATACGCTACGAACGCAAGTAACACTGCTATAGATGTATCACTGCCTATTTCATCTATTCTTCAACGACTGCGGCACCGTTGACTGCATGCAAAAACTCTTCTATACAAGATCTCCCTGACGCAAACCATCGACGCCTGCGGCTGTGATGGACTCATGAACATAGAGACTGGCGTGCGGATTGGCAACAAGTGTGTTTTTTCCTGACAAATCCCGTTTTAATTTGCGGTACCATGAGAGACGTATTCGTGTTGAACGTTATGCAGGTGAACGCTAACTTCCGAAGTGCATTATCGAGCGTCGTAAGGGACGAACACCCTGAGTTATGGTCTGGGTTGCGAATGTGCACCATGGATTGTAGATGCTACGAATTGTAGGCAATTCTTAACAGCAAAAGGTACATTAGTGAAGTGCTGGAGCTTGAAGTCGTACCTTTCCTTCAAGGCATTCCTGGAGCTATCATTCAACAGGATAATGCCCGTCCATGCGTTACAAGAAATGTTCAAGATTTCTTTTCAGCGGTGTGCACACGGTTTCTTTCTTTGACCTGATTATTCGCCGGATATTTCAGTTATTGAACATGTGTTGGATTTCGTTGGTCGGCGTCTCGCTCGTGATCCTCATCCTATAGTTTCTACAGAGGAACTCTGGGTATGCATACAAACAATATTGAATGTTCCTAACCAATTAGACATTCATTATCAGTTTGCTTCATTATGAAGGTCAGTACCACGTTCATACCACATCGTATAGCAGAACTTATTGCAGCGAGTAGTGGCTACACCAAATACTGATTTCGGACTCAATATTGTTTTTGGTTTTGAAAATTCAATAATTTATTTTTACTAATACAAGTTGTTTGTGTATTAAATTTCATTCAATTTTGAGAATGCTTTCATTAAGTTGCAATGTTTACAAGCACGAGTATAATATTTTATTTTCTGATCTAGAATACATATGAAGCTTGTAGTTTATTGGTATACTAACATTTCACAAATGATTTTAAACATGCCGTTATAGTTCATACAGATAAAAAAAAACCTAAACTACCCTCAATCAGAATATCAATATATAAAGAAATATTTATAAAGGCGACTATTTATAATAATATTAAATTACCAAATTAATTAATTAAGATTTCTATAACTTACACTGAAAGTATTGCTAATATTACGGGCAAAATTGATAATAATACAAAAGCATTTTTTTATCTGAATGATTGAAGTCATTTTTTACATTTTTCCTTTGGACACTAAGTAACATTTTGCATTTGTTGTGACAACTTAATGTATTCGTTTCTTTTCCTACATCAAACTGTAGCGATGTCCGCTATCTTAATGTATTCGTAACAAACAGTTAAAACTCTCAGGACATTTTGCATCGTATATTACTGAATACATTGAAAATATTTCTAATATTACAGTCAATACTGAAAATAATACCAAAGCATTTTTTATCTGAATGATGGAAGCCATTTTTTACATTTTCCCGTTTGGGCAGTAAGTAGCATTTTGCATTTGTGATCGAAAGAGGATTTTGATGTCTTTGTGTCTAGAGATGGTTAAATCGATTACCTGAATCAAATATGTATTTTTCTTCGTCCAAATAAAATAAGAATTCAAATTTATGTATGAATAAGTGTTTTACTTTCCCCCGAAATACAATTGGATGGTGGATCTCGTGATTTATTGCGAGTCGATTAAGTTGAAGTTACAACAGATGGAAATTTAAGATGTGCCATTTTTTCTCAATCTAAATAGATATTGTCCTTGGACTGAGTCTTAAAAATTCTTACGTCCGATTGGCTGCAGTAAGCTATCTATCTTTTAGAAGAGAAACATTTTTAAAGTGGTATGGATTGAGTGTATTTCGAGGATCATACCAATTTCCGGAATTACTTTATTCCGCTTCTTCAGAACTCCATTATTTCGCGACCTGTAGAAAATGTAAAACAGAATGATCTTTTTTTTTTAGAAACAGTTCTGAGCCTGAAACAAAGGACATTCCTTTCTATCAAGTTAATTTTAGAGTAGAGCGATTGTGCATTCAATTATAATTGAATGAAATGATTTTTTTGTGTGTATCCTTATACTCGAACTTATCCTTATGCACATTCATTAAATGTATCTATATAAAGCTAGATTTCCACGGTGATTATAATTAATGTCCCATATTCAAAATGTTGTAAAAAAAGAAACACTAGTAGCAATAAGTTTAAATTTGAACTGAAGATACATGAAGAAGCGGGAAATGGCATGGCATCAAAGGAAAAGTTCCCAAAAATGTTTCACCGATTTTTCCATCCAATTGAGTATGACTTTGCCGTGGTGGACGGGTTTTCCACTAACAGTATTACAACTGTTGAATGACTTGGAAGTCATTTTTCCGTCAAAAAAGCAAAACAATCTAGCACATTGAACCCTACAGTCGGTGTAATGTGAAATTCATGACAAATATGTTGTCATTTCCATTCAAAATTTTACTGGCAGCCGAATTCACTTTCTTTAGGCCGCTTACGCCATATATTAATATACACTCATGTCCATAAATTAAGGATAATGAAGTTCAGGCAAAGAAAGAGACAGAAGCAAAACAAATTTGACTTATTTGTAAAGTCTATTCATTAAACAAAAGGTAAAGAGCAAAAAAGATGCTATATGTTTGACATAATTAATAAAAATTGCGATTTTTACTCCCCGGAGCAAATTTCAAAAAAGAACCTATTTACAAAAAACAGTATAACATGGTTAGTATGATGGTTAATATGGAGTATGTCTCCCGGACGATGCAATACAGGCCTTACAACGCCTAGGCATGCTGAGTATCAAATTATCAATCTGATCTTGGGGAATATTACACCACTCATCAAGCAATGCCCTCCGAAGTTCCGGTTGACAGGTGGGAGGGGGTTGCAGGCTACAATTCGTCGGCCAATCATATCCCACACATGCTCTATTAGATTCAAGTCCGGTGAGTATGCTGGTCAATCCATACTGGTGATATCCTCCAATTGAAGGCATTCGTCTACAATGTTTGCACGGTGAGGACGGCGTTGTCGTCCATAAACAGAAATTGAGAACCCATGGCACCCAGAAACAAACGTACATGTTGTTCCAGAATGACATCCCGATAGATGTGGACTGTCATCGTTATACTCTGAACATGCAGGTCAGATCTGGAACCAAGAAAAATTCCTCCCCAAACGAGCCATCCTGCACCACCGTAACGATGTCGTTCAATGGTGTTCTCTTGGTGGTAACGGGTACCTGGCGCTCTCCATATGAAAGTCCGGCGAGAATCAGACTGCAAACTAAACCTGGATTCGTCGGAAAACATCACAACAGACCAATGTTGCGGTGTCCACAATGCATGCTCTCTACTCCAGGTTAATCGCAGGCGACAGTGAGTTGCGATAAGTGGAACACATCTGACAGGCTTACGAGCATATAGACCAATGTGCCCTAAGCGTCTGTACACGGTCTGCCTTGAAACTGTCGTAACGGTAGCAGAAGAGAGCTGACGAGACAGGTCTGATGCTGTGCTCCATCTGTTTCTTTTGGCAGTAACTGCTAAATACTGGTCCTCATTCGGCGTTGTAACTAGGGGGTGACCTGTGCTGTAACATCTACTCACATTACCATCATCTTGGAATCGTTGCCAAAACCTGGAGATGACACTCTGGGCGATTCCAAGTTCCTCGAATACTTCCAGCTGGGTACCTCCACATTCCAGTCGTCCGATAATTCTACCACGTAAAAAATCATCCAAATGCTTCCTTTGTACCATAACTATGCGGTTATTGCACTGAAAGGCTTTTAAAGCGCTTGTGAACAACTTTACTTCTTTGCCACCATTCCTTATATACCCCTCTCTTACACTCTCGTCATTGTGACGTACTATCCGCGCCATCTGGTGGTTTCCTGTAATTTGCATATTCTTCTTCGAGATGTGTGTGATAATTCTACAGGTGAAATTTTTATTTTAGAGTTCAATTTCTGTGTGATTCTGAATTATCCTTTATTTCTGGACATGAGTGTACTTTGAAACCTTTTTTTGATGACGTACCGTACTTATTTTGATAAATGGTTCTTTTTATGCGGCATTTTGAAAGTGGCACTTTAATTATAATCATCCTGTATATAGGATGAAAACGACAGATAAAGCAAGCACATAAGAAAAAAAAACCAATCAAATTGTAAGACATTTTTAGAGACTCAAATTATTTGACAAGAACCTGAAAGCAGACTGACAGGATCGGCACCACAAGGTTCGAGTCGCGGTTGCGACATGGATGTTTGTAGTGATTTGAAATCCACTTTAAGCCGTAGGTGCCGATCTAATAGGGCAGTAGAGCTTTGCGGGTGTAGTATTACTAGCGTCCGTAGCATATTTTCAAACTGCATGCGCCGAATGGCTATTGCTCAATGAGTAACAGCTGTACGAGCCCTTGCCTATGTTATACAGATAACTGTCTATATTTCCAGCTACATTAAAAAAAAAAAGTTTATATCATAAAGCCATAATAGCATTCGTTGTAGATAAATCTTATCGCGTTTTATAGTTAGTTTTGCAAAGAAAAAAAATTTAAAATAAAAAAAGAGAAAATTAAAAATAAACTTATTCATGATCCAAAGTATGTACAAACTTACTGTTATGAAATTAAAAAATATTTACGAACAATAAAACAAAAAGTTTGAGCGGCAAATCCTGTACAGGAATACTTTCATACACCTTGTTTTTCATCCTCAAAAACAGGATGAAAAACAAGGTGTATGAAAAGAAAATCACAAGAATTTAATTACTAAATAACCTTAAGAAATTTATTAAAATATCCAGAACATACCTTTTATTAGATATTGAAATAATAATAAAAAAAAACTAATATTGATTAAAATGCAATTAATTATCAAATATTTTCAGAATTAAATTAAATTAAATTACGAACTCCCCCAACTTTATAAACAATGTTACAGTTAATTGGATCCAAGAACAGCAAATCCAATAACAGAAAAAAATCTTTCCCCCTTAAAGGAGGTTACGAATAGAACTAATAAGTGATAATTTAGAATTGCGTCAATTTTAATAGACACATTCGTGTAACGCAACGTAACCACTTTTAATGATAAACGTATTATGTGATTGAGTCATTAACAGAGTCAATCAGTGAATGACGACGAGTGATTATTGGTCTATGAATCTTCAGTATAAAGGAATTTATTGAATTCTTTTTGATGAATGGATTTTGTTTTTTGGAACTACGAGGGGCCTTATATTAGGTACAACTAGGACTATGACACCGTATCACTCTGCCTAGAACTGCTTTGCCCCTTTATAATTTGCGAATGATGTGGGTGATGTGATTGGGCTCTGCGACGTTCTACGGTCATATGAGACCAGGACCTATGGCTTAAAGTGGATTCCGAACCACTAACAAACATCCATGGCACCACCGGAACTCGAACTCGAACCTTGTGGTACAGAGCGCCAGTCACTCGGCTATCTGACCCCTGGGATAACTATGACTGCAAAGCAATTTACATAAAGATAATAGTCCAGAATAACATAAAGAAAAATAAATGCTTATAATAAAAGAAAAATGCTTAAATAAAGAAAAATAAATGCTTAAATTAAAATTCCATACTGTCTTTTAATGGAAAACTACGGCTGCGCAATAAATATTAACACAATCTCACTGTAGAGGCAGTCAAATTATTTGTCATTGTGTTAAAAAGTGAGAAATTTTTATGTAACCCTGTTTGGTTTGTCCAGACGTTATGTAAATTACAACAGGACCTACAGTTTAAAATGGATTCCGAACCACTCACAAACATCCCAGCCACCGTCAGGACTTGACATGAAACCTGTGGTACCGACGCTCAGAGAGCTAGCCATTGACCATCAAACAGTTTTAATGTTGTTTTTGTTATTCTAATGCAGTTGTCAATACAGAGACTTAATCTTTATGCCATAAGCGACGACTGCACCGATGTTACTCATTCACCACTATTTAGGGGGCACGTGTAGCTTGAAGATGGGCTCCGTACGCGAGTCACACCACTTCCACATCGCTCTACGATCCTATTAGTAAGGAACCTCCGGCTTAAGCTACGAAACATTAAAAACATCCATGGCACAGCCGGAACTCGAACCTGAAACCTGTCGTACGAAAGGTCAGAGCGCTCACCAATAGTCATCAGGCCGTTTCATGCAACCTGTGCAAGTCAACATTACATATTAAAGAAATCAATTTTTCTATTAATTGCTAAACGAAAATTAAATTCAAAAATATAATTTTCCTAATATAAATGTGAGCCACTGTAATAACTCAAACAGCAACCGCTGTGCTTCAAACTATAAAAAATGTCCACTCACACATTTAAACAATTTACAAACTTTTCCATAACGAATCAAGCGTCATGAAGACGAACCCTCAACCCATTCGCAAAAACGCAATCAGTTCTTCAAGTAACCGAAGTACGACCCCAAAGCGAGGAGTGGGCCCCTCCTTCGCCAAACCCGGGAATCTTTTTCAGGCCAATTTAGAAGACAAAATGGCGCGACTGCGGAGGAGAGCCGCACGTCCGATTGTAAAATATGAATGCCATCCATTCTACTCTTGTGCCTCGAATCATCGCCCAAGAATTCGCAGACCGTCTCTCCCCCCTCCTATATTTTATTCAAATTTTAACCGCTCTTAAGCCTCGCGGGTGCACTCCGTATTCCGCAGAATATATTTCTGAGTATTATCCCTCCTCGTTCGCGCACATAAATTTCGTATTCATTTATAAAATAGGATCGCTCTCTAACTGCGGCGTCACTCATTTCAGAGCACAAATCTCTCTTTATATACTGAAATCGACCTGTCACTCTGTATATATTTATTCAAGCGAAGCAATAAGAGGATTGGTTTTCTTATTTTCTTTTAAATAGAGTATGAAAATTCTGTTCATCGTTCGTAATTAATTAATTTTTGCAATATGGCTGTCTTATGTGACATTAATTGTGACATAGCAAGTGTAACTTCAAGTTGTTGTAAACACTTCAACTTTATCCATTTCATTTGGGAATCATTTATGAACTTAAATGATTTGAGTTTAATTTCTGATTCCTGATATATAAATATACTATATGTGTGTGTTCCAGCATAACTTAAAAACTTTAGTCCATTCATTTTTTTTTTCTGAATTCAATATTCTTTTTATCTAGTGAGCACTAGAAAATGTCAGAGATAGTGTCACTATTCTTCTTAATCCTCTATCACGAAAAAGTATTTCCCTCTACCTCATAATTCTATTAGACAGGGACCTACGGTTTAAAGTGGATTCCGAACCCCTACAAACATTCATGGCATCGCCGGCACTCGAAACTCGAAACCTCTTCTCTATTTTAATCATCATCATTGGCGCAACAGCCTCTTGCTGGGCCAAAGCCGTCTGCATATTGACAGTTATCGAGACAAGAGATGTTTTCTATTTACGGTGTAGGGGTGTCCGCCCTAAGCGCGCCAGCAATATTAGATCTACGGTTTAAAGAGGATCTACGGTTACCTACGGTTTAAAGAGGATCTACGGTTATCTACGGTTTAAAGAGGATTGCGAACCCCTAAAAACATCCATGGCACCGCCGGCACTTAAACCCGAAACCTGTATCACCGAGCGCCAGAGTGCTAGTCATTCGGCCATCAACTTTAATGTAACCAGTGCTATTTAACGCACATTATGAATTACTGAAGTTAAACAAACGCAAATTAAATTCAAAATATATATAAAATCAAAAAAATATATATAAAATGAATTCAAAATGTATATAAAATGAATATAAATTAAAATCTTCTTCGCGAAAACTGGCGCGGGAAATGCGATATGCATAAAATATGCTTAGAAAAATGAGGAATCTGAGAAAAATTTTAAAGATCTGTTGTTTTAAGCGTGTAACGATTCAATTAAAGAGCAATAAAATAATATTATATTAATTGTAGGTATCATGCGTTCCATTATTATCATGATCAGCAAAATGTGATAAAATTTTTAAAATATCTAATATTTTTACAGATTTGATAACAATCAATAAACAAGAATTCAAATTAATTTCATTTTATACTTATTTTACTGAATTTTATTTTTTTTTAAATCACGATTACCTAACAAATTCCTTTATTCATTCTTTGGAAAAATAAGCAAATTTTCATAATGAACAAGAAAGAGAGTTCTTTCAAATGCTATATCTTCGTCAAATAATGTTGCTGAGGTTATTAAATAACTTAAAAAATGAAAAATATTTTTTGCTGGCTTTATTTCTCCCTGTTTCCGGCGTATACCTTCCGAGACGCAAGAGCGGAACGAATCTAAATTAATCTTCTCTGAGAATAGCAGCGCGTGAAATGCGATTACGATGAAAACAAATTTGTTTCAGCGTCCGAGGAACATCGTTTATTCTTATCAGTGTTTTCATAGCTGTTGATAAATACACTGAAATAGATTCAGCAGAAAAAAAAGAAGATCTTGCATTGGTTTAATGTAAAAATGTTATTTCATGACTCTTCACAAAACTGTGATTCTTTTTTTTTTTACCTTTTGTTTTCGCGTCAAGGTTTACAAAGAATATAAGATTTGAGAGCGCAAATTTTACAAGATAAATTGCTACACTGGATATATTTCAATCTCATGGGAAATCCATTGCGGAAAATAATAATGAAAAAAACCCTTTTCTTACGAGCGGAAGTGTGGAAATATGGCTAAAACAGAATTTTTTTTTCTTTATAAATAACTATTTTGTATTTTTATTTCTTTACTTTTAAACACATATATTTAAATTATTATTATGGGATATATTTAAATATTTTGTTATATTAATTAAATTAAATTAAGATGATTAAATATCGATTAAATTAGATTAGGATGATTAAATTTACTACTTTTCAGTTTTAAAGTATTAGAAATGTTTCAACTTGTTTCGGTTTGTCGCTCTACGGTCGTTTTTGTGCACACTTTAGGATAATTAGCCCTGGATCTACAGTTTAACGCGGAATTCCGAACCATTAAAAATATCCATGACACCGCCAGGATTCCAACCTGAAGCCTATGTTACCAGTGGCCAGAATGCTAGCCAATTAGCCATCAGGCCTGCTGGTTTTATTGAGGAGCAGTAAAATAATATTGCATTATTTATATTGATTATCAATATGTATTTCATTACTATATTAGTAAAATTTGATAAAATATTTGAAATATCAAACCTTTTTACAAATTTGTTAATAATCAATAAGCAAAAATTAATTTAATATTAAAAATATGTGTCAAAATTTTATTTTCCTTTAAATCACGCTATATTCCCATATCAAGCAAAGCTAGTATTTATTCCTTCTTTGGAAAAAAAGAAATTTTCATAATCAAACAACAAAGAGAGTTCTTTCAAATGATACGTCTTCATCAAATCATGTTGCTGAGGTTATTAAATAACTTAAAAAGGGAAGAATATTTTTGCTGGCTTTATTTCTCCATGTTTCCGTGCACACCTTCCCAGACGCAAAAGCGGAACGAATATAAATTAATCTTCTTCCAACAAAACTGGCGCGTGAAATGCGATTACGATGAAAACAAATTTGTTTTAGCGTCCGCGGGACATCATTTATTCTTATCAGTGTTTTCATAGCTGTTGATAAATACACTGAAATAGATTCACCGAAAAAAAATGAATCTTTCATTGGTTTAATGTAAAAATGTTATTTCACGACTCTTCACAAAACTGTGTTTTTTTATCTTTTTTTCCTCACCAAAGTTTACAAAGAATATAAGATTTGAGAGTGCAAATTTTACAAGATAATTGCTACACTGCATATATTTCAATCTTTTGGGTTTCCATTGCGGAAAATAATAAAGAAAAATCTTTTTTATGAGCATTAGTGTAGTAAAAATGTGATTAAAATATTATGTTTTCTTTATAAATAACTTTATTTTCATTAATTTACTTTTAAATATATTTTTATCAAAATATTTGTAACTAAAATACGATTTATATAAATATTTTTTTGTTGTGCTGATTAAATAGGATGGTTAAACTAAACACTTTTACGTTTTAAATAATTAAAAAGTTTCAAATTGGAACATATTATAAATAAAGGCTATGACACTATATTCTCACAGCATTTCGTTATTTGAAATCATAAATTACGAAAAAATAAATAAATGGAATCTCATTTTTTTAGAAAAAATTGAACATTTCGCATATTTTTAATGAAATCATGTTGAAAAAAACAACGGGAACATTACAATTAAAATGCATATGTTAGCTGCCCATTTAAAAAAAGCATCATGTTATAGCAAGAGAAACAAATGGTGCCTGTAGGTTTAAATGCATCATGTGCAGCATGAGGGGCACAAAATGTCCTATAGGTTTAAAAGCATCATACTCGAAGAAGCACGAAGAAGGTGAATAAGATAATTTTTTTTTGTAAACTAAGAATGATGCAGTTTATACATATTTGAGATTGTTATAAGGATAGTATTATTATTATTATTATTAATATATATATATACATATATATAATAGTGGTATACAGTATTTTTAATAATATAATAAATATAAAATATTTTTACAAATTTGATACTAATCAATAAACAAATAATTTAATTTAATTTGCTTTAAAAGATTATTTTACTAAATTTTATTTTTCTTTAAATCACTATTTATTCCCATATCAAACAAAGGCATTTATTACTTCTTTGGATAAATAAGAAAATTTTCATAATGAACAACAAAGACACTTCTTTAAAATGATATATCTTTATCAAATAATGTTGCTGAGGTTATTAAATAACTTAAAAAGGGAAGAAGATTCTTGTTGCCTTTAGTTCTCCATGTTTCCGTGCACACCTTCCTAGACGCAAGAGCGGAACGAATCTAAATTAATCTTCTCTGAGAATAGCAGCGCGTGAAATGCGATTACGATGAAAACAAATTTGTTTCAGCGTCCGCGGGATATCGTTTATTCTTATCAGTGTTTTCATAGTTGTTGATAAACACGCTGAAATGGATTCATAGGAAAAAAGATTATTAATTCACTTTTAAATACATTTTTATCAAATTATTGCAATTAAATTACGATTTACATACTTTCTTTTTGTACTGATTAAGTGAACCTCTTTTCTGTTTTAATGTAATAGAAATGTTTCACATTGGTTTAATTCTCTACGGTCGGTTTGTGCACAGTTTCGGCTAATTATACCGGGACCTACAGTTTAAAATGGATTAAAAACCACTCAAAAACATTCATGCCACTGAGCCACCTTCGATTTGAACCTGAAGTCTATGGTACCAATAGCCAGAGGGCTAGCTAATTGGCCATCAGGCCTGTATAATGTTGCTCTAATGCGGTTGGCAATACATAGACAGTTATCTTTATGCCTTAAGGAAGGACCGTGCCGCCTTTGCCGATTTAGCACTACCCAGGATACACGCGTAGCTTGAAGACACGCTAGACGCAAGTAACACTACTCCCACAACGCTCTACAATTCTATTAGACAGGGACCTATGGTTTAAAGTGGATTCCATACACTCTACACACAGCCATGACAGAGTCGAACTTGAAACCTATGGTACTGAGCACCAGAGCTTAGCCACTCTGCCATCAACTTGAACATTCCAGTCCAATTTAACGCATATTATGAATTACTGAAATAAAATTTTTAAAAATTGTAAATGCAAATTAAATTTAAAATATAAGTTAAAATTCATAAAATATGCTTAGAAAAATGTTCATTAAATAATTAATCTTAGAAAAGTTTTTAAAGAGTTTGTTTTCTCATGCAATGATTATCAAAGAGCAGTAAAATAATATAATATTATTTATAAAATTTTGTTAAATTATCATGATGAGTTTTTGATAAAATTTTAAATTATCAAACATCTTAACAATTTAATTTCAATTTTAATTTAATTTTTTAAACATATTTTATTTTTCTTTAAATCACTATTCATTCCCATATCTAACAAAGGCATTTATTCATTCTTTGGAAACATATGAAATTTTCATAATGAACAACAAAGAGAGTTCTTTCAAATGATGTATCTTCATCAAATAATATTGCTGAGGTTATTAAATAACTTAAAAAGGGAAGAATATTCTTGTTGGCTTTATTTCCCCTGTTTCCGTGCACACTTTCCGAGACGCAAAAGCGGACCGAATCTAAATTAATCTTCTCTGAGAATAGCAGCGCGTGAAATGCGATTACGATGAAAACAAATTTGTTTTAGCGTCCGCGGGACATCGTTTATTCTTATCGGTGTTTTCATAGATGTAGATAAACACACTGAAATAGATTCATAGAAAAAAAAAAGAAGTTCTTCCATTTTTTTAATGTAAAAATGTTATTTCATGACTCTTCACAAAACTGTGGTTCTTTTTTTTTACTTTTTATTTTCGCATCAAAGTTTACAAAAAATATAAGATTTGAGAGTGGAAATTTTACAAGATAAATTGCTACACTGCATATATTTCAATCTTTTGGAAAATCCTTTTGGAATAGTAATAAACAATTTTCTTTTCTTATGAGCTTGTGTTTAGTGAAAATATGGTTAAAATATTATTTTTTTTCTTCATAAATAACTTTACTCTCTTTTTATTAATTTACTTTTATACACATTTTTACCAAAATATTTCTAGTTAAAATACGATTTATATAAATATTTTTTTTGTCGTGCGGCTTATATAGGGTGGTTAAATGAACCATTTTTACGTTTTGAAGTATTAAAAATGTTTCAAATTGGAACATAATATAAATAAAACTATATTTTCACAGCATTTCGTTATATGAAATCATATATTCCGAAAAAATAAATAAATGGAATCTCATTTTTTTTGGAAAAATTGAACTTTACAATAAAAGCGCATATGTCCTGTAGATTTAATAGAATCATGTTGTAGCAGTAGAAACAACGGTGCCCTGTAAGTTAAAATGCATCAAGTTGTAGTATGAGAAAAAAGCGCACAAGCGTCCTGTAGATTTAAAAGCATCATGTTATAGCAAGAGAAACAATGAATGTGTCCTGTACGTTTAAAGGCATCATGCTGCAGCAGGAGAAAAGCATATAAATGTCCTATACGTTTTAAACATCAACTCGAACAATGCAGTTTAAGGGAGGTGATTAAGATAATTTTTTTATTGATAAACTAAGAAAAGCACAGTTTATATATATCGTGATTATTGATTATAATATAATAGTAGTAAATAGCATTTTTAATACATATATATAATAGTAGTATATAGTATTTTTAATACATTTATATAATAAATGTCAAAATTTTTACAAATTTGATACTAATGAACAAACAAAAATTTAATTTAATTTGATTTTAAACACATTTTACTAAATTTTATTTCCCTTTAAATCACTATTTATTCCCATACCAAACAAAGGCATTTGTTCATTAGTTGGAAAAATAAGAAATTTTCATAATCAACAACAGAGTTCTTTCAAATGATATGTCTTCATCAAATAATGTTGCTGAGGTTATTAAATAACTTAAAAAATGAAAAATATTTTTGCTGGCTTCATTTCTCCCTGTTTCCGACGCACACCTTGCGAGACGCAAGAGCGGAACGAATCTAAATTAATCTTCTCTGAGAATAGCAGCGCGTGAAATGCGATTACGATGAAAACAAATTTGTTTTACCGTCCGCGGGACATCGTTTATTCTTATCAGTGTTTTCATAGCTGTTGATAAACAC
>BPLQ01002587.1:325092-685135 GCA_021605075.1 Caerostris darwini | reverse complement strand
TGATGGTGCAGGAGTTTGGGCACGAACAGACCTCTCGATGATGTCCCATAAATGCTCGATGGGATTCATGTCGGGCGATCTAGGTGGCCAGATCATTCGTTGGAATTGTCCAGAATGTTCTTCAAACCAATCGCGAACAGTTGTGGCCCGGTGACATGGTGCATTGTCATCCATAAAAATCCCATCGTTGTTTGGGTACATGAAGTCCATGAATGGCTGCAAGTGATCTCCAAGTAGCTGAACATAAGCATTTCCAGTCAATGTTCGGTCCAGTCGCACCAGAGGACCAAGTCCATGCCATGAAAAAACAGCCCACACCATTACGGAGCCACCACCAGCTTGAACAGTGCCTTGATGACAGTTTGGGTTCATGGCTTCGTAGGGTCTGCGCCACACTCGAACCTTACCATCAGCTCTTACCAACTGAAATCGTGACTCATCGGACCAGGCTACGGTTTTCCGTTCATCTAGGGACCAACCGATATGCTCACGTGCCCACGAGAGTCTCTGCAAGCGATGTCGTTCTGTCAGTAAAGGCACTCGAGTCGGTCTTCTGCTGGAATAGCCCAAGAAAGCCAAATTTCTCCGCACAGTTCTAACAGCAAGTCCCTTGTACGTCCCACATTGATTTCTGCGGTTATTTGACGCAGTGTTGCGGGTCTGTTAGAATTTACGACTCTTTGCAGACGTCGCCGGTCTCGGTCGTTAAGTGCAGGCGGTCGACCACTGCGCTGTCCATGGTGGGATGTTATGCCTGAAATTTCATACTTTCGGCACACTCTTGACACAGTGGATCTGGGAATGTTGAATTCCCTAACGATTTCCGAAATGTCATGACCCATGCGTCTAGCTCCAACTAACATTCCGCGTTCAAAGTCTGTTAATTCCCGTCGTGCGGTCATCATTACGTCAAAACCTCTTCACATGAATAACTTGAACAGAAATGAAAGCTCTGCGAAAGCACTGCGCATTTATACCTGTTCTACGCGATGCTACTGCCATCTGAAAATTTGCATATTGCTATCCCATGATTTTTGTCACTTCAGTGTATATATATATAATATATATATATATAATATATATATATATATATATATATATATAATATATATATATATAATATATATTATATATATATATATATATATTATATATAATATATATATATATATAATATATATTATATATATATATATATTATATATATATATATATATATATTATATAATTTTTTTTTTTCTTTATGTACTGTAACTTTATGCATTATTCGATACATATTCACTTACAAAGAAATGAATTTAATATATTTCTATTTCAATGAAACGCATTTAAAATTACAATTTACAGAAATTTTGAAAGTTCAATTTTATAGAGTTAGCAAAAAGCAGTTAGAGTTTTTATTGCAGCAATTTGATTCACGGTACAGAGAAAAAAGAAATGTTTCCGAGGAATTATTCCATAATTTCTTCTAGCATTTTTAATTTGAGGAAAAATTTAATTCACAATTTCAAACAAAATCTTCGAATCTTAAATATTTACTGTAACGTCAATATAGAGCAGAACAAGTGTAAGAGGACTACTGAAAAGAAAAAACTTGCAATAAATATTGAGACAATTGTTAATCTGCACTTTATGTTCGAAAAAGAGCAAAGCCTTTTTTAAAACAAATGAAAGCTAAGATAAGGTCGGGCACATTGCTTAGGCAGAAGTTACATTCATCTCTTGTCGTCACTTGATAAGTTATACTTAAATTATTTAGAATAGTTTGCGCTTTAGTAACAGCTTAAAGCCATCAGACTGGCTGCGAAATATTTACCATGATGTATAAAAGAAATATGGGCACTTTGTCAGAAGTCTTGGAAAAAAATAATCTTTGTATATGTGAAGTGAATCCCGAATAAAGTTGCATCTACTGATATCTGAATCTCGGCGACAAATGACGTTACAATTTGTAACTGAAAAACAATTCAATAATAAACAGAGGTTCAGTTACCAAATTCCTATGTGTAAAAACCACACCGAAATCTGAAAGCCTCCGTTACCGTTACCTCCGTCACCGTTAATGTATAAAAATTACATCATATAGTTACAGCAAATATGTAGATAAAAAGGAAGTTTGAAGTTAATAATTACAAAAGTTAAGATAAAATAAAAAGCTATTAAAATAAATCTGGTATAGTTAGGGGCAGTTTCAAGATTTTAATTTTTTTTATACAAAGTAAAAGCTAGAAACAAAAGCTCAATAAAGTGGAAAGTCAGCATAAGTTCCCCCGCAATTCAATAAAAACAACGAACATTTATTACTGCACAAACATCCTTTCAAGAAAAAGGAAAACACCAAGCCAAATCAAATCTCATTGCAAATTTAAAAAAAAAAAAAGAAAAAAAAATCGACCTTCTGAGAATTTTCTTCCAAGTTAGACCGAAATAAAAATAGCTTTTCAAACGCTTCATAGAAATTGAAGAGTAATTAGAGAGTTTCTTCAGGAATCTGAATTCTGCCATTTGGTACAACTGTACAATAGGAAACAATCTACCATAACTTACTCAGTTCCACTAAATAACAAAGCAAATTGACAATTCGACTTCATTGTGTTAAGAGCTTGGTGCGGAACCATCAGCAACGGGGTTTATATGGAGACAAAAGAAAACTATTGGTTGTAAACACGGTCTGGTTGGAATGTGAATATTTGGATTTAAAAAAAATACATTGGTGTATGCCATTATTTTCGAGAAAGTTGAAGGTTAAATGTAGAAATTGGATTCCTTTTAAAGACACTAATTTGAAATCAGGATACAAGTTATGAATTTATTTAAATTTTTATCCATTCATTAGCCATAGATTTACTTTTGAAAAATTTAAGAAGCAAAATAAAGTTAAAAAAATGCATTAATTCCAGATTTACAATCTACGATAACAGGCTTTGCTTTTTTTTTTTTATTGTATGGTAATTGCATTTGCTTTTCAAATAAGTTTCTTGGTTTATAGCATCATTAAGGTTAAATACGCACTGAAGGTCGGTTTTTTTTTGTAGAATTCATTAGACATGCATAAACTCAAAATAAACTGTATATTCAAAATACAGATATTTTCTATATTTTTTTTTGTCACAAGAGTTTTGAATGTTTTAATCCAATTAAATTAATCTGATTTTGAAGGGTTTTTTAAAAATAAAAACATTTAAATTCAAAATGAGAAAAATATCTGCATACCTAAAACTTGCAGAAGATTGATAATGTAGTTTTAAAATGAATTTTTGGTTGAATAAAATTTTGCTAATTCTTCCTACATAGAAAAGTATCCACGTGTTTAAAGAAATGAAATAATTTAACTAAAACAGGATTCCCTACAGATTAATAACCACATTTAGGTATCAAAACTGTCCTGTAATATTTTAGAACATCGAATTAACTTAAGCATGTCTTTAAATGCGAATAATTTAAACGTCTAAATAAAGATCAATACTTGTACATTTAAAGTAAACATTTTGCATTTAGGATATGAAGGATATCATAATTAATAAAGTAGATAACGAAAGTTGGCAGTTCCCATTCAGATATAATAGATTCTCTATATTGTAATTTTTTTAATATTTTTTTTTTATTATCATTAACAACAGTCAACGTTGTCTTTCAAGGGAAGGGGGGATACTTGATAGTAAAATTCTAGTTACTCGGAGAAATATTTATTGTTGACGATGTTACAGCCACGTTATCTGTGCTTTATTAGAAATTATATTCAATTTAGTCTAAAAATTAAGAGATCAAGATTAAAATGGCGCAGACTGTGATAGAAATTTTAGGCTTTAATTACAAGAA
Organism: Caerostris darwini; assembly: GCA_021605075.1. Taxonomy (NCBI): domain Eukaryota; kingdom Metazoa; phylum Arthropoda; class Arachnida; order Araneae; family Araneidae; genus Caerostris; species Caerostris darwini. The sequence continues at coordinate 681,316 of BPLQ01002587.1, read as the reverse complement.
TTCCATCACTAAACCGATGCGAAACTACATTCATAGCTATTCACGGCTGCCAACTTCAATTGAGTAAGAAGAGGTGTTGGGAAAAGACTGAAAAATTGATCAGAATTTTTTTTTTAAATATGCAAGCTATTTTGCAAAAACACAGATTGTACGAAAGCAATCTAATTAAGTTATAATACATTTATTAGAAATAGTTTTTAAAATTCATCAAGAAGGTATTACTTAAACATTTCAATTTTAAAATCTTAAAATTAAGAGTTACAGAAAAAACCGAGTTTCAACAGTTTAAAACCCACTAGCATTAGTAATACAATGGAATGAGTGTGGTTAAGTATAAATTACGAACTGTTGAAATATTACAGGAAAACTAAATTGAGTAATTTGTGGAATTCCGATGAAACTAATGAATACGTTACTACTTATATTTCGACTATTACTCCACGATGAAAAATTATAAACGTTTGCGACTCGCAACATTTTTTAGAGCAAAGCAAGACTATTTTCGTTGCAATTGTGAAGTAATTGATACTTCGGGACAAAATATTATTAAAAAGAAAATTTAATTTTTTTTTTTTTTTGATTAGTGGATTGTACATGAAGAAATAGCTTAGTACCGTAAAAATGTGATCCACGTGTAAAATTGTAAAATGAGAATAATACTTGTAAAAATTAGCAAGATTATTTTAAAATAACAAAATGAAATTTAATGTCTCTAACTCAATATTGTTAAAAATAAGTTGTCTTTTAAGGAGATAAATCTGAAGAAATGCAACACGCTTTATTTTCTGCAATTTTTTAAAATCTAATAGGCATTTACAAATAGGCAAGTCAGAAAAACAACATTTCAGGAAGCAAAAGACAAACTTCAGTTGAACTAATTAAAATAATTAAATTTAACTAGTTAAATAAGTTAAGGGGGAGAAATTAAATGATATCGATAAATTAAAATATTTGGTTTCGAAATTTTTTTTTGTTTCATCTTTATATACAGCTAACACAATCAGAAAATATACAATTTTCATATAAATCCGGGCAAAGCATTAAAACTGGGAACACCAGGTTATTATGACAAGCGATTCAACAGAAATTCCCTTTAGTTACAAAATCATAAAACCAATCCATCGATCTAGATTTAACAAAAACCCCTTATCACGCGTGACCGGTTTCGTACGGCAATTATTTGATGCTTTTATGATCGTGAAGTGTATTTTAAACTACCAAGGAATTTATTACTTTTAAACTCTAGCAAATAATTCATCTTTATTTAATTAACAAGATCGTGCATTTAGGAGCCAACTGTTATTATTAAAAAGACAATATATCAAGACATTATTACAATATATCCTAGACTTTAAAAAGTTAGCCATCGAAAGGATACATGAACAATTCAAATTAAATTTAATTTCTTTAAAATATGGTAGCTTATGAATAAAAATGTTTTAGCATCTTATTTATATGGTTAATTAAATTTCACAAATATATTTCGTCCCGTGAATATCTACAGTGGAAAACAAAATACACGTGAATTAATGAATAATGATGGAAAATTTTTGTATATAGTGAAGATCAAGAATATTTCGCATTTTCTTCTGATCTTTTTTTAAATGTTGGTGCCCGGTTAGCAGACTTACATGAAGAGTTAGCTCCATTATAATGCCATTGTTAAAACTTTCCATTAAAGATACCGTTGCAGCTATACGTATTTTAACTTTTGCAATTCGAAAGTTTCTTTGATGAAAATAGCGAAACAGATAATTACTTCATCGATATACTGTTCCAAAAATGATTTTAATCTATACATTCAGAATACGAAACCAAAAACATTTACGTCCCTAAAATGTTTCCAAGGAAAAAAAAAAAAAAAAATTAAGTAAAAATTTGTTCAGAATGAACAGCAGTCAACAGAAATTTTGCTTTACTATTAAAGTACACTTGAAATTCAATATTTTGAAATTGAAGTGATATAAAACGAGAATGAATTAAAAATTGAATTTTAGTAAATGGCCACTAAATAATTAAATTAAATATTCAGGAGATTTTGTCAGCAAAGTTTCCATTCAATAAAAACATTTGAAAGTCAAAAACCTAATTCTCTTTGGAAGAATAAAAATCTAAATTGAGATTAAGGAAATACTAAATTTAAGATTATTTGGAGTTTTAAAAATTTCTAAGTGGATTTACAAATGGAAGAGGGAAAAAAAAAAGTTTCTAAAATTTAAAGAAACTTCGCTGGCTTTTAGTTAAAATAATCGAAATAAACAGTTAAAATAATCAAGAATTATAATATTAAAAATTATCTTATTCTAAAAAATTTATTTCATAAACTTAAGTTCTGCATACATTATTTAATCCGTTGACTACTTCATCTCAATTTATGAAATTCGAATTTACAAGTAAACTAAGTGAATATTGTAATAACTTCTTAGAAAACGCTACTTACCACAGCAGGGTTTTTCTACATCAGCCATTGTAAGCGAAACTGGGAGAGGATCAACAAGTGAGAAGTACAAATGAGCTATGCTGTTCCACAACACTTTTTCCCGCTTTTATATTCTGTACTGAATGAAAGCCGTGTGCAAAGAAGTTACGAGCGCTACGATGACGAACTCTCGTTATGACGTCACGCATTTCCGCTCTCGGTTCGTTTATTTAGTTTATCATTTTTTTGTTGATGCGGTTTTTTTTATCATCATTTTGTATTTCGTCTGGATTGGCCGACGAGAAAAAGAATGGAATTTCGCGATGAGTTAGGAAAGAGTTGATTAGTATGTTAGTGCTGTTAATGGCTTTTTCCTCGCTTCAGTTTTTAGGGTATGCATTTTTTTTTATGCTTTGGCGGGACATTCATTGGTGGCTGGGAAGTTCATTCAAGCTTGAACGCCTGCAACATTTTCGAACGCAGCGTGGTTTGTGGGTTGGAACCTCAGTTTCCATTAATTGTTGACCAAATAGAAGAAATTGTTTAACCGTGTAATAAAAATATTTTTTGAAATGGTAACTTCTAAGAAAAACACCGTAAAGGATCATTTCATCGCCTTGACCAGTAGGTGTATTTCAAGGGAATTATTTATAAAAATTGTGTTTTTTGTTTTCAATTTTCTAAAAAATGAGTGTTTATTTTTGTAGTGCATGTGATTTAATTTAAATGGACATACTCATGCCTTTTTTTTTTTTAAATAAATTTTGTATTTTTTTGTTGAAACAAGAAATGGGAGTGAAGCTTAATGTCCTTGGATTCAACTGATCGTTATAATTATTATTAAACTAATCAATCAAACAGCTCGTAAAAATTATCAAAAGTGTTTTAAAATAAATTATTTTAATGATATTGATTGAATGTAAAATCTTTCACTTTTATTTTAACAGTGGTGCGTATTGGATACATATTTCACTTTGTATATCTTATAATATTATATTTACTACATATACGTATATATAAAAAAATAACTAAACGCTATGTATTTATATATTTGCAGTTTTTTTATATATGTATGTTTTATTTTTTGATCCGTCTCTCATTCATTCAATCAATTCTCATTCATTCAATTCATTTCAATTTTTCTTCTTTTTTTCAATTTTAGGTAAATTTGATTTGTTACCTTTTTTTTTCTGATTTTGATGGGACTAACTAATAAGCGCATGAAAGTTTATGTATAGCGTACACTATTTTCATGGTTTTGTTATACAAATTGATAGTGTTTCTGTTTCTTTATATACGAATTGATAGTTTTTCTGTTTCTGTTTCTTGTCCATTCTCTATTTGATATTTTTTTTGTGTTTTTACATTTGTTTTTCGTACATATATTTAAATGCTGTGAAAAATTACTCGAATAACACAAGTTATTTTTAAGAATGAAATAAAGTAACATCATTTAATTAAAAATAAGTATTTGCTATACGGATATATCTCTTTCTTAACAGAACAAATGTTTCTGCAAAAACAAAACAGTGGTTTTCTTTTTTCGCTTTACTTTTTTCCTAAACCTAGCGAAACAACGAGTAAAATGAAATATCTCATAAATAATACAGAAATTAACACAAATACTTATAATGATTGGTAAAAGCTAAGAACAGTAGTATAAAAGGTGAATTTCAAGCAAAGAGAAATTGATGAAAGACGTAAAATGGGTCCTCCATAAATTTGCTCTATGAAAAATAGTTCAACTAGATTCAGCTTTTATTGATAGATTTTTTTCTTGATGTGCAATCATATTTGAAAATCATAACTTCAAATAGTACAGAAAAAAATATTCTGTATCTCACAGTTAATATTAATAACTCAAAGTTACAAAAATTTTATTTTGGGTGTAATTAATTTCGTAATTTATTTCTGGTTTGGGATTTCTACATGAAAATGATTTAAAATAAAACATTTCTTGATTTTCCTATTGAATCATTTATTTCTCTGGAGTTGCTTCTCTAAAATGAAAAACCGCTGACCTTGCATTTCTCACTTCGTTACCTCTAATAAAGAAATCTCGTTTCTTTCAAAACCTTGCAAATCAATTGGCGAACATTTACGACCACGTTTCCTGTTTTCATTTTGACACATTACGTAAAAGTTTTTCAAAACCTTCCGGCGAATGTGTTTCAATTTGTAAACTTTTTCAGTTTCACTTAAAAAACACAAAAGTGAATCATGCTAACTTTTAGCTTTAAAACCACTTTTGCACCAATTGGTAATTTGAGAAGAAATTATAGAACAGCACAATCTGTATTTTTTATTTTAATGAAAATGGATTTTAATAATCATTTCTGCAATAGTACAGCCGTATTTCAAACTGCCTTTCTAAGTAAATACAATTTTTTTCAATTACACTTGGATTTCAATTAAGAAATCTCTCCTTAAAATGTATATCTAACTCAGGGGTATCCAATTTTTTTTTAGTCCGCATTTCGAGAAGGATTAAAAAAATAATAAATAAATAAATTACTGTAATACATCTAATCACATATAGTCGCTCATCTAACCGAACGACAGTTGTTAAGCGTAACAGTTAAAAAATATGAGAAACTCAACATAACAAATAAAAAATGAATAAATAAATAAATGTTGTAGCATTCTAGTAATCCAAATGCTTTAGCATAACATTTTTCTTCCAAATAATATAGAATTAGATTCTTTTACGAATATATTTTTTAAATCATTGATCTGGGCAACAAAACCGAATGACCGAAAAAGGAATAGTTAAGAAAATAAAAATAGGAAAATGTAGATTAATATTTAACTAAAACAAATAACTCATTATTAGCCTCGTAATTTTGAATATGCTTTCTTGTAATTAGAATTTTAATAAATAAATAAAATAACATAAGAATTTCAGTATTTTAAAGAAATTTACAATTTTAGGTTGGACCTTAACTATTAAATGTTACTTAATAAAAGGACTGTTATTCTTGACTGCCGTGAAACTGTAGCCCAACTGTATCAGCCGATGGCATTTAATTTAGTTTTATTACGTAGAAAATAAACTTTTATGCATTTATTAACAAATCAAATTTCTTTTTATATATGTGGACTTGCAATTTAAGGTTAAAAAAAACCACCCGATGATCCTTGAATTATTTGATAGTCAAGATATTTTGTTGTATGCAAGTAAATTTCAATACAACATGCAAATGATTTAAATTTAGCGGCCAATGAATGAGTAGTTGTAGTTCCTAATCATGTGGATGACGTGTAAAAGAGACGAAATTTTAATAACTTTCATTCGAAATGAAATCCATCTACTCACTCGTATGCCTCGCATGTAATTTCGCAAACAGCATAAACATGTGTCATTATTTGAGAGAGGATATTCAACTCAGCTCAAGGAAGCAGGGTGGTCAAATAGAAGGATCGCTTGACATTTGGGTCGGAGTGATGCCGCTATTCAATGATGTTGGCAGGAATGATCGAACCCTGTTAGAACCATTCAGCGTTAAGAAGGTGGTCGATCTAGAGAGACGACAGAACGTGAGCACCTATTTCGTTATTATTAATTCTCCGAAGTGTAAAAGTGGGTTTCAACCGGAGACTACGATCTCACCTAGAACCATAGAACGCCAGCCAATTGGAAGCCTGATTATTCATTCGTGAGACTGAAGTTTCTGGTGGAAATCCACCTTAACCGCGATACCACTGCTCATTAGAAAGCGCCCCAGAAAACAGAGCGTGAGCTCATGATGTGCACGTCGACAATGATGTTTGTCCTAGTGCCGGAATTTCTCTAACTGGAATAAAGCTGTTCTCTAAGATGAATCATGTTTCGAATTGATCGACGTGTCCAGAACTTATCATTTGCCCAATAACTGGGAGTCAAGGCCTGGGGGAAATTTCTTTTGATGCCCTAACCCCTTTGGCTGTCATCCATGACACGCCTGTATTTTTCTTCCTTTCACTTGACCACGAGCTTATGTTTGAAGCGGCACAGAAAAATCGGTCTAAATATCGACTTTGAGATTTCTTCTGCCCCACCTAAATTATACTTAATCTAAAACAAGTAATATAAAAAAAAAAAATTAAAGTCAATTCCTACTTTTTTTTTCACTCTATGGCAGAAAGTTCTTTACAAATAATTTTCATTCAATTTTTAAGTTTATCTGGCGCCATCTATTGGTAGATATATGCAACTTAAATCTAAAAAAAACTAAAATTAATTAATTAAATTTAATTACTGAATTAATATTTGAAAAAAAAATGCATTAACATCAAGTATCATCCACTACAAGTTCAAAGAAATGTATTTGAACTTGAGTGGATGAATAAAAAGTATTTTATGAACGATTGAAAATGTGAACAAGATATATATAGGGAGAGTGTGAGCTAATAGAAGGAATTGAAAAAAAAAATATTTTGTCTTTGTGGCCTTTCAAAATTGAACCCAAAACTAACAAAATTATCATTCGATATGGTGTTTTCAGAAAAGCTGCGTATAAAAACCCCGTTCACATTTGAATGCGTGAGCTGCGAAAGTAGCATCCGGAAACATTTGCCTTTCTCCGGGGAACAGAATTTCCTCTTCAGGTAATGTCGATTTTTCGTTTTGAAACAAATGATTTACACTCTTCGGATAGACGATTTTGTGTGAACTGGTAAGGGGAATTGTTTTTCAAGGTCACACTGAGATGCTCAGAAAGAATATTTGCGAGTGCTGATCACAGTTCAAACATTCAAATGTTGACGCTCTTTAAGGCCTGGCAAATAGAGCACCAGCAATAGAAAAACAGTATCTGAACTAATGTAATTGTGTTTCTTACGTAGTTTGTTTATTACATTCATTTGAACGTTGATTTTCATTTGCCATATAAGCGAAATTCAATTCATGCTGCAAATTGATTTTTTTCTGGGAGAAAGGATAAGTTTGATAAATCTTTTTTATTTTCATTTAAACGAAGTCAATTACCAGAATCAATGAAGCGAAACGTCGTTATCATATTATTAATTTGTCAATTCAAGCGAAATTGCTTTTGACATGGTATTTCCAACTTTGACAAAAATTTAATCACTTTAAATGGAAAAAATATTATTATTATTATTATTTAAAAATGCATTAAAATAGTAGAATTTAGTAATAGTACAAGATAATGTTTTAACTAACACACATTTTTTTTTCAATTTCATAGTTTTTTACACATGAAATCATAATTAAAATGCTAAGGTTTTTTAACTAAGGCTAACTAAGGCTAAGGTCATGCTTATTCATAACTATCCATTAAACTAGCCGTGGGGTTTTGAAAAGAAAAAAATAATGAATAATTTTTTTTTTTTTTAAAGCAAGTTGGTTTTCGAAATTTATAAATAGTTATAATGTTTTTCCACTTTGTTAGTTTTGAATTTTTCTTTTTCAAGAACCACTATAGATATACAAAATTTCATTTCTAAATGTGTAGTGTTGTATGAATGTAGTTAAAATGTACTTAAAAATTTTATATTTTGTTAAAATTGGGAAAAATGTATGTATTTTTCTTACAAATTTCCTTTAGTTATATTTAGAGATATTTATTTCTGGTCAAAAGTAAATTCAGTTGCTTTTATTTAGGAAAATAATGTTCTGGGTGCTGAATCCCACCATAATGGCTGGAAACATACGGGAATCCTATCAACTTATATATCATTCCATTTATTCCTAATAAAACACATTTGGGATTAATAAGCCAGTATTTCACTTGGAGAGAATTTGACAAGCAATCCTGAAAGAAGACTTTCGCTGTATTGATTATTTCGCTATCCCTTGAATAAAACATTCAACTTTGAAATTTTAATCGTCTCTTTTCTGTGCATACACATCATACCTACCGATTTTCGCCCTTTTTGGTTAGCTTGTCCTTGGTAAAGCCCCACCAGTTTTTTTTTTTTTTTTTTTTCAACTGTATAAAAAACTGAATCATACTTACAAGTTTATTTAAGTTTATTTTTTAAAAGTTCTTAATAGCAATTAAGAACTTTTCTATAATCAGTAATATATTTTTTTAATGCGATTCACACAGAAGAAGAGACAAAATGATTGCTCAAGAAAGATAAAAAACCAAAACAATTATTGGACAGTCTGATGTGTTTAAAAAGTATCCAATCTTGGCAGAATTGTCAAGAAAGTATTTTATTACAAGAGATTGGACGATCATCTTTCGAGCAGAGAATCCGAGGCGTAAACTGTTTCATTTGGGAATTTGAGAAGGAATCGAAACTTTGTCGAATTTTGAGATGCAAACTGTAGTTACCCTGTGTCCCAGTGGCAATGTCCTCAGCTAGCGCACAGGAGGGTAGTAGTTCGATTCCGCTTGCTGCCTCCATTGCGACTAAGAATGAGAAAGTCGATGCTTTGCAGTCTGCTGCTTTCAGAAAAAAAGGAGACTCGATGGCAATTATGATAGCGTGTGTAAGATGGTTTCACATTGACAGTCAGGCTCCCTGGTGGGAGTTTCTGAGTTTTCTTTCATTCAACGTGCAAATGCGGGGCAGTTATCTCTAAAACGACATCGGAAGGCAATATCTTCGCTTAAAGACCCATTAGCATACACATTGGAACACGAGGTCCACCAATATATATTGTTTTACAAATCTCTATAGTTAGGAAAATAAATAAGCTCGTTTGTAGAAAGCTTTTTTTTTTTAAATATCCTATTGAAAATGTGTTACGAACATTTAGTGAAATTATTTAAATGTTCTTAAGAGAAAATACATCCTTCCAACATTTGTGTCCTATTACTCACTGTGTGAGTGAAAGCCGCATGAACGTCATTTTAAATTAAAGGAAGCGTTTAGGACAATTGCACCCTGCTCAACAAGAGGATACCAAAAGGGGCTTCTAAAAATAGCCACTGGAAGCCTGCACTCCATAGGATTCAGTCGGGCTTATAAAATCTATTTCATCACTTCCAGAGTTAGTGTCTTCTTCAAATTTTCACGAAACATTTGTTATTCCAGTACGCGTTTGGTATATCAGCAGTTATCCGAACTCCCCCCAAAAGCCAGAATTTGACAGCAATGAGGTAATACTGGCGAACGTTTCAATTGTCTGAATTTTTCACGTGAAGAAGTTGCGATTGCTAAATCTATAAAACTAAATCATTCAATTTTTTCCTATCATTTGTCACTTCTTTCTTTTGTCAAAATAAATATAAATTGTCGTCTCTTCCGTGTAAAAATGCTTGCTTAATATTACGCTTTATTAAAAATCCTTTTATTAGCATCGAGTCATTTGAACTTAAATTTCCCGGAATATCAAGAACTAAGATAATCAAAAATTTTCAAACTTACCATATTTGGTCTGTTTTTTTCTTTTACTCACTAATGTGATTCACACCAGTAAGTCATTCTGTTTATCTTGTTAATGAATCGTATATCTTTATAAATATTTTTAAAACATCCGGTAAGTCAAGTCTGGTAGTATTAACAATTTCAGAAATGTTTATTGATTTGTTTCATATGTGAGAGATCTCTTTCATTAGTTAGTGTGTCACTTTTAGCATATTTCTGCATTCTGTTATCAAACTAATGCTACAATCCAAATATACAAAAAGCTACTGGCTTAAAATAGAGGCTCATATTATCCACGTTATCATGAATGTTCCAGATGGATAAGTCACTTTATGACAGTTATCTCCTTTGCTTGCCCTTTAGTCATAGTTAACCGGCTTATTCTTCTGACCTTACAGGGTCACGATGATAACTTTGTGTTTGATTCTCGTGGGTTTCGAGTTAAATAATATCATGGGATAAAAATAAACAGTCTCGTGAGAGGGAATCCCTTTCATCAACAGAATTATGTCATTCATTTATATACATCATTTATTTATACTTATGCAGGCAATTCTCGACTTACGACGAATTTTGTTTTAATTTCTCAGTGTCAGTCGACGACTTGCTTTAATTTTTGATTTATTTGATTTCTGTTTTAATATTTTTGTAAATTATTTTTTATTTAAATGTAAGTGATTAAAAGGAACAATTGTGTAAATTTACATTCATTTATACATTCTTCATTTCTTCATGTACAGTTGAATATATAAATGCGAAACTAAGAAAGGAAAATTGAGTATGTTTTTTTGAAATATTATAGAATTTTATTTTCGAAGAAAACTATGTATTCTTTTATGTTTCTGAATTGATGAACTATTTGGTTGATTAATACAAATGGCCAGCAAAAGTTTGAGATGGAATTTCCGAAGCAAAAGTTTGAGATGGAATTTAAATTGTTATTTAACAATTATTTGAGAACCATGAACATATTTTTGCAAATAATAAAAATTTAAGCAATTCCATAATGAATTTAAAATGATTTGCATGTTCTTACAACGGAGAAAAAAACATAAACAAAAGTTTCTCTTAATGATTTTGATCAGTATAATAATGAGTTTTTATTTCCTTAAAAAGTAATTTTTATGAGTCGTTTTTAATTGATGCCACGCTTCCAAAATAATATTAGTAATATGCATCCTCAATTTATATTTATAAAATTCATGCTCAAAAGCTTACAGAAATAAATAGATCCAAAGATACTGACAACAATTAACAGAATTTTTTTTCAAATTATCCTATAAATTCGGTAGATAATCCCATGTATAGAAAAAAATTGAATGTGTCTTCTTGCATACCAGCGTGCTGTGAAATCAGTCTACATTGATCTTTTTGACTTGTTTCTATATCAAGACGTGCACAGTTTGAATTTTATAACTCTTAGTTTGTCACGTCCAACAATTGTATTCGAAAATTATCTTAGTCGATATCAAACAGAGTCATTTTGATATCCCTCCCACTGGCATTGGGGGGATTTGTAATAATAACTGAAGTAGCTTTATCATTTCTGAAATCTTTAAAGAAAATATCCTCTCGTGTTTAAAACTGCGACATTGAAATAATCTCACTTAATGATGGCATTGCTTTCTCGGCGGCATTGAGGTAACGAATTCAAGTTCCTTTCTCTTAACTCTTTAGCAAACAGGGTCATTATCCTTTCAAACGAAAATCCTCTTTTTTTTCCTAGCATTGAAAAAAAAACACATTTCTCTTGCTTTGTAATTTACAATAACTTTAAAAATGAAACTATGATAGATTTATTTTCATTTTCTATTTTACTTTAAAGTCCGATATAGGCGCCCAAAAAGTCCCATCCCTGTCTTAGGTCGTACTTCAAAGATAATATTTTCACATTAAAATTTTGAATGATTTCTCTTCATCAATATCATTATTCCTTTTTTCTTATATGATTATTTTGTTTCGGATTTGAATTATGTCTTCATCAGACAATCCACCTTCATGATATAGCTTCTTTATCAGTATGAGATACATTTCGATCTAATTTTCTTGCAATTCAATTAATTTGTTTTAATAGTAAATAAAAATTCTTAATAATATGTTAATCATTGTAAATGCAAAAAGTTTTTAGTCGAGGACTAGTTGATTACTACACGGACAAAATATCATTATGATATTTATCCCATTTGTGATAAAATAGATTTAAAAATTCAGACTTTTACTAATTGACATGAAGAAAATGTAAATACGGTATTTTTCATTATAGATCAGTTTAACATTTTTATGTTATTTTAGATTCTTGTAATCAAAACTGACTGACAGAATCTGTTTGCTTCGTATAATTACCTCTTGAAGTTGATTTGAGGTCCCAGAACTTCTCTTTCATTCTGAAGACATCTTGAGTCGGTTCTTGTCTAATTAAAGAATTGCTATAGTTTTTAATGTTCTTGTTAATGTTTAGTTGTGTTTGCTCAATGTTTAGAAATACAACAAATGCTTGTTTATTGAAACAGATAAGAAACGAGTCTCGTCAAACCAGCCTTTCTCTGTTCCAGCTGCTCGAACGGATATTTGTAATTCGGGTTATCTCTTTGCAATGAGGGGATCGTGAAATATTATAGAATTAGCCTCTCAAAACCGTTCCAGCTGGGACATTGAAAGATTACATTTTTGATAAAAACTTGAAACTGTTTGTATTCAAAATTATCAACGTCAGTGAAATGTGTAAATGATAGTTAAAAAACAGTTATGTGTAAGTTCAAGACATTTTTTTCGCTGAAATTTTTAGATTTAGCTTTACCCAGTAGATAAATGCCCTATGTCTATTATTAAAGGTAAACAAATTAAAAAGGATTTCATTTTCTTTCAATAACACTGTGAGGGGAAAAATTTCTTTTTTTCTTAATATTTTCTTGTGCCTGAAGGGGGGGTGGGGTGGTAGGAGCTTTCTGTTCTACTAAAGTATGCACTTAGTGTGCTTTTTAACTGTCTTCACCTCGTGGATTTCATATTAAGGAAATGGACTGCTGAAAGGAAATCCATTGTTAGGAAAACCATTCCATTTTATGGAAATGGAACGGTTTTTAAACTGCATGGCTGAAAAAATATTACAAAATAATTTCAAAAGATAACTAAATCATAGATAATTATGCCAATAATATTTTCAATGGAATAAATTCTTCTCAATTCAATGTTAAATGCTGTTATATATTTGAAGAAGTCAGTTGAATTCAGATAACTACAATTACAAAGAATGTTAATTGTGTAAAGCCTCAAATAGAATTAAATTAGTCCACCACTAATAACAGCGAAATAAACTTTTATGTGTAAATATGTTTACCAAAATAGGAAACTCAATTTCTTTTAATACAAAGACAGATTTTTCTTGATAGATTTAAATAGATTTAGATATAAAAGATAGGTTTTAAAAGATAAGTTTTAAATTTTGGAAATGCAACAGACACAATTTTTATTGATTTTTTTTATGTTGTGCCAAAAAAAATTAATAAATAATTTATCAATTAAATTTAAAAATGTAATAGTGTATATTAGGACGGCAAATGATGCATAAATCATGTTATTTTGTGAAATGAGATTTTAAAAAATGAATTCTTTAACGAAATTCTATAATATTTTCACAGGAATTTTGAAAATAGAGAAAACAAAGCGAAGAACTTTTCAAAAATGAAAAAATATATGATAATCAGATAATATTCTCAAAAAAAAAAAAAAAAAAAAATCTAACTTTCATATAGGATTATTAAAAAGAAAGGAAAAGTGCTATATGTTCACAGGAATTTTATAAAGAAAGAAAAAAATAAGATATTCTCACATGATTCTTGAAAAAAAAAATAAGCACATGCAATTCACGTAAGATTCCTTAAAAAATCATTTAAGATTAATTCAAGAAGTCTTCATACAGAAGTCTATCATACAAGAAATCTTAATTTTTTACCACTAAACATTTTACCCACAACAGCATTTTAAAACAATAGCATTACCTAAAATAAATTTATATTATGAACCAATTGTGAAACGTTTGAAAGTTAAACGTTAGTCCAGAAGTATTAAAAAAATTAATGTGTTGTCAGTCGATTTTAATAAAATAAAATTCTAAATGATCAATTTCAATTAAGATTCTCTACATCTAATTTTAATGTCATGTCATACTTGACTTTGATTATTTGAATATAACATTCAAATAACATGACTCTAAGTCTTTTTAATATTAGCTCAGAAGTACTTTTGAGAGATTTCTGTAAAGATACATGCAATGTATGATAAAATCATGAATACATCGGGAATATGTGAGCTTGATATTATCAAATCTCTTCAAGATCAAGATGCGCTGGCTACGAATTAAAAATAGCAATTGACAGAAATACCAAGGGAATATTTTTAGCCATGCTATAATCACTCGAGCACAAAATAAGCTTAGACTTCGATGAGTTGATTGCACTCAATAAAGATTCCGCTTTTCTGAGACATAGGGTTTATTCAGTACAGTTCATTTTTTGAGAAATTAATTTTTTTTAATTGACGCTAGTTACCAGTAATTTGTTTTACTTTTGGACCACAAAGTTTTTCATATGTAAGAGTCATGCGACTTCTTACTTATTGTAAGGGAATTGGAACTTCTTGGAAAATTCCTAAAGTAAAATAATCCCTTCGAAGCAAATTGGATGAGAATATTTTCTTTTTTTCTCTTGAAAGTAAGTATGATTGATCATTCAAACAACTCAATATTTTTTCCGAGAATTTTTGTTAAATAATTGTGAAATATGTTATTTATTGAATTCAATTGAAGATCTCAGAAGTTGAGCATTTAGGGAAGATTAAGTCAAAAGGTTTTTCGAATGACTATTGGAACGTAATCTACTTCATGATACTGAACTTTGTAAATTCAAACCATATGAAATCACCTGATAGTATTTATCACTCATATCATGATGGAAGGCGATATTAGGATTTATCTTTGACAGTGCCCTTATATTTTCGGATGACTTTATTTGAAATCCTATCACATGTTTATGCTTTAAGAAAAAAAACAACACTTGGATACGAAATGGGCTTATATGCAAACATTATCAATTAAATAGGAATAGAACAACTTCATACCAAAAGAAATTGTTTTTTAAATATTTATACAAATTATTTTCAGAATTTATTTTTACTTTAAACTTGAGACACTTGGTGTATTACAAATATGACAAAGTATGACACAAAATTCCATTACTTCTTGCTTCTTCCCATTCAAATATCAAAGTGTGATCTGTGAGTGGCAAAAGAAAATATGAATTGATTTCTTAATGGACTTTTAGGAAACTAGCTCACGTATGTGTTACATGTTAGGAAACTAGCTCACGTATGTGTTACATGTTAGGAAACTAGCTCACGTATGTGTTGCATGTTAGGAAACTAGCTCACGTATGTGTTACATGTTAGGAAACTAGCTCACGTATGTGTTACATGTTAGGAAACTAGCTCACGTATGTGTTACATGTTAGGAAACTCAGGAGAATGTCTACACAATCAGTGAAACTATAGTGGAGCATACTGCCTATACGCATACTTTCAAAGTGGCCAAATGTAAAGCACAAAAATTTATTTCAAAATAAAGATAAAAAGTGAAAAAAAATTTCGCCAGAAGTCTTGGAAATTTTTTTTTTCATATATTTAAAAAAAAAATGTTGAAGCACAAGTTACAAACTAAAGAAATTCTGAGCTTTTTTTTATAAAAAGAGAAAGAAATAGAAGAAAAAATTGAAATGTTCAACTTTTTAGATTCTCTGGGAAGCATCTGAAGAGGAAAACACAGTTTCACGTAAAGTATTCTAATTAAATAGTACTTGTTATACTTGATTCAAACAGGCTGGCTAATTTCAATGTATTATTTGGACAATAACCGCATCTGTTTTGTTTAGCTCAATTCTGAAAACATGGAACATGTTTTTGTTCTATAAATATCGTTGAGATATATAAAAAAAATACTTAAATAGGGATCTTGCATTCAGGCAAGCTTGTTATGAACGAAAGATTTTATCTTCAAGTCTGCCCACAATTAGAAAATATTGAATAAAATATTTTTCTAATATCTAAATGTTTACTTTCTTATTAAACTAAATCTTTCTTCCAAATCAGAAAATATGTTCAAAAGGACCCATTCTATTTTTGAAGTTAAATGGACATAAGATAAGGTGGTCTGTGCATCCCTAATCTAAATTACACACCACGAAAAATAAGCAAACATATTGTAGCATTAACAGATTTATCGCTTTTGTCAAGGTCTTTTTCAATCATTGAATAAATAAAAAAGTTTTATTCATTGAAATAAGAAATATCTCTGAAAAAAATTGAAAATATAGATTTTTATTGAAATAAGATATATAATTTAAATTCTTCATTGTTAATATTGTTCATTGTTTATATAACTGGAATTTCAAAAAAATAAATTAAATAAATACACTATATTATGTCATTACAACTCTAGATCGCATGAGAACCGATAGTTAGGCAGCCCTATAGCGAGAGACTGAAGAGCAAAATAAATTCCTTTTTTTATTAAATATTTATTAATATATGAAAAATTAATAAATTAAATCATAGAAATAGTAAAAATTTCAAAAATCTAAATTTATTTTCAACAATATATATTTTATGCACTCAATCTAATGACTTTAAAACGCATTTCTTGCAGATAATCAATGGGAAGAGGTGCATTCTTCGAATGTCAACAATGAAATTGAAACGCACATCCAAACAATTGGCTTCCACACCTCTTTCTCTTATCAAAACTTAATAGTGATTTGTTATCAAAAACGTTTTTTGTTACAGAAAACAATTCTTGGGAGAAAGGGTCATATTTTTCCGCCCTTTCGTTTTGCGTTTTTTATTGGAGGGACTGAATGAATACGGTTTTGATAGGATATTTCACCCTTTTGGGAAATCCATGGGATGAATTAAATGTGGTCTTTTTTTGAATGGGGATTGCAGTTCCAGAAATTAAAGTGCGCCACTTCAAATGGCATCTTGTGGCGCCAAAAAAGTTCATCTGAACGAAACCTGTTTTTAGGGGACTATCTATAAAATACGAGGAAATAGATATTGTTTCGTTCGTGTACGCTAGGCATATCTAGTTTTTATTTATGAGATCGACTTTCTTAGTGAATAATTTGCTTTAATCTACCAATAAATGTATGATATTTTCAAATTTGAGCATGTACAAAGTGACTAAAAAAATGATATGAATGTTACTGAAGCATGAAATAACTTTTACATGACCAGGGCCATTTGCATTTTTTCAATTTTCTTTTTCAGCTAATGCGTAACAAAGAATGGATTTTTGATCATTTTAAAACTACGTAAATGCCACCTGTCAAAAGACATTCAGCACATAGAGTTTTTATTAGTGTTTCTGCAAAAACATATTGTTACTTATTATATGTTTATGTTGTAATATTTTCATTCGATTGTTTTCATGTTACAATAAATTGTTTAATATTACAGATAGTTTAATATTAAATTTTCAAATGATTGTTTTAATATTACAGCAGTCTGTATTTACACCTTGCTTCATTATATTGCAAATTTAATAACTCTGAATTAGCACTGTTCAAAATTGATCCTTGATATAAGTGTCGCGTTGGTATATTTTGGTTTGTCTCTCGATATGAGTGACTAACGAGGGATTATATTTTTCAATAGAATTCAACTACTTTATAATAATAAAGTTATTTTAACGGTTAAAACTTGTATTACTTCACAAGTCTTTTAATTCCTGGAACGTGAATAAAAATATCCAAAACATGTACACTCAATAAATAATATTTGAAATATTAATTTCTCCATTTATAAAATTCTCAATACTATTCAAATGGGTTATTATTATTAATCAGTGAGAGAAAAAAAATAAGGAATGTAATTTTATGCACATTACCACGTATTCAATTTTGTGTGTTTATTTGATAACATAGTTATCTGAATAAATCATGAATTAGTAAATAAAGAACAATGCTTTGCATTCGTCAATACTAATTTCTTTTCTTTCTGTACATCCCATATTATTTACACTTGCCATCACAGCTATTAAAAACTGGTGTCTTCTGTTCAGGAACGTTTAAGCGCATTTTATGTTAGAAATGGCTGAAAGTCGGTGCTTATAAACGCTACCACAGCGTTACTGTTAACAGTGACTATAACACATGTTACCAGATTCGAATCTGCTTCCTTCCGCACACTTGTTTGGCAAAGCCGGCCAAGGGTCGAATTGATATGAATATTGAGTAACCGATACACTTAAATATGTTCAAGATTCAAAATAAAAATGAACACATTCCAATTTTTTTTTAGACACTCTTCATAACTTCTAATAAGCGAATTTTTGACAACTTATATCGCATCATCCGCAAATATGTAATTCACATTCCAGCCTAACACGGATTAAATTTTTTTCGAGTTTGATCGCGACAAGGACTTCAGAAGAATTATACAGTTATCTGTGAAAAGAACGAGTGGTGAAAAAGCATTTAATGATCTTCCGAGGTGAAACAACCCGGAAATACATCACTTGTCTCAACTCATTAGCAGACGTCTGCTAAAAAGACAAAGACATCTCCTGCTGTACAAAAAATAACAAATTCAATGTCTTTTGATTAGTATTATTATTTTGCTTTTAACAGAAATGTTTAAGTTTACTCAAGAAAAAATAACGAAATTACATTTTTGTTTTACTGTTTTCTGCTTTCTGGAAAAATCATTTGGAGTCATTAATTCTTTAATATTATACTCCACTTAATAAAAAGATACAAAAGCAATGAAGTCCGCATTGCTGTCTCTAGCACCATTTAGCACCATTATTTCCAGAACCATTTAAAAGGAAAACCTGTTATGCTCTATATGGAGGTCTTCCTTATTCCAAAATACAATTTAGAATCTTTTAAGATGCAATGTTTCTATAAACAAATTTGAAATCAACTTTCTTAATGAGTCACTGTTTAAGAAATTTTTTTTAAAAAATTATACTTTTTGGCCCTTTTAATGTAATGAACTTGGGGTTTTAATTTTGTAAAAATAAATGTAACTAATAAACAATAAATAACGTAAATATAATTTCTAATACAAATACAAGTGAAGCTTTTTTGAATGATTTCTTTAAAAAAATATTTACAAAAATATTCGTTTTAAAAAGTTTGGCAGTTTCCTCACTATTTTAATCCCTATACAAATCAGAATATCCTATACAATAAAAGTCTCATGAAAATAGGCAAAGACAATCTTGATGGCTTTCAAAGAAACTAACATAAGTAGGCATTCTTTTTTAGAGCGACGTGAAACTGTTTCCAAAAAATTCAGTAGTTGTATTCTTTTCAATCATTTGAAAAGGCTGATTTATATTTTTTAATATTTTAACTTTTTTCTGAATAATTTTTAAAAAATTTCTGTGAAAGAAAAGGCAATGTTTTCTTAAGGTTTTCAAAGGCCGCCGAGTTAATTAAATAAATATAAATATAAAAATCACTAAAATCTTTTTTTAGGGTATAGAAGAATAATTAAAGATAGATCCTAGCAATTTTTAAAAAGTTAAGAAAAGTTTTCAAAATAAAAAATGTTTTGAATGGTTTTTAACTTTTTGTTGTTGATGTATAGCAGTGAGCTTCATATTCCACTGATGTACAAGGTTAACATAAACAAATAACTAGATTTTAAAGATTTATATTTTCAGAAATAATGCACATAAATCTTTTTTTCATTGAGAAAATGGTAGTAAGTAACAATTTTCTGGACCTGTTGCAAATATTATTATTTTCAAAACTCTGTGAGGAATTTTGTGTTTCAATTCATTGGATTTCGTGAAGCTTGTGTTTCAACCGGCGTGGAGCTCCACTCATTGAGCTTCGGATGTGCATAGTTACTTAAATGCGGACCTTTACACAATGATGAATTGAGCATGTGTGTAATGAAAATTTACCCTTATTCACATGGCTACCAAATCTTCTGATCTTACACCCTATGATATCTTCTTATGGGATTACAGTAAAGACCTTTTTTATAAACGATCATTGCCACTCAATGAAATAAAGAACCTGTCAGGACTGCCTTAAGAACTGTTAACAATGAACAGCTGCAAAATGTGTGGAATAAACTTGATTTCGGATTAGAGGTTTGGCATATCACCAAAAGCTTACACATCGACCACTTTTAATTGATAAAAAATTGGGATGTTTTTCTTTATATATATATAAATATTATGTGTAATAGTTTTGAAAATATAAAATGTAAAGATCTGTTCATTCATTTATAGTATGCTAATCCTGTATATCATGAATATCCCCCCCCCACACACACACTAGCGATTAAGGGTGGACTTTGCCTTCAGAAAGAACTATTAGGAGCAACTGCTCCACATCTGCATGTCGTACGGGAGAAAATTAAGGCAACTCCAAAGCTTGACCGTCGATGCAAGACTCTAACACTAGTCATTACTTTTAATGAAAATTGTTATTAAAAGTAATGACTGCTATAGACTCGGCTTGTTGATTAGTCGATTGCTTGCTGATTACATGAGTCCACCCGCGCACATTATCACTAGACTGCGAGTAGAATTAGCTCAATACTTGGTGAATAATTTTTTTCATTTCTAATTTTATTTTAACTTAAGAATTGTTAATTTAATAATTTTAGTTTAAGAATTGTTCTACATGCTAACTTTTCATGCCTTTCTTTAAACTAGAGGAATGAATTTTGGCAATGAAAAGACTTATGTATCTATTTTAATTTGGTATATTTTGTATATTTTGCTATACAAAAGAATGTCTTTATAATTTTTATAATATTGTTACAGATGAACTCAATAAAAATTAAAAAGAAAGACGAAAAAGTGGCTCTGTAATGACAGAAAAATATAACTAAAGAACCTAAACAATAATTCATCCACAACAACTCTATATTTGCATAGAAAACAACTTATTATTAGAATTTGGTTGAGGAATCAAATGAATAGTGTAGGAGATGAATTAGAATTGTTTTCCATCGAGATTTGTAAGCGATCGAAAAAGAAGTTTTTGGGATTCAGCTAAAAGTATCAATATACCAATGAGTTAACCACAATAATATACGCAAGTTAAAGAATCTGTACGACCTGGACTATCAACTATTAGTTCAGAAAACCAAATTAAAAGTTGAACTAAAAGCTCAGTTCGGAACTGAATAACTTCAAATTATAACTAATTCAGAATTCAATAAGTTATATTAATCGAAACCATGTCTAACCCAGGTATGAAATCTGCAACCCAGGCTGGTTCTCTGTTAAGTTTCAGAAGTTGGGTCAGAATTTTTAGCTTTGTTTAAAATTCATTTTCTAGGAAGAAAGTAGGATGGTTCACGTTCGTCGAAATCTGTGGTAGTGAAGGACATTAATTATTCCCATTCTAAAGAAGTTAATATCATTTAAATAGCTTCGATTTAAAATCAATATGTTCCATTGCCTTTTCCAAGTGTTACAGACTTGGGAAAAAGATTCTCCATAGGAAACATCAGAGTAACGTTTTACGAAAAAGTGCATTAGAAAATATAGAAAACGTATCTACTCGATACATAATATTAATTATACATTTCAATGCAGTTTGGTTCAAGATGTTAAAATGTCAAGGGCGTAGAAAAGTAAACGCCTCCTCATTAGAAAAAGTAGTGTAGATTAATATTATTTATGTAATTTTAGCTTCATTTCGTTTATATAAGCCATTGCTGAAATTTTGCATCTTGCTGAAGCAAAATTACAAGAATTGGTTGAAGAAATGAATCTATATGAACGACATTTAATCAGCTGTTTGTGTTGTCGGCTAACTTAAAAGAGCGGCTTCTTTTATCTTTGCACAAACTACAATGAAAATAATCGTCTTTTTGTTATTTCCTTTTCAGACTGATCACAAGTTCGAGTTGCACAGCAGTCGATAACATATCTCGGTTCAAAGGAAACATAAAAAGGAATTATTGATGTAGGCATAATTACAAAGACTGTTTATAATGTGTGTTTATTCTAAAGAATGAAATAGATTGAAATATTTTATAATTAAAGTTATATTACTCTCCTTACTAACTATTCGAGTTTGCTTTACTATATGCTAATTTATAAACATCTTTTAAAAGATCTTTTTTTTGACTGAAACTAGTCCACATTTCAGTGAAACATTAGGAAAAACAGAACAAACAAATCCAGTGACGGTAGAGCGTGTATGTTGATAAAATATACGTTAGTCTATCATTTTAAACGAAAAACGATGATGGAGTTCTATCTGCTTTTATTTTCGACTATACATCAAAAATATTTGTAGTGTATCAAAATTATCAGTTCATCGTTAGGAATTTGACATTTTAGTCTTATCTAGAGGCAAATTCTGAAAATGAAACATATGAAAGAATTCTCATATATTTAATTATTTTAATGCGTCCCTTCTTTTTTATGTAATTAAGTTTGTTCATTACGTACAAGGGAGAGATTCTTTAAAAAATTACACTTACATTTAAAATGGCATTCGTTAAAAAATTACATTTTATTTCATTTTATACTACATGTACAAAAATGTACAGTTTTTTTTTTTATTTTCAGCAATTCATTTTTAATATAAGAAAAATTTTCATATCTCTCATCAGTTAAGTCAAAATGAATTATTTTTATTTCTATTTTAAGGCAAAATTGTTTTTGCGAAGGAACCCCCTTAAGATACAACTAACTTTCTGAGAATTAGGAAAATTCAGAAGAAATTCGTATCACGTAAACTTTTCAAAAATATAAATTATCAGCTATTCAAAATGTTGTGATGAATTTTCCTTACAAACATTTTCTAGCCCATCAAGATATGATACATAAAAGGAAATTTTGTTTACTCAATATCTCCTTTGAGCTTTTTCTTACATTTAATTCTATTTTAAGGCAGTTTGGGAATTAATCCTTTAAGATACAACTGGACGGGAGGAAATAGCTCTCTGAATTACAAAAATTGAGAAGAAAGTTCGTGCTATGAAAGCTTAATTTAAACTTTTCAAAAATATAAATTATCAGTTAATCAAAATGTTGTAATAATTCATCATTGCAAACATTTTCTAATCCACCGAGATATTTTATATAAAAGGACGTTTTATGCACACATTATCTCCATTGATGTTCTTCTTTACCATTAATTAAAAAAATATTGCTTCATGAACTCTTTTCAAAGTCTATGGAAAAAGATGAATTTTATGGATGAGTTACGAAATGGTGTATGATTCTAAAGAGTTAAATGCGGAAATCAAGGATTTATTTTCAAACTCTTTGAAGATCAATATCAAATCTAATACAAGCATTGAACTATTTATCGAAGATGAAGGAATTGTCGATATTAAAAGGAAGATTAGGTTAAAAATAAGAAGATTACTCAAAATTCGAAGATTATTTATCACAGAAGAATATCATTAACAATAATAAAAGTAATAAGACTGGTTCTATAGTATTACATGTGACATCTGATCCGATAAACGTAAACATTATCCGACGCCATTCATCCGCAGAAAGTGGAGAATATCTTTTTATATTGTTTCTGTTCTTTACTCACATTAGGCTTTGGACCAAGAAAATGTTTACGTGAGGTTGCACACGTTTTCATTTATTACTGCATATTGATTGCAAGAACGTGATTTCATTTGAATAACATAAATGCCGAGAAGTTTGATTTATGCCAACTTTAAAAAGATAAATGTTAATTTTCATTTTGTATTTCCTCAACTCGAGATCAGCGGCCTGATGGGCCTCTGGCCTTGGGTACTAACAGGCTCGGATTCACTTTAAACTGCGTTTCAATGTCTAATACGCCCAAAGAGTGAAAAATATGACCGTAGAGCGAAGCCCTATCCACTCGACATTACTATTCGTATATGTAAAAGTCCTTGTTGCAAAATGATGTATCGTACAAACAGATACTTTCACCTGATTGTTTGAAAGACAGTTTTCAAATGAACAGGTTTCAGGTTCGAATTCTGGAGGATATTTGTTAGTGGATCGGAATCCACGTTAAACTGTAGGCCCCGATCTAATTAGCCTAAAGTGTACAAAAATTGACCCTAGAGTGATAAACCAAGAATCAAATAAAAAAAAAATACCCGATTTGTAGCCCGGTGGCAATATATGCAAGTAATAAGTCTAAAGTTTACAGTTTTCGAAACTGTTAAACTAAGTCTTAGATCGCCAGTTCGACGCTACCTGTTGGAAGTTCCTAAAACATGCAATTGTTGGGTAGTTATCCCTAAAAGCGTCATATCTTAATTGTTTGTATAATATAGAACACGAGATAAAAACAATGAAGTTATCTTTGTTTTAACTTCAGTCTTTTATCAAATACCAGATTTTTCAAATAAGTAAAATGATTCAGTATAACGTGAGAACACTTGTGGAAACGTGTAACAATTCAGTGAAAAATCGATTTTTTCCCCCTTACAAATTTTCCATGTAAGGGGGGAAAAATAAGAAGTAATCCGAAGTGTTCCGAAATAAAAAAGCAAATAAGCCCACAGTATTGAAAGACATACAGCAATCTCAAACAACAATTCACCAATTTCAATTTATTTGTATATGATGTGGTCAGAGTGGAGCTTCTATGAATTTTCAAAGTTAGCGGTTTTCTCTCTCTTGATATGAATTATTTATTCTTTTATCAAATTAAGAAATTTTATATCGTGGTTAGAGAATGTCATGCACATGGGTGAAGAACCTCCAAGTTGAGACGAACTAAAGAAAGACGAAAACGTCATTGATGACATTATCTTAGTTATTATTGCCTATCAAAATTCCTCAGGACCTCATATTTGTATTTTTAAACGTAGAATATATTTAATAGATAGATGAAATGATTGAAAGCTTGTAAAAAAGCTAGAATGTTATGTAAAAGCGCTTTTAAACCGTATATCATTAAAATCGATGAGGCTTATCATGAAAATCTGCTTTCACGTATTTTACTTACAATTGATTCAATGTTATGGAACAACAAAGTTTTTATGTCTTTTTTGTTCGTTTGTTTTTGTAGTTTTATAGTATAGTTTTATAGTTATGTATAGTTTTTATGGAACAAAAAAACCATTTAGGAACAAAAAGAAAACATTTTTAATAATCTGATTTGCATTTATTGCCATGTAAATGCATTTAAATTGCATTGATGCATTTAGATTTACTTTCCTCTTAATTTATTTAAAAATATTCGCTGTGTATGATTAATGAAAACAGTTTTGCTATGTCAATTAAATTACATAATAATAGATTACTTTAAGTTTATTATTTAAAATAAAACGTATTTTAGGCCTATGAAATAACTATATTGCGAATTTTTATTTATTTATTTATTTCCCATTCTTATTTCGACAAATCTCTAAGATGCACACAATCATTCGTCCATTTCTCAAAACTTTTCTCCCATTTTTTAAAAACATTTTAAATATAAAACTACTTAGAAAGATGTAGATCAAAACAAATTTTTTAAGTACTATTTGGAAATTAGTTAACAGGACTTTGCTGTTATAAAATTTGTTTGCGGTTTTTCCCAAATTTGCCATTTTCCTGCAGTGCTTTTGAAACGAATCCTGTTGTGGAAGTCACTGGAGGAATGGAATCACTCCAAATGAGAAAGCAACTTTTTCACAACTGCTCTATGCTACGAATCCCTAATTGAATTTTATCCAACAATTCCAAACAAAGGGGGGGAACTCCATTTCAGTGCATCAGGTGCCAAAGCTGCAGCAGATCGAAAATGTCAAAACTGAATGTCAGTGGTACGAACAGAGGCCCATTGTTATGATGTTATAAACCCCGCTGAGAACACACGCTCATTAAAAGCCTTCCGAGCAGCTGGAAAACAATCACACAGACATGACCCGAAAATGACAAATCATATTCTTTTTTTTCCCCTTGTATTTCCCCCCCTTTATTCATTTTGTATCCATTCGTTCCCCCCCCAAGTCATTTAAGATTCTATACATGATTCACTTGGACATCAAATGACTTACATGATCTTGTGCAATAAATCTCTATCAACACCAACCTATCAACGATCCCTAGACAATATGAATGGGGTCAAGGTCCTGATTTGAATTCGTTGCTCTAAAAAGCACTACTTTCATTACTCGTTTGAATTCTCACATGCAATCAACTAATGTTTCATGCTCATGTAAATGCTCTTTTAATTTCATACACAGTAAAAGATCAGATTTAGTAATATAGTATTTAGAGCAGTGATTCTTAAAGTGGGGGTTAAAGTAAAAAATTTAAAAAATTGCCCCTTTAAAAATTAATTTTTTAAAAATCTTTCTTGCAAAGTTAACTTTCTAAATGCTTGTTATTAACGTTGTTTATAAATATAAAGAAAAAAACTTTTGCAAGAAATATTGCCACTTTTATTCCATATTTAGTTTTTGTGGCTTTTTAAAGATGATTTTATTACATTTATATAATGAAATATAGATTTCATACAATGTTATTTTCATATTTCTTGTACATCGATATTGGAAATTTTTTAATTTAAAAGGAGGTCGCGAACCGGAAAAGCTTAAGAATTATTGATTTAGAGGAAAGTAATAATAGTGGTTTTGCATATCATTACAGTGACGCTAACGTTACATTTTAAATCTTATGCCTCTCTCAGAATTTTAATACAGCACTCAGAAGTTATTCACAAAATTTTTTAATGTTCCTTGAAATAAGGTTTAAAAGCACTATTCGAAATCTTTGTAACGCTTTTCCAACCCTTTTTTCATTTTTTTCTTTCTATCAATCGAACGGATTCCCGCCCTTTTGAGGAATCGGGAAAAAGTCATCTGAGCAGCGGTCGATAGATAAGACCGCCTTAGTGCAAACAGAAGAACTTCTAGAAGGCCGCTTATCAGCGAGCCTTGTATTTCACTTCGGAAAAACTAACAAAAGTCTTATTCAGGCTGATAGGAGTCATTCAGGCTGGGGTATTTCGGGTGTCATTTAGGATTATTTAGAATGATTAGGATTACCGAATCACGAATAAGGAAGGTTATTACATAATGCATGTTTTACAACAGCCTACCTAGCTTGCATTATTTGAAGATTTACAATTAAAAATTAGATTCAACCGGAATGAAGAGCTTTGCATACAGTGACAAAATTATTGTCGATGCAGCACATTGTTTGAATGGCATTTACTACTG
Organism: Caerostris darwini; assembly: GCA_021605075.1. Taxonomy (NCBI): domain Eukaryota; kingdom Metazoa; phylum Arthropoda; class Arachnida; order Araneae; family Araneidae; genus Caerostris; species Caerostris darwini. The sequence continues at coordinate 654,390 of BPLQ01002587.1, read as the reverse complement.
TTTAAAAATATAATGAATGATGCAAAATTTACTAACGATGAAATTTATTTTGATTTATACTTTCAAGCATCCCTTTTGATACAATTTAGGAAAGACCCTGTTTGATACAAAAGCAAAAGTTTTATCAAAAAATAATTATAAGTTTCACATTATAATTGATATTAATGCTGAAAATTCAAATCAACATTTTTCAACAATAACATGGGATTTTTGGTACATCGGACATCTAATTTATATAAAACGTTTAATTTTGAATGATACGTAATTATAGCCCATGATATGTTACTAAAACTTTGGTTTATTTATTTCAAAGAATTAAGGTATGTTTAGTACATTTATGGGCGACAATTAATTGACAAAGGGAAAATGATCATATTCGATGAAAGTGCATTTGCTGTATGTAATTATGTCTTTGAATATTTAATGTATTTGTATCGTCGAGTACAGTACTCTTTACCGATGGGTCCCTGTGTCTACGATGAATGCGCATATGTATGCGAGCTTTGTGAATGTGTATGTGTGTTGTGTGTTAGTATATCTATATTTACACATGTGTATGTATGCATATGTATATGCACCCTTTTACATATTCACAAAAATAAACAAAAAATCACACAGATATAAATCATCTATCTCTCTTTATATCTATATATATACACTGAAGTGACAAAAGTCATGGGATACCTCTTAATATCCTGTCGGCCCTCCTTTCGCCCGGCGAAGTGCAGCAACTCGACGTGGCATGGACTCAACAAGTCGTTGGAAGTCTTCTGCAGGAATATTGAGCCATGCTGTCTCGATAGACGTCCATAATTGTGAAAGCGTTGATGGTGCAGGATTTTGGGCACGAACAGACCTCTCGATGATGTCCCATAAATGCTCGATGGGATTCATGTCGGGCGATCTAGGTGGCCAGATCATTCGTTGGAATTGTCCAGAATGTTCTTCAAACCAATCGCGAACAGTTGTGGCCCGGTGACATGGCGCATTGTCATCCATAAAAATCCCATCGTTGTTTGGGTACATGAAGTCCATGAATGGCTGCAAGTGATCTCCAACTAGCTGAACATAAGCATTTCCAGTCAATGTTCGGTCCAGTCGCACCAGAGGACCAAGTCCATGCCATGAAAAAACAGCCCACACCATTACGGAGCCACCACCAGCTTGAACAGTGCCTTGTTCAACAGGAACCTTGTTCAACTTGTTGACAGTTTGGGTCCATGGCTTCGTGGGGTCTGGGCCACACTCGAACCCTACCATCAGCTCTTACCAACTGAAATCGTGACTCATCGAACCAGGCCACGGTTTTCCATTCACCTAGGGACCAACCGATATGCTCACGTGCCCACGAGAGTCCCTGCAAGCGATGTCGTTCTGTCAGTAAAGGCACTCGAGTCGGTCTTCTGCTGGAATAGCCCAAGAAAGCCAAATTTCTCCGCACAGTTCTAACAGACAAGTCCCTTGTACGTCCCACATTGATTTCTGCGGTTATTTGACGCAGTGTTGCTTGTCTGTTAGAATTTACGACTCTTTGCAGACGTCGCCGGTCTCGGTCGTTAAGTGCAGGCGGTGGACCACTGCGCTGTCAAGGGTGGGATGTTATGCCTGAAATTTCATACTCTCGGCCCACTCTTGACACAGTGGATCTGGGAATGTTGAATTCCCTAACGATTTCCGAAATTGCATGACCCATGCGTCTAGCTCCAACTAACATTACGCGTTCAAAGTCTGTTAATTCCCGTCGTGCGGTCATCATCACGTCAAAACCTCTTCACATGAATAACTTGAACTGAAATGAAAGCTCTGCGAAAGCACTGCGCATTTATACCTGTTCTACGCGATGCTACTGCCATTTGAAAATTTGCATATTGCTATCCCATGACTTATGTCACTTCAGTGTATATACATATACGAGCGTAAAGTGAAAAGTTCTCGGCCTGACACAGAGATGGCGCTCAAATCAGCAAAAATTTATGTTTCCTGCCTGGGTGCACGTGTCATTAGTTCGTATGACAAGTTTCAACTTGTTCTCACAATTAGTTTATTTACACGAATTTTTGCATTAGATGCTTACGTGTTTTTCGTTAAAATGGATAAACTTGAATATCGTGCTGTCATAAAATTTTACGTTTCGGAGGGATTAACCCCTAAGGAAATTCCTTCAAAGTTGACAAAAGTTTACGGGGACTCTGCTCCTTCCATGTCAACCGTTAAAAAGTGGGCAGCTGAATTTAAACGTGGTCGCACATCCCTCGAAGATGACCCACGTGAAGGACGGCCAAAAACTGCAACCACACCGGAAACCATCGTAAAAGTGCATGATATCGTGTTGGACGATAGACGAGTGAAGGTGAGTGAGATAGCTGAGGGTGTGGGGATATTAGATGCCTATCAAATCAAATGCGCAAACGATTTTCACAGCAATCTTTGGACCAATTCAATAGGGATCCGACCGATTTAGAGCGGCGATTTGTCACCGTGGATGAGACAGGGGTCCACCATTACACGCCAGAAACAAAGCAGCAGTCCAAGCAATGGGAGGAAGCCGGTGGTTCAGCGCCAACGAAAGCGAAATCGATCGCATCTGCCGGAAAGGTCATGGCCAGCTTGTTTTGGGATGCGAAAGGGATCCTGTTAATTGATTACCTTGCAAAAGGCAAAACAATTACAGGCGAATATTACTCCAACCTTCTTGATCAGCTGAATGCCAAAATTCGCGAGAAGAGGCCTGGATTGAAGAAGAAAAAAGTCATCTTTCACCAGGACAACGTACCTGTGCACAAGGGTGAGTTGGTGATGGGAAAACTGCCGGATTTGGGGTACGATTTGCTCGGCCAACCCCCCCCCCCTATTCTCCTGATTTGTCACCCTCAGACTTTCATTTGTTCCAAATTTGTGGAAATTTGTTTCTGGGAAGCGATTCGCATCCAATGAAGAAGTTGAGAGAGCTGTAGATGAATATTTTCACAACCTTCCAGACTCTCACTTCCGGGAAGGAATATTGATGTTGGAGAAACGTTGGACCAAGTGTGTTGAAGTCAAGGGAGATTATGTAGAAAAATAAAATCATTTTTTTACTGAAAGTCGCAGTCTTTCATTGTCAGGCCGAGAACTTTTCACCTTACCCTAGTATATATATATATATATATTTATATATATGTACCCACATAAACACATACATAGTCTAGGTATTCATACATCTGTACATGCATAAATGCATAGATGCATACACTGGTTTCTAAAAATTAAGCAATATTAATAACTCAATAATAACATATGATTTTTAATAGATTATACTGCTAATTTTAAAAACACACTTACTCTTGGTTGGTATATAACTATGTCAGGATATATAACTACAATTTTGGATAGTTCTTTTGAAAGTTAAGAAATATTTAGTATTCTGATGTTTCAAAGTTAGACAACCTAGGAATTTTATCATATTCGATGAAAGAAACAACATGTAATCACAAATTTTGCATACATTACATATACGCACTTGGGAAAATTAGTCTGCAGCAAAAATTTGCACATCATTATATCTAAGAAACGTGCTTCATATAAAAAAATTAATATTGTATTCTTTACCCGAATTTCGGATGTCAGAGAAAACACAGAAATCGCCAAATTGTACCAAAAGAGAAGACGACAGCACCTGAATCAGACAGGGGATGGATGATAATAGAACGTCTGGAGTGATACCACTAACAGTCGTGAATATCTTGTGAAATAAATGCCAATAATTCCGTCATTTATAGCTTAAAGAATCGCTAACAAAATTGAAAATTTCACAAAGAGGCTTATGTAGACATCTGTCCGACTCGTTACCCAGTGATAGCATGCGCAGCTAGCGTCCTGGAGGGCTTACTTCGAATCCGTTGCCAGTGTTGTTGTAGTCATTGCTTTCAGAAGCAAGGAGTACTTGATGGCGATTGTGATAATGTGTGTAAAAACACCAGTCAGGATAGTCAGGCTGTCTGGTTGGAGTTTTCTGGTTTTCACAAGTGCGTGGCAGTTACCCCTGAAAGGAGGCCTGATGGCCGAGTGGCTAGAGCTTTGGCCCTCGGTACCACAGGTTTCGGGTTCAAATCCCGGCGCTGCGATGGATGTTTGTAGTGGTTCGAAATCCACTTTAAGCCGTAGGTCCCGGTCTCATAAGACCGTAGAGCATCACAGAGCTCAATCAGACTCCTCACCCACATTATTCCCAAATTGTAAAGGGGCAACTCAGCTTTAAGTGCAGTGATGTAGTGTGGTGTAGTATTAGTTACCCCTGAAAGTCCTCTTGACAAGCACTGTCCTCCATTCAACAGCCACAACCAAGGTTATCACATTTTCCATCTAGTCGACTCGTTTCTGCAATGCATGTTACTATTCAGATTCTTAATTCGAATTTTTTCCAAAAATCATTTTGATTCCCGAAGTTTTTGTCTCGAAGTCTCAACAAATAAAATTGATGGGTTTTAAATATTTTGTTAATTAAAAATTTAACCTAAAAATATAACTATTAGAGAAAATAAGAATATTTTAATTTTATATTCTCAGTTCTGAAAATTGCTTTAAACTCTTTGATCTACAAAAAATACTCGATTAGTACAAGTTTTTTTATACTAAGTAAACCTACACAGCAAAAAAATGTTTTTCTCTTAATCTCATTGAGCAATTCTTTCAATATAAAAATATGAATTTCAGTGACAAAGATTTTACGCAAGAGCGTTTTCAAAAGCAGTGCATTCTCCCAATCCTTGTTTTCACAGTTTGTACTAATGTCTTATTTACTTATGATCCCCATGTTCCCGACTTATGCGTTTCATACCATCCGAATTTGTCCTAAAAGTAATTTTAAATCCTGAAATTTCTGAGAAAATTATTTCAGACATTTAAGAAACATATCTAGTAAAAAATGAAGGATGAGATTTAAAATCTTTATGATTGCCGAATTCTAATCATAATCACATGTGTCTTAGGCAAAGTGAATAGTAATCACAATCACATGTGTCTTAGGCAAAGTGAACAGTAATCACACGACATAAAAAATAACATACGAATTGTGCTGATAAGATCCAATTAAATATATGGCGATTGAAATGGCAGATGTTCTAAACAGTCGCATTTGAATGAAACTGCTATCGCTCGGGTTTGGTTGAATCAAAGAAAAGGTTCGCCGCCATTGTCTGGAAATTTCCAATGCAAGAAAGCACACGCACATCACTTGACAAACGGACTTTAGCATCCGTGCGAATTGGGAAGGGATCACGAGGCCTTCCATAAACTGATTGTAGTTTTCGTCTGCGTACAGACAGCTCATAATGCTGATAAAGCATTGAATGATAACACACAGAAGTTTGCCATATCAAAAGGGAGTTTTATTTCATCTTACAAAAAAAAAAAAAAAAAAAATCAACAACATAGAGCAGCTTATTGTAAGCGTCGTTAGGATAACGATTCATTTGAAATGTGAACCTTCCTCTGATCTTTCTTTATCTTATGCGCATAAAGAGTTACTGTATATAAATATCAAACGAATATTTCGATAAAGAACACTCTCTTAGTATTTCTAACTTTCGGATAACAGATAAGGTTCTCTAAAAAGTCGTTGCAATTCTTTGGGCTGTTGTTGTAATTAGGAAATTTTATTTATTGACATTAAAATTCTTTAGAAAATGTATTTCGAAATATTTTTATTTTAGAGTGACTGAATATGGACACTCAACATTGTTAGCGGAATTTTAATTTTAAAGGCGCTTTTCTTTTTTCTGCTCCATTTTGATAACAAAACATCCTTTTATTTCGTTATTTTGGCCTTCAGATTTCTTTTCCTAAAAATGGCCATTTCGTCTTCAATTTGTTAATGGTAAAATAATGATCTGCACAAAACTTGGATGTCCACAGAAGTAGAATGCCAGCATATAAAAATGATGAATTTTCCAAACACAAATTCGACGGTTCTAAAAGGGTTTCTTTTTAAAAAATTTCAAATTAAATAATCCTGCCCATCAAACAAATGACGCAAGTTGTACTTTTAAAAAAATTAAACAGAAAGAGTCTTTGTTAATATATCTATAGAAAAACCTTGCAAACACATTTGCTGAATTAACCTAGTAAAGTTGCATTATGAAACAACTTTTTTAATGAAAGGCGTGCCTAAATGTCTCTTTGATTTGCAGTACCATTTAAATTTGTAAATTTTGAGTTAAAGCTCTTAAAGTGCTTGTGTGCAATGCAATTGTTATAAAAATGTGTACAATTCGTGATGTTTTACTTTCCATAAATATTTTTTATGTCTTTAATTAATGTTTATAATTTGTTTTTTTTATGCATTTCTTATTTATAGGAGTTTTATTAAAAATAAAACAGGAATAAAAAAAATCCAACATTCTACTTTTCACCGGTAAATACTTTCGGCAAAATAACACGTCAATTATAACCATTTTTAATACGAGAATTTATGTTTATAAGTAATAAATGTTCATGTTAGATTCTAAAAATACTTGCTAACTAAGGATTAATGTTATAAAGTTCACTTTTTTAAAAAACGAAAAACAATTTTGCCACAAATTTAATCATACATTAAGGTTTTTCGCACAAAAAAGCGTGATTTAACTTCTTTACATTGTCACGTTACGTAAGGCAATTTTTTGTGACAATTTTTGATTAATAATCACCAGTAAAACGTAATTCATGTTTTAAATCCCATTTTAGTTTTAAAAAATTTGGTAAGAATTGAGGCCATTATATAATCTAATTTGTTCAATTATCTAAATTTTCTTTGTGAAGACCAGGAAAAGCATAAAAAAGATACAGGCTGTGAGATTTAAAACAGATCGTTGACTTCTGTAGGATGGTGTTTGTTGGCCGACTTAATTCATCTCAAGGGTAGAATTTAGAACAGAATATTGTACAATTATGTAAATTTTCTTTATGAAAATCAGGGAACGGCATGAAAGAAGAAGTAGACTAACTAAACAGTTATTTTAATTCTTGTGAAAATCAGAGAAAAGTATAAAAGAAAAAGATAAAGAATGATGAAACTGAAAGCAGATCGTTGACATTTTTAGAATAGAGATGGTTGGCTAACATAATTAATCACGAGAAACAGATTTATTCTATAGAATATTGTTCAGTCCAATGTTTCTTTCAGAAGAGTAGCCGTTTTCAAATTAAGAGAATTTCAACCCGTAAAAAAAGAAAGATAATTGTACTATTTCTAACTGACGCTGAATCAATAATATTCAAGAGATACTGACATGTTCACCAATAGATTTGATTTCTATCCCCAGAGCCTTTGTTCTGAAGTGTACACTGACCAGAATATGTCTTATGCTTGGTTGCGAGAAAAAACAGAATTAGAATTTGATAAAAAAATAAAATGTTTTGAAATGTGAAATTGCTTTTTATAAACATTTTCAGATTAGGAGAGCACAAAACATGATCAATAAAAATAATTCATATTATAGTTTTTATGGTTCATTCTAACCTCAATTTCAACGTGCAAGTGAAACATCCTATTAAAAACTGAATTGTATGCCATTACAGTTTAAAGTTAAGATTTTATGGTTATTACTGGTATTAAAATATTACAATAAATAATTCCATTTTGGTGAGTCTTAAATTTGTGTGTGGGGGGAATCAATAGTGCCTTCCGGAAGGTCTTTCTGCTCTAATTTATGTTTCATATTGAAAAAACTCCAATCAAGCACACTCCCATTACGAAACTGCCTACATGTTTTTAAAGCGGCTATTCCAGCGCACGATTTTAATGGAATTTTGAACGCTTGTTAATGTGCATTACCACTCAAACACAAGTATTAGTAATGATGAAATTAATTTTACTCCCATTTTTTCTGTCTTCTCAACAAGAATTAATGAATAAATGAGATTGCTATGCCTGATATTTATGCATTTTCCAAGTCAGTTTTGTTTGGTTATTATTCTCCGAGTCAAGAATCTAAGAAAGTTCCAGTGACCATGTCTGGTATGGATATACTAAATGCAATCCCTTTATAGAGTTTGAATAAGTTGGTAGAGAGTGTAAGCTCCTCTTATGGGTAAGAAATTATCCTTGGAAATCATTTTTGAAAAAATACATCCATCCTTCAAATTATCCTTGGGAACCATTTTTGAAAAAATACTCCCATCCTCCAAATTATCCTTGGAAATCATTTTTGAAAAAATACATATCTCCTTTAAATTATCCTTGGCAAACCTTTTGGTAAAAATACATTGACCCTTTGAAAGTATTCTAGGGAACCATTTTGGTAAGAATACACACCCTTCTCCAAATTATCCTTGGGAACCATTTTTGAAAAAATACGCCCATCCTCCAAATTATCCTTGGAAATCATTTTTGAAAAAATACATCTCTCCTTTAAATTATCCTTGGCAAACCTTTTGGTAAAAATACATTGACCCTTTCAAAGTATTCTAGGGAACCATTTTGGTAAGAATACACACCCTTCTCCAAATTATCCTTGGGAACCATTTTTAAAAGAATAATTATCGTCTTCCAAATAACCTTAGCAACAGGTTATTACTCGTCAATTCGTACTTGTCAATTTATTACCGTTACTAGTCAAAATTGTATTTCCATTATAAAAATTGACTAACAAGATTATTTTGTTCATGACCTAAAAGCGAAGAAAAGAAAGCATTTTCTAATGTCACGATATTGGGGAAATTAAAGACATTCAACTATTCTACACTAAATTATGACGTGATTATAGGCCTTGAACTTAACTATTTAAAAGTTTAAGAAAGAAAAAAAAAAAGACTTAACGCATGATATCCAAAAGTCTTCTCAGTATTAAATAGAGAAAATATTTAAAATTAAAATCAATATGGATTCCATATGCATTTTTTATCCTGATAAAATCGTAGGCAATAGTTTCGTGCAGATTTGAATCAAAATTTATTTTTATAGTGAGAATAAAGAAACTCTTTCATGAAGGGTCTGCTTCTAGACTGATAATTGAATTTACCCCTCACACATGCTTTGAAATGAAACTTAAGCTTTACAAAACAAAAATGTCCCATCTTTACTTGAGATTCTTTTTCTAAGTTCACTTTGGAAGCAAGGGAAAAAATACCCACAATAAAGATTTGAAAAGGCCGACTATATAATTTCAATCTACTTTCAGAAGACTGGGTTTCAGGAGGATAGGTTTTTGACTTCTTTTGCGTCTCAAGTCCGTCTGCGAACAAAACTGGTTTCATTCTTCTTCTTAATGTATTTCGAGCAGCGAGAAAAGATTCTTTCTCGAAAAGTGAATAACTGAATAGAATATCATACTCGCTAATCTCTATATATTTTTGTAATGCAAGTTGAGGCGTTTCTATTTCAGGAGAATTTTGAATAATTAATGATTTTTCCTAGAAAGTCTTGCAATATAAAATACTCTCCATTCCTTAACTTTTATTTTCTCAATCATGAAAAAAAAAAAAGAACCCTTTTTCTAAAGAAATTTTTATTAGATTTAGTTAGTGTGAAAACGGTTTTCACATGCAATATTTTAGACCTAGCTTCTTTATAGTTCTATTTTCAAGAAATAATCCTCAGACTTTGCCATTGACCTAGACCAGGCAATAACCAGGGTAAATTATTGAAGGATTTAGTAGATCTAAAATTAGTGATTAATTTAGTGCATTATTATTATTATTTGGTTTTCAGAAAACAAAACTTTGAAATTTCGTTTCTGTCTTGTCCTGGTACTGGCATTATCAGGGTGTATAATTAATATTATAATAATTAATGATAAAATATGTCATTTTCAGTCCCATATCTAGGTATAAGTAGATTTTTGGATTGATTCACTTTGGAAATTAATTTTTCCACTGGAGATACAATGGAAATTCAGGATTCGAAATATAAACTGGTGTTGGGTACAAATTTTTCTGAATCGATGTATGAGCATATTTAGAACGAATTACATTTCATTTATTTACTTCTTCAAAGGCGCAAGAGCCCCATGGTGGACCAAGGCCGTCTGCCTACTGGCAGATTCCGGATGTTTTCTTTTTCACGGGTAGGGTTGTCAGCCTTACGCCCAACAGTTATATTAGACCGGGACATTTAGTTTAAAGTGGATTCCGAACCACTACAAGTAGCCATGGCACCGCCGGAACTCGAAACCTGTGGCATCGATTGCCAGAGTGCTCCTCACACGGCCATCAGGCTCTTCATTTATTTACTATTAAACTTAAACTGAAATCAAACACGATGTTATTCAGTTGAGTATTTAAATTTCTTTTTTTCCAGGGGGCATTTTAAACAGATTTTTTTTATTTTATTATTCTTTGGTTTCGTTTTTTTATTTTCGTATTTTTTTTTAAATTTTAGGGCTTTTCTAATAATTGATTAATCGTAATATTTTTGTGCTATTTTCTTCTTTAATTGAATTTTATCCTAATCAGTTTATTTTATTTCATGGAGCCTTTCTTCAGATTCCAGAAAGTTCAATGCTTAAAATAGTGTTGTAAATTGTAAAGCACCATTTTAAATAGAAAAAAAAAATGTTTTTCTGAAAATATTCCAGCAATCAACCACTGCATAACGAAATTGGCAAAAACTGCATTGTCTTTAGTCCAGACTATTCAAATAAAAAAATTTGTTCTATAAAAATTCGTACGACACAGGCACTACATTTTCAGAAGTCATGATTTTTGATTGTATTTTTAAAGATTTAATATGGCATGCAATGAAATGCATTTTTCGTCGAAGTGATCACTAATGATGAATCTCACAATAGATGAATGAAATTCACAATCAATATCTAGATAGTAGCGCTATTTTAAACTGCGCGCATTTAATCGTTCGTTACTACGTTTTATCATCCTGGAGAAATTTTTTAACTTGATATTGGGAGGAAATGCGTCTTTTAGCAAACAAAAACGAAACATTTAGTAGGAGATAAAAAAACACAATAACAATGAGATATTGACACAGGAGAAATGGCGCCAAAAACTACCTGACTTGAGGAAATATTATCTTTATATTTTCTCGTATTGAATGGGTTCAGCATTTAGGGTGACCAAGTAATATTATCTTCGAATGCATTGTCAATATTGTTACAGAATACTATTTGAACTGCATTGCATTAAATTGGTCAAATATGTTAAACTCAAAACTGTTTTTTTTAATGTCTTTAAAATGTAAAAGCAGGCTAATAATTTTTGAAGAAGAAGGCCTTTCGTTAGGGTATTTGAAATATTGTTTTACAAATAATCGAGCGTGAAAGTCGTTTAAAGTTGCATAGAAAGTCGTTAAAGTCTCGCTTAGCAGGACATCTCCAGAAAAGTGGATGGATCTTGATCATATACCTGAGATTTTAGATAGCTAAAAAAAATGAGGCCAACTCCTTCACTGCATCAGTCCAACAGTGGCTTCGTAATTAGTAAGAGTTTTATCCTTACATTTGTGGGCGTGTGCACTGTCATTGAAAGCTGATTCAATTCGGACGGGGCAGTGACACTCCTGCGGCGTTCAAGCGTCCAAGATGCCAACTCCAGAGATTGTGGGCATTATTGATAAAGCTACTTTTTATTCATTCTAGACCAAATATAATGCCCAGAAACTACCTTACACGTGTTATGAAATGAGATGGCATAAACATATGCCAGGTGTGCTTTTGACGTAAGGTCAGCACAACTTAATTTTGTAGTATTTTCAAATAACGATCTGCTGTTACTGTGCAAGTCTTTTAACCACTGATTTCGCCTGGTTCCCCGAAGAAAAAAGGTGCAAGAATTATCGATGAAGTTAGTGCATTGAATCTCGGCGCATGCAGCGGCTATTATACGTACACTCATGTCCATAAATTAAGGATAATTCAGAATCACACAGAAATTGAACTCTAAAATAAAAATTTCACCTGTAGAATTATCACACACATCTTGAAGAAGATTATGCAAATTATAGGAAACCACCAGATGGCGCGTATAGTACGTCATAATAACGAGAGTGTAAGAGAGTGGTATATAAGGAATGGTGGCAAAGAAGTAAAGTTGTTCACAAGCGCTTTAAAAGCCTTTCAGTGCATTAACCGCATAGTTATGGCACAAAGGAAGCATTTGGATGATTTTTTACGTGGTAGAATTATCGGACGACTGGAATGTGGACGTACCCAGCTGGAAGTATCCGAGGAACTTGGAATCACCCAGAGTGTCATCTCCAGGCTTTGGCAACGATTTCAAGATTATGGTAACGTGAGTAGATGTTACAGCACAGGTCGCCCCCGAGTTACAACGCCGAAGGAGGGCCGGTATTTAGCAGTTACTGCCAAAAGAAACAGACGGAGCACAGCATCAGACCTGTCTCGTCAGCTCTCTTCAGCTACCGGTACGACAGTTTCAAGGCAGACCGGGTACAGACGCTTAGGGCACATTGGTCTAAATGCTCGTAGGCCTGTCAGATGTGTTCCACTTACTGCGACTCACTGTCGCCTGCGATTAACCTGGAGTAGAGAGCATTGTGGACATCGCAACAGTGGTCGTGATGTTTTCCGACGAGTCCAGGTTTAGTTTGCAGTCTGATTCTCGCCGGACTTTCATATGGAGAGCGCCAGGTACCCGTTACCACCAAGAGAACACCATTGAACGAAACGTTAGGGTGGTGCAGGATGGCTCGTTTGGAAAAGAATTATTCTTGGTTCCAGAACTGACCTGCATGTTCAGAGTGTAACGATGACAGGCCACATCTATCGGGATGTCATTCTGGAACAACATGTACGTTTGTTTCGGGGCGCCATGGGTGCTGAATTTCTGTTTATGGTTGACAACGCCCGTCCTCACCGTGCAAACGTTGTAGACGAATGCCTTCAATTGGAGGATATCACGCGTATGGATTGGCCAGCATACTCACCGGACTTGAATCCAATAGAGCATGTGTGGGATATGCTTGGCCGACGAATTGCAGCCCGTCAACCCCCTCCCACCTGTCAACCGGAACTTCGGAGGGCATTGCTTGATGAGTGGTGTAATATTCCCCAAGATCAGATTGATGGACCCTTTCCGTAGTTGTGCAACCAACACTGAAATCCCGTTAATTCGGGAAGGCCAGTGGCACTCCTGCGGCGTCCAAGATCAGATTGATAATTTGATACTCAGCATGCCTAGGCGTTGTAAGGCCTGTATTGCATCGTCCGGGAGACGTACTCCATATTAACCATCATACTAACCATGTTATACTGTTTTTTGTAAATAGGTTCTTTTTTTGAAATTTGCTCCAGGGAGTAAAAATCGCAATTTTTATTAATTATGTCAAACATATAGCATCTTTTTTGCTCTTTACCTTTTGTTTAATAAATAGACTTTACAAATAAGTCAAATTTGTTTTGCTTCTGTCTCTTTCTTTGCCTGAACTTTATTATCCTTAATTTATTGACATGAGTGTATATGAGTATTATCTCTAATCCAGATCTGGTGCATTAACTGATCCGTGTTAAGAAAAATATGTCTCATCTGCCCAAACGGTCTTTAAAAGCCATTATGGATCCTCGTCGATATTTTGCAAAACACATTCAGCGATTTCCTTTCTCTTCTGAATATGGTTTGATTGCTGTAAATGTCGTAATTTGTACAATGTACTACTCCCTACACTGCGTAGTACGATATACTACGATTTGTACTGTTCCATGCACAACTCTGAGTCTCCTGTATACTGTACGCAATGTCGAAGGACTGCACTGAAAGAATTGAAATTATGTGTTATTTCCTCTTTTTTATTTAGCTATCTTTTTTGCAAACTTGCACTTTAAAGAAAAAAAATGTAAAAATCTTTTTTTATTTACTTCATTCTGTGAACAGGCCTTTACATAATTAAATTTCCGATAAAAAATTAAGCGATTCCCTAAGACATCATCAATTTTTGCCAACAAAGATCAAGATACCAATTTTTTATTCAGAAATATTTCATCTCTTTTTAAATGACTTTATTACTGATGCTGAATGTTGAAATACATTTCTCGATCTCACCAATGTGTTGTTATATTTTAATATTTTGACTTTCATCATTCCACATAGGAAAATTGAACGGGAGTACTACTGGGGTCCATTACGCTAAGAAATGTAATGTCATCCGAGAGGACTCTACGATAAATATAAGAGGCAAATTATGATATTTGCTCTAAGAGAATATCGAAATAGGAGATCAAAAAAGAATCAAAATGGATCCCTAATGCGGATTTAAAATAGATTTTCTCATCGAACAATAGTGGTATTGCATGCTGAGAAAAGAAGAGAACTCAGACGCAACTAGCTCGTTAGCGTTTGCTTCGGCATTTTCAAACTTGTTAAGCCTAGTTAAAAAACAAGTAAGATAAAAAAATTTTATTTGAACCCCTTTCCTACTTTTGAAGTTGAAATTTTCCTCTTGCATCTGGCGCCATCTATTGGTAGATGCAGACAACTTAAATCTAAAAAAAACTTAAATTAATTAAATTTAATTACTGAATTAATATTTGAAAAAACTGTATTAACATCAAGTGTCATCCATTACAAGTTTAAAAAAATGTATTTGAACTTGAGTGGATGAATAAAAAGTATTTTATGAACGAGTAAAAATTTGGGAGATATAGATAGGGAGAGTGTGAACTAATAGTAGAAATTGAACGACAAGTCACATTGGAGAAAATCTGAAAAACTCCAACTATTGATGTCAGGCTCTCAGTCACAGTCCTCATAGAGTGTGTTCATTTTTCAGTAGTAACTCGAGTCCATCACCCATCGGAATCGGCTGCCCTCAATTAATAAATGTGTAAAATAGCAACCATCTGTTAAAGACTCATTTTTCATGTACAAAGTTGGTATCGTATTCAGTAAGTTACTGCATTTGATGTTTCGCTGGCTAATGCTTAAATATTTTCGAATTATTTATTTTCCTTTCCCTAAACGGAATAAGTAATCAAGCTTCACTTTCCGATGGGAACAAAAAGGACATCCATTATAGGTTTATATATATCGAAAGCTGATCAAGAAGTATCATTAGACATTAAAAAAATGTATGCATTCTGAATTTTATCTTGAATATTATAGTAATTGTAGCTAATTATCATAGAATAATATCGCATTTTAAGTCAATCTAATGAATACAGACGAGTTCGTTACGAATCTTATCATTTTGCATCTGATATGTGTTAGATTCCATTTCTGAGTACTTTGTCGAATCGGAGGTGAAGCGTATCTGCTCGAATTCTTTTTTAACAAACGTAGATATTTTCTTTCAACAATGATGAAGTTGTGCAATGGCAATTTGCCACCTTCCTTAACTATTTGCATCGAAATTCATCTTAAAAATATTCATTATTTGTTCTGCTTGCGATCAACCCTTCTTTCAAGAGAAAAGTTCACTAGTAGTAAAAGTAAGTGTTCAATAAAAATGGTTATTAAATCTAAATTAGATCTAAATTAGATGAATTCTGGCTTAATTTAGGTTTTTTCCACGTACAATAGTGGTACTTCATATGGAGAAAACAAGAAAATTCCCACTCAGTCAGACCGATGAGGGTGAAGCTTTTTCTCTAGCACTTTCAACTAGTTCAAAGAATACCAAAATCATAACTCATTTCGGCCCAAACAGCCAAGACTTTTTCTTTGACCCTGGCTGGTCTTTTTATTTAATTTGAATTCTAAAAATAAAATTCAAATGAGGAAAAAAAAAGCAATTCTTATTTATTTAAAAAATGGATTTTTTTTCTTCTCAAAATGATCTTTGCAGTTGTTGAAATTTCGAATTAGTTTTATGATAATAAGCCTATACAAAAGAATTCTTTTCTGAGCGAATGAAAGCATTTCTTTTGCAGACCTTTCTGAAAAAGGCACGCGTAATTTATCCTAACTGAATCTTAGATCGGAACACACGGAAATGGTATCTTGAAAGAGGCGTTTCCACTGCGGATTCTTCCTGCAGCACTCGTTTGCTTTTTATTCAGTTTCTTTGATGTTGGCTTGATTGTGTGGTGGCGCGGGGTAATTGGACGCTGCGGAATGTTTCGGTACACTTGGTGTGCGTTCACCTGAAGATGGGTTTAGTTCAGTTCTCTTTTGCTGCTGTTTTTTAATCAATGGAATCTCAGCTAATGCGTGCACAAATTATAAATTGTAAAACAGCATCACCCGATCTGAACGAGGAGCTCGAAACTCTGTTTGAAAAAAAAAAAGTTTTAAATGTTTTTATTTTCTACATAGTTGCTTTTTTATTCAAGTGTAGAGCACTGCGAAGTTTTACACTTTTTAACATTTAACCCAGGATCCAACATATCACTTTTGGATAAGGCCAACTCTTTTCGGTGAAACATTCTTCAGAGAACATCGACTTTGAATCAGTGCGGACCATTCTATTCACTGATGAATCCCGTTTCAGCCTAACCACTGATTCTCGACGTGCTGTCATTTAGAAGAAACCATGGTCCCACTACTCTCCTTCAAAAAGTGATCACTACAGCAGCGTAGATTTTATGTCTTAGCAGTCATTACGTTGGAGGAGCGTACATACCTCCATGTATTTGTCAGAGACTCTGTGATTTCTATGAAATATAGGAATAAGATTTTGAGTTATATGTTCCCTTTTTCTGGGGTATAGTTGGTCTTGATTTCTTCTTAATAAGGAACTACATATGTTCTCATAGGGCTCATCTGGTACACCAATTTTTTGAATTTTATGATTAGTCTCTAATACAGGGGCTACTGAATTATTCAGAATGGGGTCAACTGTAACCTTCAATACTGTATCAGTTTGGATCAAAAACTCAAACAAGCGGAATCTGAGAGATTAGCACATTTTCTTCAAATCTTAAGACACAACCGACATGTTTCAAGTGCAGATGTAGGAACAGAAACATTTGAGGCACTTACCTGGCTTGAAATTGAACTCCTTCAGTATACAAGCCAAACGCATTAGTCTGTACTCTTTTCTATGTCAGTGAAAAATAAGCTAATATTGAAAATTTTCTTTGTCACCTGTTCAAAACCTTTCATTACTGAATATGCACAGAATTCATTCAGTGGATCTGAAAATGAAACGAAGCTAACTACTTCATAGAAACAAACTTTAAAAATTAATTAAATAAATTTTCAAAGATCTGTTTTCTTCATCGGTGTGTGCTGAATTTTTCCAACTGTTTTTCTTGTCAAATATGTAAATGCGTTTAAATTGCAAAAAGAAAATTTATATATATTGATCACACTGTTAATTAATTTGACAGGTGAAACTAAAACATGAGACTAATAACATATTAACTAAAACATCGCTTAATAAAAACTAAAATTTCTGTTTTTTGGGGTTTTTTTTTTTTCATTGTTGTTTCATTTTCATTTTTTGTTGAGTATAAGGATATCGTGCCAACTTGAGTCAGATTTATGAAAGAAGGGTTGCCGCAACCAAGCTTGTGGCAACTTAATGCTTCTTACTGCCAATGCAAGTCTAAAAAATATCAGCATAGGAATTCTTCTCTCACGACTTTCGTACTCAGTGAAGAAGAATTCCACGGCGTAGACAAAGGAAGTTCTGGTTTCGTTTCATGATTTTTTTTTTCGATGTTTACAGAAGCATGCGCTAACGCGTAATTCTATTACTGTAGAAATGACTAAAAATTATTGGAAAACATAAGCAATGTAAAGTGTTCATATCAATAAAAATTATTAATATAAAATTGATAAGAGCATAATCCTATTTTTAATTTCAATCAAATTACAAGATTAAGAAAATTTGTATATTGTGCCGATTTTCTCGAAAAGTAGTGACCGAAAGGTTAAAATTCTTTCGACCGAAGATGCTAATCTCTATTGTTGAATACGTAAGTCTATATTTGTGTATGAGTAGAGCAGATAAAAGAGAAGGATTTAAAAAATTCCGTCCTTTTATTCCGCTTACGCACCTCGACGAATTTTGGGGCATGTTTTTGCAATATCCGTGAAATTTAAAAGCAAACAAATGAGAAACATCCAAAGTTTGGATAATATCGGGAGAATATGAGAGAATAGAATGAGGTGGCGAATTGCAGGGAGATGGAAGCATGGCGGCCTCAAGAGTACATTGGTTAGAACTTAAATGTGACACCCAGAGTCGTGTCCAACTTATGGAAACGGTTGAATCCATAGACAGAAATCTTGGGACTTGGAATCACAGACATAAATTTTTATTTGCCTCATATTTGGGTTGGAAGGACTCACACGTACTATTTAAAAACGTATCAGTTATCGGGGCATTATTGTTACCATTCCTTGGAAGCAAAAAAGACTCATTGTCTGTTCCTTTCTGCCCACTTTACAGTTATTTATGAAAAAAACTTCTCTCTTTCAACGTAAGTTCAGTGATGTAATTCCTATAGAACGTTACTTATGAAAATGCAGAATGAAGTTTATTTTTTAAATTTGTAAGTAAATTTTTTTGCTTATAAGCTTCGTAAATGTTAAATTATTAATTACATAAAAAATGCTATTTCTTGTTAATTTATATCTAAACTTCTTTGTCCTCAGTTGATTAGTGTTTGAAAAACAGATATTAAAACATTTACAGTAAATTTGTACAGTAACATTGGCAGTTTGAATTTTTTGAAAATCTGACATGTAGTTCACCTCTATTTTCATGTTGGGGGGGATCGGCCTGTGCTAGCTCGTTGGGTCAGAGATGACAGCACTCGGTCGCACCCTAATTGTTTCTTGGTACCTTGAAACCTTAATTTTAATTTTTGCCAGAGTTTTTACTCCAGTAATTCTATCATGTTTAATAAATTAATTAATCCTTAATTTTTATTTAAATTTTAATTCAATTTTTAAACTTCTAGTGCTGCACTAATTATTTGATTTTTTAAATTTTTATTACTTTTAAGAAAGGGAGTTTTAGTAACAGTTAAACTGCAAAAGTACCCCTTTAAGAAATGCCCATTGCCATTGCCACTCGGTTCGAAACCTGATAAGCGAAGCCTTATTCAAAATTCCCATGTCTATGCAGGGGGTGGATGTGTAGACCAGAGGTCCTCTCATTGGGCTCAAGGAGGAAAAAAAGAGAGTGCGAATTCCCAGATATCACTCCTGATCCCAGGCATAATGGGGATGCAGTGCAGTAAGCCCTCCGTGGTGCAGCCTGGATCATGTTAAATATATAGTGCATAATAGTTATTGTAGAGGTGAAAGGTCAAAATGGCTGGAAAACAAACATTTTTGTAAGTGGAAGTTGAAATCTACGACAAATAAGCTAATCCTTCCTATTGTAATCATTCTTATTGTAAGGCAGTGATTCGTAAAGTGATTTTAATATTTTATTATTATAATTATGTAATAAAATATAGATTGGTTACATTTATTATCGCACATCGATAGCACACACATAGTCGCCATGCACATCTATTTGAAAGGAAGCAATTTTTTACAAATTTGAATGGAAATTTTTTTCACAAATTTGAAATTTACAAATTTGAAAGGAAGCCATGAACTGAAAAGTTGAACACTTTGATTGCTGATCTCTCGCCAGCTCGTGATGTGACGTTAACGTTAAAAATTGCTTAGGATGTTAGTTATGACAGCGATGAATTCATCGGTTCATTCCTCCCCAAGTACTAATATCATTGTAATCAACTTAGAACTTATATGAAATATTTGCTAGTGGTAAAGTGAGTAATTCATATGATACACATAATCATGTTTTATTAGCACTTTTTAATTATATTTGTTATAAAAAGTAAGTCGCTAATTTAAAAAAATTCATTCCTACGGCGGGGCAATAACTGTCAACACATCCTCACGTGACCGGCAGCGAAGGTGTTTAAATCTACTGCTGTAAAGCATTGCTCAAAATATGCATCGATAAAAATGCCCCGTCAATTATCCATTGACATGTACCAAAATTCTTTCAGAAGAGATGTTTTTTTAACCGTAAAATATAAGTTCAAACCGACATCTTCATAACCATAACTCATTGCTCGAATCATTTTAAACTTAATTTGGTATTCTTTCGAATTAAGCAGTGCTTTGTAATCTCACTTCTAAAATGCATTCTCTGCTTGCTGAGTGATCAGTTTTCAGTCGAAATGAAATAACAACTCAAGCATGTATATTTTTAAATTCGAAAAGCAAAACTATTCTTGCATGATAGATAGCCAATTTCTTAAAACTAAATTTTATTATTTTATGAAAAAAAATATTAGTTACGAATTTTAATTGAAATTCCCATAATTGTAATATTTTTCTTTTAAAATATCAAATTCACTGAGGCAACACATTCAAATAAATTTAACTTGAGGCTGAGAACATTCATCAAAATGTGATAAAGTTGCAAAGAACTGAATCTGTAAAAAGAATTATGTAGAAATGTCATTAATTTCCACAATGTTTCACACTTCAGTAATTCTAATTAACAATCAATGGATATCGATATGCATCATTAAAATTAATTAACTATTGAGGAAAACAAATGAAAAGACAATGATTGAATTATTTCAAAATAAATGTAATTTTTTCATAAAGTTGAATACAAAACCACTAACAATTTAGTTTGGTAGTTCTTTAACCCATATTAATATTAAACAATCAATTAAAAATTTGGAAACAAAATTTTAAACAAAAATAATAGCAATTAATAAAAAAACAAATAAAAACTTAATAAAAGATAAAAAATTAATTTTTAAAAAAATAATAATTTTAAACGAATAAAAGTAAAAATATAATTTCTTAAGAAATGTAACTATTTAATAAAACAAAAAATTAATTTAGTCACTTAATTTATTTGTTCTATTATTAACCTTTAAAATCAACTAGTTTTTGAGAAATTTCACAAACTAACTAAAAAAAACTCAGAATAAGTTATTTTGTAAGAAATACAGCTAGTATTTCATAAAATCTGAATACAAAATGACTCACTAATTTTGTCAATTATTTTCTTATTTCTTTAAACATATATTAACAAGTCAGAATCAATTAAGCATTGCATCATATAAAAAGTGAGGTAAAGCTTATATGAAATAAAGTTAAATAAAAAATTATAAATCATTTGAGTTGCATAACTACATTAGAGTTAACATTTACTACACCAACATAAGTAAAAAAGAACCGACTTTAAGTTGAAAATATCCCTTTAAACCCACCATTTGGGGGTAATCTTTCACGAACTTATTTTATCCTATTTATTGGAGGAAATATTCTAAAAAGAAGAAATATTTGACACATAATAGATAATTCAAAAATTTTAAAAAGAAGACAATTTGTAGAACAATAGACATTTCAAAAAATCCTAGACATAATATTTTTCGATTACCTGTTCTTTTTCAAAAAAAAAAAAAAAAAAAAAAAATTCCAATCGATTTCGTAATATTATGCCTACAAAATGCCTTTGCTCATAATGTCCATTTTTTTTTTTTTTTTTTTTTGCCATATTTTTGTAAATTTTATAATTAATATATTAGTAATATTATTAACCCAATCATAATTAGTAATATTATTAACCAAACTTGTTAAGAAATACCGAACTTTTATTTTGCATAAATAAAGGTTTACTTTATTTCTTTTATTTAATCTCTTCTTCATTAATAAATCCAACCAGTTTTATTAATTAAAACTGTTTAATTTGCTGCACATGGCGTAAAAGCGTGCACTAAATGCTTACAAAAACTTAATAATTACACAGAAAACAGCGTTTTTTCATTGTCAGTTCTTGCCGATAAAGGTATTCTGCATGAAAAAGTAACATTAAGGGAAAAAATTTTCTTGCTAACACGTCTACTTCTTTTTAAAGGGAATGAAACATTTTTGAGAAGCGTATCGTTCAATTTGCAATTCAAAGACGATTTTGATTAGAGTGACGATGAGTAATTTTCAAATTTACTCCACTTTTAAAATAATCGATTAGAATAAAGTTCATTCTAAAACTACAAAGAGGCATTTCTAACAAAACAGGATTTTTACTTGTAATATTAAATTTGAAAAAATAAATGCTTCAAATGATGATAAGATATAAAATAGATATGATATAAAATACATTTAGACGAAATATTTAACATAAATTATCAACTTACAATGATTGCAATTTTATCTTGTTTGTTCAGCTTTTAGACTATTCAATATTTTCTAATGAATTAAAAGTAATCGTATTCAATCTTCATTTATTATTTTGGTTATTGATACTACGGTTGTATTAGCGATCTATTTCTGTGTTCACTTTCAAAACACTGAGGTTATCACTGAAAGACTGGGGCATTCTCTCCCACTCCTGTAGAAGAGAGCTTTCCAACTACTGAATTGTTTCTGGGGATGATAAGCGACTAGCAACCCTTCTCCCTAGAATGTCCCAAAAATGTTCTATTGAGTTCATGTCTGGGGTATATGCTGGCCAATCTATTCGAATGATTCCTTCATCGAAAAGAAAATTGTCCATTAGGTGAGCCTGATGTGGCCTGACTATATCATCCGTGAGAATGAATTTATCCCCGATTGCTGCACTATAATAGACCACAATAAGTCTGAGGATGTCATCCCTATATTATCAAGTTTTTCCAGATGAGAATCCTTTTATTGTCAGGTTGTACACTAAAACAGGACTCGTCCATGAAGTCATGTTGCTCCACTCATGTCGTTCCCATCTGAGGTGCTCTTCTGCTCACATCTTTCAGGCAGCACGTTCGTCCTGTGCAAACGAAACACAAACCATAGTCTGCGAGAATACAAATACACTTGGTGGAGTTGGTTTCGAATAGTATGAGTCGAAATTCTTTTACCAGTAGCCTTTTGATGATGCTGTTGCAAAAAAGGAGAGTTCATAGTGTGGTTTCTTCTGGTCATTAGTGCTAAATACCGATCTTCATTTTGTTCCTTGATCCTTACGTTTACGACCTTGCCCAGATCTTCAGTGAACATTTCCAGTTTCAAAAAACCATTTCATAGTCTGGAAGTGATACTTTGAGAAACTCCTAACGCTTCCAGATTTCGAGACAGGGGACGTTTTCTTTTTTACGGGATAGGGTTGTATGCCCTAAGCCCAAAAGTCATATTAGACATGAACCTACTGTTTAAAGTGGATTTCGAACCCCTACAAGCATCCACGACACCGTCAGGACTCGAACCCTGTGGCACCGAGCACTAGTCACTCGGTCATCAGGCCACAATAAAATAACATAAATATTCCAAATTTGAAAAGGAATAGATCAACTTAGTAATACTAATAACGTAATTATGGCTCTCAAGTTATAGAAAAATTTGAATTTGAAATAACAATGCATATTCTTAATCAAAAAGGTGTGATGTATCAGAAGGATTTTAGCCCTAACACTTTTTTGGACGAATTTCTATAAAATACGAACTCGTTTGAGTTTCATTAACACATAGTTACTGAAACCCCAGATCGTGTCTGTTAGTAACATATTTTTTGTAGATTTGGGGAGATCCATATCATGAAAAGAGAACAGTACTCGATTAGAATGCGATATTTGGTACATCACTGATATTAATTTACATTTAATATGAAAATGATGTTTCGTAATAATTCATAAGAATTCTTAACTAAATTGTAAACTTTTCTGATATTTTTTTTAAAAAATTAAGATATTATGCAACATTTATTTTTGCGATTTAAAAAGTTTTAATGAAAAACATTGCAGCTATAATTCGTTATTGAGTTTTGTACCTAATTTCGTTTGAGTAAGATCAATTCAGCGAGAATCGGCAAGAATAAGAGCGTGTACTTACCTAAACCTAGCGTGTATTTACATTGAGATACTATTAAGTTAGCCAATAAGTTCGTTTGGTTTTCCTAATACAATTTTTTTATATTAAATAACAAAATGATTCAACATTGCAATGATAATTTAAATCCATTCTGTTTCTCCTGCAGCTTCATAATTCTACACTCACAAAGTCCTGCTTTTTTGAGGTAGAAAATTGATCAGATACCGTTTGGTATAGTCATTGACATAAAAAATTTCCTTCTTAAAGCAAGAGCGACCAACCTTTTATCTTCGTTGGGCCCCATTTAAAGGAAAAATGCTCATGCGTGCCAGAAGAAAAAAAAATTCTCTTATGAGACACGCGTAAATTATTATTATTAATGTAACAATAGTTGTTAAGTAAAATGCGGTGTTGCTTATTCTTTAAAACCTTATTTAAAACAAAAACCTGATTCTGGAAACAACTTAGATACTCCGTTTACTTAACACACACGATAACCATTATGAAATTCCGCAATAACCCATACAACATTTTTAAATCAACAAGTTCGCATGCCTTCAGAGACTTATATAAGTTGGAAAAGGAAACACACATGAAATAACACACAGACAAAATTTCATAATTTAAAATATAAACAAAAATTTATTTATTAATATTTACAACAGTAAGATTGAATTAAAATCATTTAATTAAAGTTATCAATAAAAGTATAATTCGGATAATGCATTAAATAAAATATAACTTATACAAAATTGCCGCAATTCTAAATTAATGTTCAATAATAAAATAATAAGGTGATAGATCTTACAGTTTCATAACTTGTCACGACAGCCGGGGAAAAGGGGCTCCCCCTTTTTTTCTTCTTTCAATTTTAGAGTTTCAGTGTTAATAATGCTCTATACGCACCATTGATCAAAGTCTTGGCAGCAAGGGGCCAACCGCTCATGGGGCTCTTGTATCGGGCAAGAGACCAGGGGAAACTTGCCCATATCATGTAGCTTGGATTGTACACTTTCTGTTTCAAGTGACGCTGCTGCCAGGGGATCACCAGCTAATTCATAGAAAACGAGAGAAGTATGCAAGGGATGCCAGTCACTCCGATTCACGTCAAACTCCCAGTGTAATATATCTATTTCACGCAGGACATGGTACAACCATCTCAGCCTCGATCAGCCACCTTCCTTCAAGCTACGGAGTACCATTCTCCTCGTCTCTTTTCTTTCTCTCCACCCTACGATGTCCATCGCCTCCGTTTTATAGTTCATATTCGGAAGGGGGAGGCGACGGTTGACGACACTATATCAGAGTCTATATCCGTTCGGCAAACTCACCCCCGACCATTAAAATCCCAGCATGCTAGTAGACAACAAGAATCTTAAAAGTCTCAGTAAATTATTGCTCTTGGCCATCTGGCACGAAGTTTCGTATGACCCCTGCCAATTAAAATATTTTCCAGAGATATCCCCTTCACCCCCAGCTGTGGCAAATCGGATTCCCATCCGGTCAGGTGCAGAGACAAATAAACATCCCCTTCCAAGGGACGCACATAGCATATGAATTATACAATAATTATATAAAAATATTTACAAAAATATATTGCTGATATTGGCACAACAAATATCCAACCGCCCAGGATAAAAAAAAAATTCATAGAATTTTTTTTTTTTTTTTGTTAACAAATTTCCCAGGGAGGCAACCATAAATATAAACACAATGCATTTTCTTTAGATTATATTTATATAGACATCCTATACACACAGGTGCAATAAAACTGCAAAAATGTGTTTTATACAAGCAGAAAGAAAAAATTATATACCGACCTTCAGTTTTACCTAAAAAAAAGTCATAAACAATTGTACCCAAGAACCAATTTTAATATACGTCACGAAAAAAAAAACAAAGATCCCAGTTTCAAAAAGGCAATAAAACATTCTCATACCGAAAAACATTTTGTTGACTCCCACAATTAAAAATACAAAAATCTAACAGCCTTACCCAGTTACTCTAAAATGTAGGAAAAACCACCTTGATAGAATATTGCATAGTCATACGGATATTTTCGATACGAAACTAAATAATAACAATACTACTAATATTAATAATAATAAACCCTAACACATGGATAATCTACAATCACACATAAAAACCAACCTCCCTATTCTCTAGTACAAAACCTCTTCACATTGCAAAATCCCAAGACAAAAATTCGTCTGGACGCTCCCCTATTTGGCTGTCACCAATTTTGTACTATTTAAATCGTTCCAAGAAGTACACTCTCAATTTAAGGCAGAACGTGATAAATATAAAATAAATAAAATAAAAAATATAAATATAAATAAAAGTGGCGAAGAAATATAACAACACCAATTTTTATGTGGTGTTTCATATTTTTTAAAACCTTAATTAATCAATTCCCGATCCTAAAAAAACTTAGATACTCCGTTTTCCCAACACACACGCTAACCATTACGTATAACCGCAATAACCCATACCACATTTTAAACCATCCAGTTCGCATGCCTTCAGAGACTTATATACACTCATGTCCATAAATTAAGGATAATTCAGAATCACACAGAAATTGAATTCTAAAATAAAAATTTCACCTGTAGAATTATCACAGACATCTTGAAGAAGAATATGCAAATTACAGGAAACCACCAGATGGCGCGGATAGTACGTCACAATGGCGAAAGTGTAAGAGAGGGGTATATAAGGAATGGTGGCAAAGAAGTAAAATTGTTCACAAGCGCTTTAAAAGCCTTTCAGTGCAATAACCGCATAGTTATGGCACAAAGGAAGTATTTGGATGATTTTTTACGTGGTAGAATTATCGGACGACTGGAATGTGGACGTACCCAGCTGGAAGTATCCGAGGAACTTGGAATCGCCCAGAGTGTCATATCCAGGCTTTGGCAACGATTTCAAGATTATGGTAATGTGAGTAGATGTTACAGCACAGGTCGGCCCGAGTTACAACGCCGAATGAGGACCGGTATTTAGCAGTTACTGCCAAAAGAAACAGACGGAGCACAGCATCAGACCTGTCTCGTCAGCTCTCTTCAGCTACCGATACGACAGTTTCAAGGCAGACCGGGTACAGACGCTTAGGGCACATTGGTCTATATGCTCGTAGGCCTGTCAAATGTGTTCCACTTACCGCAACTCACTGTCGCCTGCGGTTAACCTGGAGTAGAGAGCATGCATCGTGGACACCGCAACAGTGGTCTGATGTGATGTTTTCCGACGAGTCCAAGTTTAGTTTACAGTCTGATTCTCGCCGGACTTTCATATGGAGAGTGCCAGGTACTCGTTACCACCAAGAAAACACTATTGAACGACACCGTTACGGTGTTGCAGGATAGCTCTTTTGGGGTGGAATTATTCTTGGTTCCAGAACTGACCTGCATATTCAGAGTGTAACGATGACAGGCCACATCTATAGGGATGTCCTTCTGGAACAACATGTACGTTTGTTTCGGGGCGCCATGGGTGCTGAATTTCTGTTTATGGATGACAACGCCCGTCCTCACCGTGAAAACGTTGTAGACGAATGCCTTCAATTGGAGGATGTCACCCGTATGGATTGGCCAGCATATTCACCGGACTTGAATCCAATAGAGCATGTGTGGGATATGCTTGGCCGACGAATTGCAGCCCGTCAACCCCCTCCCACCTGTCAACCGGAACTTCGGAGGGCATTGCTGTATGAGTGGTGTAATATTCCCCAAGATCAGATTGATAATTTGATACTCAGCATGCCTAGGCGTTGTAAGGCCTGTATTGCATCGTCCGGGAGACCTACTCCATATTAACCATCATACTAACCATGTTATACTGTTTTTTGTAAATAGGTTCTTTTTTGAAATTTGCTCCAGGGAGTAAAACTCGCCATTTTTATTAATTATGTCAAACATATAGCATCTTTTTTGCTCTTCACTTTTTGTTTAATAAATAGACTTTACAAATAAGTCAAATTTGTTTTGCTTCTGTCTCTTTCTTTGCCTGAACTTCATTATCCTTAATTTATGAACATGAGTGTAATTGGAAAAGGAAACCCACTCACATGAAATGATTCACAAAAAAAAATTCCTAATTTTAAATATAAACAAAAGTGAAATTTATTATTATTTACAAATTTAAGTTTGTAATAAGTCTTGCAATTAACCTTATCTAAGTAACAGTGAAATTCGGATATTGCATTAATATAAATATGACTTATACAAGTTGCCGCAATTCTAAATTAATATTTATTTATAAAACAATATGATGATAGACCTTACAGTTCATAACTTGCCACTACAGCTGGGGAAGAGGGTCCCCCCTGTTTTTTTCTTTCAATCTTAAAGTTTCAGTGTTAATAAAGTTCTATACGCACCATTGTTAAAAGTCTTGGTAGCAGGAGGCCAACCGCTCATGGGGCTCTTGTGTCGGGCAGGAGACCTGGGGAAACTTGTCCATATCATGCAGCATAAGAAGAACATTTTCCTTTTTCTAAAGACGCTGTAGTCAGAGGATCTTCAGCTAACTCGTTCAAACCGAGAGTCAGGCTCAAATGCATCATGACGAAAGAAGTCTAGCATTACTGTTCGAAGTCCGTGGCAGCAGGGGCCAACAGTTTAATTGGGCCTTTGCGTCGGGCATGAGGTCTCTAGACTTGTCTTTTCACTCGGAGACCACGTTGGGTCATCTTTCCTCTCCTGGGCCCTTCAGCACGTCATTGCGGGGGATGGGGTAGCTTCCTCCCTTCGTCATCTCCTGTCTTCAGTCCTTCTCCATCTTGCTCTCTCCTCTGGGTTCCTCCTTCCCTCTCTTTTTTTTCTGCGATGTCCATCACCTCCATTTTATAGTTCATTCTCAGGGGGGAAGGATTGCCGACACCGTATTAGAGTCTATATCCGTTGGGCAGACGCACCCCCGTCCATAAATCCAAATCCCCGTCTTGATCAACTGATTTCTTTACCATCTGGCCTCGAAGTGTTTTATGACTCTTGCCAATTAAAATACTTTCCATATATATCCCCTTCACCCCCAGCTTTGAACCATCCGGTCAGGTGCAGAGACCAATAAACAGCCCCCTTCCAAGGGACACACATAGAATATAGTCTAACATGTACAATAATTATATAGAATTTTACCATAAAAAATATTTACTAAAAGATATTGCTCATATTGACACGACAAAAAATGATATACATCACGAGAAATAAGCAAAAATGTTGTTGCATAATAATATTTGATTTTTTTTTTTTTTTTTTTTTTTGAGTAGAGTGTTTTATTTGTAAATCAATGAGCAGGTTAAAAAGTTTTAATCACTTAAACATGAAACATCTTAAGAAAATAAATATGGAAAACGAATTTGAAGGAAATTTCTGATAATGATAATGAAGTTTCTACTTTATTTAAACATTAATATCATGTTTAATATATTTTTAAATATAAATAAAAGGAGTTAATCAAATTTCAATGTCTTAAGAAAATTTATGATTTCATGAGTGACCCGTCTTCATAACTGCTACTGGAAAGGATACAGCAATGCTATCCTAATTGAAAGAATTCCTAGTGATTTTCCTATCATAAATAGTGTCTGGCATTATTTTGATGAAAGATAACTCTTTTACGATTCATTAATTTCGAATATTAATTCGTTTTTGATATTAATTTCATCATTTATTTACAATACATACTCGAATAATGGTATCATTTCTTAGAAGCAATTTAAAAAATAGGATGTCTTTTTAATTCTTCCAAATTGACAACATAGCCTTCCTATGACAGAGCTCTGTTTTTAGTGCTGTGGTCCCGTTTGCTGCACGGTCTTTGTGCTCGATGTTATTATAGATCAAGATTCTCCAATCGACAGCGTGCATTCTATAACCGTGAAATCGTAAATGTCTTTAAAATGCTTTTATGTAAATTATTTATTTTTCGAAATTCTAATTATTGGGTTGGCAAGAAAGTAATTTCCGTTTTCACCATTAAGTACATAGTAAAAACCGAAAGTATTTTTTTGCCAACCCAATATATAAAAAGATACGAGGAATTGCTTATTTTTTTAAAAAACATTACGAAGTATTTTAGATACTGCCCGCGACAGTTTTAATCTTAAACAAGGCAGCCCAAGGAAATTAAATGTTTGGACACTCCTGATGTAGACGATCACATGTGCAGTGACTATTTGCATTCATTAACGTCTGATTTTATTGCTATCTACTAGATTTTTGTATTTAATGTTGAAATCTTTCCAACGAAACCACTTTTGGCATGCGCATTTTAATCATCACCAATTTCTTGAACAATTTTCCTTTTTTTAAAATATTGTAAGACAACAAAATGAAGATGCCCCTTTTGATTTCCCATTTTTTAATTGAACATATAATAATAATGAGGATAATAAAAACACTTAGCCAATTTGCTGAATTTTTTGAAAAAGTAAACTTGTTTTATCAAATGGATGAACGAACTCCTGGAGTGAACTAATTTATTACATTCCATAAAATCTATAACCAACTGACAGTAAAAACACTTACTGCACTACCCAATAGCAATCAACTTACATTATTTTCTCTCATAGTTATATATTGTCAATTGTTGCTCCTACAATGACAGAGGTTTTCTTTCACATATTCAAAAAAAAAGGTTGGTAATCTTTTTTTTTAAACTTAAAATGAATGCAATGTTGCGTTCAAAGTCAAGCAATGTTGTGATTGACTAGTAGATGAATAAAGAAATACTCCAGCATAAATACAACGTTGGGGGAAAAAAATCAATCTCCGTTAACATAGTTTGTATTCGTCAAACAGTTTCTTTATAATTATTAAATTTTGGTTTATTACGGTAATTTAATTTTCATGAATACACTGTGTGAAAAAAGTAGAAGGACAGTCATTTTTTTGTACAATATGCTTTTATTTTACTGCTTTTGACCTATTTTTATAGAGAGTCGTTTTGTTAGAGTTTTAATTTACGTTAAGTGAAAGTTAAATGAGATTTTTTTACTTAGCACTATTTTAACTTAGGAATGCAATACTTAATAACTTTGGTTGTGTGAAAAAAGTAGAAGGACACGTCCAAAAAATCTATTTAGAAGCTGTTGGAAAGTTTATTGGTAAGTGTTTTTTTCTCTTTTAATTCCTTTTTAACACGAATACAATATTTAGCTAGAAATTCATAGTTTTTGTTGGTTTTAGGATGCCCAGAGGAATACCCTTAAGTAAGTTTCAGATGGGCCAAATAGTTGCCTATAAAAATGAAGGCAAAGGTGTGAGAGAGATTGCACGGTAGCTACGAATCAGTCCTAATACTGTTTTGAACTTCATAAGAAACCCTGAAAGTGACAGAAGAAAAAAAGAAGACAGGAAGACCAAAAAACTCACCCAACGTGATCAACGAAAAATCATTCGTGAACTCAAAAAGACTGGTGGAAGTGTCGGCAAGGCGCAATTTCAATCAAGAATTACACATGTAACCAAAAGAACTGTCTATAACTATATAAAAAGCTCAAAAAAGTTCGTCTTCAAAAAACGGACGCACCATCCGAAGTGGAATGAAGGACACATGAAGAACCGACTGCAGTGGGCTAAAGACCACATGTCCTGGAGCTCAGAATGGACCTCAGTTATATTTTCCGATGAGAAAAATTCAATTTGGATGGTCCAGATGGTTATCAGTACTATTGGCACTGTCTTGGTATTGAAGAAGAAACTTATTCTACTCGACAGATGGGAGGAGGTGGTTTAATGGTATGGTTAGCAGTTGGCTATGGAGGCAGGACAAGTTTAGTCTTTCTAAATGGTAGACAGAACCATACAGACTACATCCAGACTCTAAACTCAGATCTTCTCCCATATGGCACTGAGTTAGGAGGAGATGACTGGATTTTTCAGCAAGATGGAGCATCAATTCACACTGCAAATGGTGTTAAAGATTGGTTTGCAGCAAACAATGTTCGACTTTTACATTGGCCTGCTAAAAGTCCTGATCTCAACATTGTAGAGAACATATGGGCAATGATTGTACGTCGTGTTTACGAGGGTGGAAAGCAGTTTGAATCTGTAGCTGAGCTGCAGAAATCATTAAACTTTGTATGGGGCAATTTCTGCCAAACATGAATTCAATCTTTATACAGTTCGATGCCAAATAGGATCTTCGAAGTAATTCGAGCCAACGGGAAAAGAATTCCATATTAATTTATATAGTACACCTCTTTTTTAGAAGTGTGCTTCTACTTTTTTCACTGATCATGAGATCGTCAAAACCAATTTTTTTATTAAGTATACTTTTTTTTTAATTGTGTACTTTTTTGCTTTGTCTAGATACAGGTATCAGCATGTAAAAACTTTCTGAATAAATTAATTGTTTAAAAAATGCGTCATTATTCATTTATCAAAAATAATCTAATGTCCTTCTACTTTTTTCCCGTAGTGTAAGAACCACGCTTCACAATCTGAAACCACTGATACAAGGGATTCAATTATTTGGGAACTGTTAATATTTGTTGAAATTACAGTTCTATGAAATTTAATTATGAATTATGATTAATTTCTCAGCAGAAATTTAAAGTATTAATTTTAGTGACAGGAAAGTATTTTATTTTTTAAATGAATATTTAGGGGTAAAGAACAGAATTACGTAATTGATACATAAAACCACAGCCCTTGAAAGCATTTAAACGATCAAAGGGAAATTTTCTGTTAATTGATTTTTATATTCGAAGACACGGTTGCCATAGTAACATATTCAAAATGCCAAAAATGAACGCCTTGTAAATGAATGTTTCTATTCGTTTGAAATGTACAAACAAAATTTATATCTTGGTTTTTATTGGTATGATTTAAAATATGCTCCAATCATTCGAAATACGGTGTTTTATTTAAATCAAAATAGTCTCGAAAAGATAAACATTTCATTTAATGAAAAATATATAGATTTGATGAAAAAAAAAAATGCTAATAAAAATTCCAGCGCTAAAAATAAATTGCACTTATTTTGAATAATGCGTTATAATTATACTTCATTAATGTAAAATTTATGAAGTTACATTCATTTTTGAAACGTTCTTGTTGCATTCATATTATTGCTGTAGTTATAGTGTTGCATTCATATTATTGCTGTAGTTATAGTATAACTTTTAAATATCCAGATATTTATTATCAAAAACATATTTTAATGAGCTACAATTTACATCAATCACAAAGTAAATTAAAGCATTGTTAATATACACACAATTTTGTTTTTAATCAGCTACACCCTTTTTTTTTTCTTATATTATTTCTATCCTAACTTTTGAGAATAAATATTTCTCTACTAACTTTTGTTTTATCTTAAAGTGATTAATATATAGAAATTTTTAAACTTTTCCATGATACAATCCTTCAGATGAATCCTTTTCAAAATTTATTTTTCTATATAAATTATCTTATCCATATCCTTCTCTTATTATACCCAAACTTTTACTTTTTTGTAATTATGACTTTATTCTAGGTGTTCATAACTCATACAATATTGGAATTTATAAAATGAAACTAATACCTGATAATATATAAAAAACACTTTAGAAAAATGCGAGTTGAGTTTATTTTACACCCAAATTCTTTAAAGGTAAATTTCTTAATACTTTTAACATTAATGGTTATTTTTGAAAAAATTATTTCTGAATATTAAAAATGACATAAACGTATTTATTTGCCAATATTCGGATGTTTACTCTTTATATTACTTGCATTTTATAGATCTAGTGATATATAAAAAATAGATCAATAATTTTTAGGTGCATTAATCATCGCAAGAACACAGTATCATCTCAAAATATATTACATCAGTGTTACTTAAAATTTTTGCATCCCCACACCTTTAGGAAGGAAAAGCTTTTGTCACGCTCTCTCCTTTTTCATCATCGATTGTTTTATTAACTTCATTTTATATGAACAGCAAAATATTATTTAGTTTGAAATTGAAGTATTCATATTATGCATAGCTACAATTGATTGATCGACTTTATTGAAATGTAGCAACTGAATCCAAATATTTAATTTCTTACTGAAAAAATAATCACTTTAATATTTTCCTCAAAATGAGCAGATTGTTTTTAAGAATTGCTTTATCATCTGATATATAAGCAGAAATTTTTTTTTTTTTCAGAAATAAAGAAATATTTAGTTTTGACATATAATTTGTTGGTAATTAAACAAGTTCCATAAATAATCGATTATGATAAGAATCAAAATTTTTTTTAATACTAGTCAATCAAATGTAAAACTTGAAATGTTTCAGAACATTTCAAAATTTTACTCCACTAACTTGTACATTGGCAATATTATAGCAAGCAGTGTAAGGAACGTCCAGTATGCGACAGAAACAAGAATCTTCAGTCTGTTTTGTCGCGCTACGGTCATTTCGTGCACACTTTAGGCTAATTACACCGAGACTACAATTTAACGTGGATTCCAAACCACTAACAAGCATCCATACCACTGACAGGATTCGAACCTGAAGCTTGTGGTACCAGAGGCCACAGCGCTAGCCAATTGATCCTCATGCCGCCACAAGAATTTTCAGAGAAACAATTTAAAATTGATTTCCTATTGGAGAAATGCACCCTATACCCTCTCCTCCACTTAAAAGTGCTGTATTCTATGAAAATTCCTTTGATAAGTGAAATGTGGTGATGCAGTATGAGTGAGATAGAAAATTTAAAGAACAAAAGTAATTGCCACTTGTATGGAGAGTATTTGATCTTTATTTTAGATGTAAGATCAGTGATCAAGATCATATAATATGGGCATTAAATTCCTGCTCAATAATACTTTACTGGTTGGTTAAAAGGTGTGCATAAATAAATTTTCAGGGTTAAATGACCTGAATTAATGATTTACTTTCTGATTTAGATCTATCTAAAATCGAGGCCCAGCTGCTTAGATTTTACTTTTAGTGGGATTAACTAATTATACATGCGTGCGTGCATGCATGCATACACACACACACACGAAAATTTCTTTTTATATAAGCACATGAGCATTTCAAATCACTTTGCAATGGATGCAATGACAGAAAATCTACATTATGAATATTCTTTGGAACAGAGCCTATTCATTGGCTTAAAGAATAATTTGAAAGCAGTTTTGTACACAGAGGGAACTTATACTTTCAGTGCCTTTCAGCATGAAACCTGCAATAACATTCAAAACATAATGTACAAAATATGCCATGAAGATCACTAGTGGAACATATATATTAGAGTAAAAATTATAGCATTGCTAGCTGGGATGCAACAAGTTTATATTAATGCAGATGCTTCCAACATAAATGGGACAATTGAGAAATTATAAATATTTCATGGGTATAAAATTGCCCAGTATGAAAAGAAAATTTTCCAACAAAAATATAGTATTTACCTCCAACCCTACATAAAATTTGGGACTAATTAAACATTTTGTTTGAGATCTTAACAATACTATTTCACAAACAAATTTCTATGAATTAAAAATCCAAAATAAAATATTTCTGCTGGATGTCAAATTAAGCAATTATTTCAAAAACTAATTTCGGAAATCA
Organism: Caerostris darwini; assembly: GCA_021605075.1. NCBI lineage: Eukaryota > Metazoa > Arthropoda > Arachnida > Araneae > Araneidae > Caerostris > Caerostris darwini. Next base: position 619,194 of record BPLQ01002587.1, on the reverse strand, counting down.
AATAATGGGCCCTAAATTTGTAAATCGCAAGAGCAGATGAGAAAGCCAATAAGAGTAAACCTGTGGCTGAATATTAAAGAAATCATTAATTCATATGTGAAATAAAACAGATTCACACATACACATGTATATTTTTCACATTTTATTTTCAAACAAATAATAAGACAAAAATAATAAAATAATAATAGAGGAAACAACAAAGAAATTAAATTTCAAAACAAAAAATATTTTACAGAAACATTCACTATATTACCTAAATACAGAATACACTTTGGAGATTATCTCCACATCAACTGGAATAACATTTTTATGTATATAGGAAGAAAAATGAGTTCACATAAATACATGCAGTTTATAACTACTTTTTTTTTTTTTTTTTTTTTTTTTTTTTTTTTTTTTAGTGCATAAGAAACATATGCTAAGCACAATTAAGGAGAAAAACATAACATAGATATCAAATCATTCTTTTAAGTATGCCTTTTTTCAGCACTTAAATAAAGTTTATTTTACTTTTCACAATATATAAATCGCATCATCAATTTTCGTTATATACACTTACACTTTCTAATACAAAACTATGTTCAATGTGCACAACATCGACAATGTTTTGAAATATAAACAATTCACAGAAATATGGATTAATATATTTGTTGATATAGAATAGATGAACAATTACACTCACACACACATATATATATACACACACTCACACATACATATATATATTTAAAAAAAAACATGAGAAAAAAATTGGGTATGATAACTAAAATAATACAATGGCATTTGAAGAAATTATGTCTCTTGATTAGCACAAAAACCCACTTTTTTGAGGTAGGTGGGACGATGAGGAGACAAGTTGTACAAAGCATTTGCTCAATTCACACCAGTGCTAAGTAAATTTATAAAAGCTCAAATTATTTCATCAATGCCTTTTCAATGAACATAGGAAAAAAAATTAATATAGGGGGGAAAACATTCATATCAAATAATTATATTTATGAGCAAATCTTTTCATGATAAATAGAAAGAGTTTTGGCCTTCATAGGCAGCAATATGAAGTTTTTCTCTCATTATGTCAATGGTTGAATAATCCGGAAGTTTCAAATAATTTACACATGTCATCACTGAAGGCAAATATTCGTCTGGATTTTCATCTTCGCCCACAGTTTTACGGACAATTGTAAAAGGTGGATTTAAAGATTTTATACCTACAAAGAAAATATATACATTGATTAAAATGAGATAAAATTTAGATATATATTCTAATTTTCTCTAATGCATATTACATCAATTCACAATCAGTATAGAAGATATAAAAAGAATATCTGCTCAAATAATTGCAGAAATTATTTCTTTTCTGAACACTCAACTTATTTTAATCAATAGCAAAGCAAAGAATGTATTGCCTTAATTATCACGATTTCCTTATTAAATTTCAGACACAATATTTCAATTAATTAAATAATTTAATATTTTTAATAATATTTAAGCAATGACTTTTTTTTTGCCATAAATCAGCAAGGCATAAGATGTATGACATAAAATTTAATACAGAGATAGTAATTTAAACTCAAAGAATGAAGAAAGCATACTAATGCCAAAATAAATAGATCACACACACATATATGTGTGTGTATATAAGGCTTCATTAAGAGAGAAAGAACAACGAACAGATGTCTCTTAGTAAGAGATACGACTTCTATTAACTGCAAACAATGCTTGGCCCAGTAACATATCCCACAGACGTTCATTGAAGAAAAGGCACTCCCAGCTTAACATCTCTTTCAGTTACGAGTGTTTTCCAGCGGATATAATCATGCCGAAAGACATCTCAAAGCATCTCGCCCGTTTTATGAGTTTTAAATCCGGGGAGTATGCGAATTAATCGAATTTAGTAATATCTTCATGTTCCAGATGTTCCTTAGTAGCACGAGTCTCATGCGACCTCACATTATTGTTCATAACAAATCCCCCGATCTCTGGTAACACTACCTTGGCGTGTCTCCGTTGATTCATCATAATGTCTCTCCATATAAGTATGCTGGGAACCCTGTAATGGTCTTCTTTCTTACGGTTAGTGAGACAAAACCATGTACCTGTCTCTCACCATATCAACTTGTGACACTGAAGCAACTCTCATCTGTAAAAATGACATGACTCCATTGATGACATGTCTAGTTGTTGTGTTCCTTAGACCAGTTTAAAAGGTGCCAGTGATGGGCAGCTGTCAAAAGGACGCAGCGTTAGGGATGGCAAGATAATAGTTACCTTTGCCAAGCAATTTGATCATAGTAAAATGCAACACTTGTCTCGTTGCTACTGTAAGCAGCTACAGAGCAACTTTTTTCACTGACTGGCACAGATTTCTTTTTTAGCTACAAGTTGGGATATTTGCCATCCATTGGTGTATCTTTACTTAGCTGACCACCACCAATCTCCTAACAGCCACACCTGTGATTTGGAAATTTTCCAAGCTTATTAAATGATTGAAAAACCTTTGACAATGCTTGCCATACTACATTTCTCAAGTTTGCTGAAAATTCTATCACAAAGTTGCCATATTGCATGCATTGCCATCGCCATATCCATGCTTCACTGGAATTTGCACAGAATGTATTTATTAGTGCCTTTCATTCTTTTATTGTAGTCTTTATTTAAAGAAATACTAAAGCAAATTATCAAAAAGTATTCATAAAATATCAGTACAAAAACTGCATATTACTCACCTCCAACAGGGAGTCTAGGAGATCCAGTTAAAAATTGTAGAAACTTTCTTTGCTGTTCTTGATTATAGCTGCATAAAATTTGAAAAAGGAATTTGATGGCCCTGCTGTCCAGTGAATAACCATGATCTGTTCGAACACATTCCACAAAAGTATCTACATCCCATTGAGTATGACTACTCCCACAAAACAAATATTCCAGCTAAAATGTAGAAAATACTCATTATAAAAAAAATGTAAAATTTTTGTCTAATGTTTACTTTTCCAATGATGTAGCAATTTACATTGGTTATTAATGCAATATGAATCCAATTCAACAGTGAATAATAAAAAAAAAGTATTTTTTTTCCACTGCATATTTTTTAAACTTCACATAAGGTTTTAATAGTATTATTTGATTGGCGTTAGCATAAATATTTTATATTTTAGTATTTTGAGATTTAAATACCACAAAAGAAAATTCCTTACTCTGTGTTAAAATACTTTTACATGTACTCATTGTAAAATATATATGTAATTTTGATACACTACTAGGCCAAATAGATATTGCAGAATAAGTGAAAACAGGACCTAGATTAAGCAGCTTTTTTTCATATTTATCAGAATTTATAATTGCTATTTTAAGTTTATTGAATGAATGATAATATTTAAATTGTTTGAAAAGAGTGCCGAGAACATGCAAGAAAAATGTAGTTGACAATATTTTTTTTCCCTACAAGACATTGAATTAAGAGAGTATAAGGGGTAACACTTTATTAAAAGCAAAAGTTAAATAAATAAAATACATTCATTTACTTTATATAATTAAGTTTATCAACTTTATAAGCATTTTCTATACTTGCCTCATGAGGATAAAACATTTTTAGTTGACTTAAAGGAAATACAGATTCAAATCCTTCTTTAAAGGCTTCCATTTGTCTATGAATGCCTTCATTAACAGTCCAATAGGTGAGAAGCTGAAAATAGATACAGTTGTACAATTAGATTTTCCAGACTACAAAACATTAATATTATAAAAAACATAGAACAAAAGAAAATATACTATATAAATTAGTAGCAAATTTAACAATTCAAAAGGGGATCTTTAATAACACTTATTAATCAATAGATATGAGTGAATTTTTAATAGCAAACAATAAAGGGGCAAACATTATAATACAAGAATAAGGTTTTAAAATTCAATAAAATTAGAGAAATTGCATTTATTTCTACATGAAAATAAAGAAAATTTAAATGGAAACATTTACTTTTTTTCTTGATTTGTTTTGTTATTTCCTTTAATAGAATTTTTTTAGTAACTTATTTAAAATTTTAATCACTGTATTTAATCAATAATTATCTAACTGCACATATTTAAAAAAAACTCTGATAATTTGTTAACATTTGGAGTAACATTACAATAATGAGAATTACAATTACAATAATATTACATATTGGAATTACAATAATGAGTTTAATTGTACTGTTCTAGAATATCAGGAAGAAAGAAGGCCAATGGATTAAATGTCAAATAACTGCATCAAAAATATACAGAAAGAATAGTTCAGATTCAATAAATATTAAAGAAAAAATTATATATACTTTTTTTGCAACATAAACTTATAAGTATCTTGTTTCTGGCCAATAAAAATTAATTTACTTGGAAGATGATGTCATTAATAATTAGGGAGTTTTGATTTCTTTTTATTCTGAACTCTCTCTACACAACACAAGATTTACATGAAAGAGGATAGGTTCATTAATGTTTCTATTTTTTCAAATTCTTTCATACATATGGTCATTTCCATCAATATGTAATCTAAGTAACAAGATAAGTAAATATTGCTCATACACATTGTTTTGTTTGTAAAAAATTCACTTATTAGGTTATAAATATTGGATCCATTCTATAATAGTGTATTGATCCACAAACTGAAATTGTAAACTTAATTTTATTTACAAAAATAAAATAAAACTATATTAATCATATTTTAGATAAAAATAATAGAAAATCTACTTAAGAAATCTTCTAAAAATTATTATTTTCAATATATTTGTAGAGTGATAGCTAAGTAAAAAAAAATTTCACTAAACCTAAAAAAATATTATTTATGGCTAATAAAATAATAAAATTTGAAACTTATCAGAATTTTTCTAAAAAGCATTTTCAAAAAGTTTATAGTTAAAATTTTAATTACTATAATCTTTACCTGCAAATATTCTTCTAAATTGTGTATGGTCACAGGTATGTCACTTCCACCTTTTCTCAATTCAATATTAGAATAACCAGGAAGAGTGAAATCCAAATTTAAATCTTTTACAATGCACCCATCTAAAGATATGCTTTCCAAAATGCATTTTATAGATTCTGGATCCTAACAAAAACAAAAAGAATATTTAAACATAAGTAGGCATATTTCATTATTAATGATACAAATGTAAAAATCATTCTTTTGAAGATATTCAATATTTATATATATATATATATTTATAATTATGCTATATATATATATATAGCATAATTATAAATTCAACATATACTCACAATTGATTTATCATTCTCTACCCTTTTTTTCTCCATAACTATTTGTTCCAGTTGAAAAACAGTTCGTGCAAGTGATTCATCAACATATCTTAATTCACTAATGGGCAAATTTTCTTCTTGGCCCAACATCCACTTATAAAAAACCAAGCTCATTGGGATATCCAACTAAAATTAGGGGGAAAAAAACAACATATATATGTAGTTTAAAAAACCCAGAAAATTATTGCAAATTATTAAAAAAAAGGTCACATTTAATCATAACATTTATTTGCATCAAAATATGTTTAAAAACTATTTAAGTATACCATGCAATAATTTCATTTTGATTAGTTGAAAATACAGATTGACATAATAGAACATAGATTGTTTTTAAAAATTTTATTGTAAAAACAAGAGAGATGAATAAATTGTAAAGCATTTTAAATAAAAATTTCATAATTTATAAATAATTTAGAAAAAAAAATGACAAATAGTTTTCTTCAAATAAATTTTTTTTATAAAATGCTTTGTTTTAAATTTTTTGGAAATAGTTTGTACAACTTCTAGTTTTCTTTCTGTGAAAAGATGCTTTTGAAATACTTTAATTGCCCAACAAGTTCGTGAAAAGAAAAATTGGTCATCAAGTTAAAAATCTTATGAATAGCGGTAACTGCATTAAACCTGCTTTTTAAACAAAATTATTTAATTTTTCATTGTCTTAAGCACTATGATTAAAATTTACAAGGACACATGGAATTCATGCATTTACTTCATAATATTCTTCTTTATCTTGAGTCAATCATAGAAAAGAAAATTAAAAAATTTATCTAGTAAAATGATAGATAGTGAAAATTTGAATATATATTTTATTTTCTCAAAATTTCATAATAGTGTACACAGAAGCGATTTTGTAACAAATGAAGCAGCAAATATGTCTCTCAAAGTGTTCAAACACTGTTTTGGAATACTTTCTTGATATATTTTTTAATGTGTTCGGAATGTATCAGCAATTTTTTTCTTTACAGTTATTTAGGAACTATTAAAAAAAACTAATAACAGTGATCTTACAAGTTAACCGTTTTGAATTTCTAGAATTTACTCTTTTTGGCAGAAAATGCTAAAAGATAATCATAAAACCAGTTTCATATGATAAATTCATCGTTTGATTTAATTTAATACTATAAAGCAATTTTTAATACATTGATTGAACATAAGTTGGGACACTCAAGTGGTTATTTCATGAATTAAAATATTACAGGTTAACACAATGAGTACAACTACTTCATAGCTCTCATAAACTAACGGAACAAAGTTTTAGAAATATTTGACATAAATATGGATAGTTATCACTTAGTGACAAAAGACAGATAATGTAAAACGAAAAACAAAACATTATTGTAGGATAATTAGATTGGGACCTACAGTTTAACATGCATTCTGAACTATCCATGCCACAGCTAGGATTTGAACATGAAGCCTGTAGTACCAAAGGCCAATTGGCCCTCAGGCGGCCATTAGAAGTCTTAAAACTTTTACAAATACAAGTTGAATACTGCAAATAAAAATGTTTCGAAAAAAAAAATCATAATATATAGAATAATCTGGTAACATAAATGCACTCACCATTCTTGAATCCATTAATGCTTTTGCTAAAATCTTTCCCAATAATTTGAATCTGTTGCGAACTCTGGCGACTACACCGACTTTAGCATACTTTGCAAGAGGCATAGGAAACAGTCCCAGAGGACAGTACATATAACTACCTGGTTCATCTGTAAATAGAAATAAACATTTTAACTAATAGATATTATAATAATTATTTGTTTAAATATGTGCATATATTAAGATAATTGACCTTTGCCAATATTAACAGGAACTTTTTCTCCACGCCACATATCCAAATCACCTTTTTGAAACTCTTTAGACACCAATGAATAGAATTCTAATGTTGGACCAAGACCTGTTCCAACCTATAAAGTGAAAAATGTATTTATAACAATTTTATATTATATAAAGACTGTCATCTGATTGTATAAAGGTTTAAATTTTTTTAAAGATATTAAATTTACTTAGCGTTTTTGAATAGAAGATAAAATGTTTTTCCTTACTTCGTTTTCATATTGAATCTCTATGAGAGCTTTTGAATTCCCAATATCTTGCATAACAGCCTCTGCTTGTTTCAGAAGATCTTCTCTTGGTATTGTTTTCTAAATTTTAACGAATTCAGAAACAAATATGTAAAGGTATTAATTGGAAAAAATGCAATTAAAATGAATTCTCTTCTAAATTAAATGACTAGAATGTAATTATGTACCTTTCTTTTATCTAGCCTAGGTGTTACACGATCACTTTCATTGTTACTCCTGTCTGGAGTCATCTCATAAAGTCGTTGCAAAGCACGATCTCTATCAAATGTTGTTATATAAAATAACAATTGTCTTGTTGAAAAGGGAAATAAGAATGGACTGTAAAAAAATTGTCAATATTAGGTTTACAAATTTAAAAATTAATTTATTTACTATTATACGCTATTAGTAAATTCATAAAAAACCAAATGACTTACCATGCATAAGCTATTTGGGAAAGCCATGAAGGAATATTTCCAGTCATAACAGCAAATGGATCTTGAAGTTGTCTATTTGCTTTGACAGTCAATTTATTGTTCAAGAATTCTGCTTGAGGAAGTGCAGGAGACCAAGAATGTAACTATAATTGAAAGCATAATTTTTAACATTTAGACTTCAGATTCTTAATATTTTAAAATGTTGCAATTTGATGTATGATATAAATATCAAGCTTCATTTAAAATTACACACAAACATGCAAATCTCAAATAAGAATGTTCTGTAGTATCTCAGACAAATTTCAACAGTTTTCAATACTTGTTAGTAGTGGGAGGGGGCCATTAGTGGCAAGTAAACATCATTCATTACTTTCTATGGAAAATTACCACCAACTTTACCAGAAAATTCACATCAATAAAGATAAATATCATAATTGAAGCTGCAATTTATAATACTATCAAGTAATGCAGCCCTTTTTAAAAAATTGAATTACTTTTAATTATAATAGGATTAATTTTAATATAGACAAAATTTATAATTTTTTTTAATACATTATAGTTTATAGAAAGAAATATATATATAGAAATATAGCTTCATTTTTATATATGACTTAACTTATAACTTATTTCTTTATAGTACATAGAAATTTAAAATATATAAGCATTGAAAATACAAAAATGAAAAATTGCAATAAAAAACTTGTAAATATTTATCAATTAAACAGTATCTTCCTTTATTGAAGACTAATAACTCTTTTGATAACATTTGAAAAATGTCATATGGACAACATGTTTATTTGCGCACATTATTGAATGTTACTTTCTTAATTATTACAAATATAATTTTCAATTTTTTTAGAAAGTTGGTGCTATTTTTCTTAATATTGATGGAAATTTCTAAATTGTGCAAAGCTTAAAATATAATACATTAAAAAACTTAAGGAATTTCAGTAAAAGCATTAGTTTTTCTTTATAGTCATAGTTTTAACAAAAGTTTTGTTATTTTCCATAGTATTTATAGGAACTTGGGGGTTGGTATTTCTGTATACATAAATTTTGAAGCAAAATAATTTAAAAAAAATATCGATAAATTAAATAAAAAATGCAACGAAACAAGCTACTACTACATTGAAACAAAAATAATAAACTACATAGTGAGATAAAATAAAGATACTAAATTTGTAGTTTTTTATAATAAATTTTTGTTACCTGATATAAAGATCCCCAATAGAAACTTATTGTGTGTATAATTCTAAGTAAGCTAATAACCTCAAGTGAAGGATCTTGAATTACTACAGAATCTGGAAGCCCTGGTGACAAATTAAGATCAAGTGGAGCTGTCATCTCAGGAACAATACCCTCTAAAATAAGATACTTAATATGAAAATATATTTCAAGAATTCTTCCTTTTTGATAGTTTTCAAGCATTTAGGTCAAAATAAATTAAAATTTATACAATACCAATACATTCCAAATATATGTATTGCTCCACAATCAAAACTTGTATTACTAGGTAAAAAAAATTTGTATTGCAGAAGGAACATATTTTATTTTTGATAAATAAATTTGTTTACCATGCCACATGTCATCACGTTTTGATCTTGCTGGAAAGCAATCTACTAAAGAGTATTGACTAGAAGGACCAGGGATTGATGCAAAATTCTGAATTACGCTATTAAGAGTTGACATATTTGCTGACAGAGGTTCGGATTCATCATTTGGAAGTGATCGATACCTACAAAAAATATTATAGCTTTATATAAGAATGGAAGAAATAACACTATACAAAGTAATTTGCCAACTTGCTCCATACGAGAATTTTAAAATTTAAATATTTCTACAATCACTAAAATATCTTTTGAGCAGTAAGATAATTAATAAATTATTTGTAAGAACAATAAATTATTAAGAATTGTATGAAAGTTCTAATTTTACAAGTCATTATGTAATATATATAATTAACTATTAACCACTCATAATACTCTGTTCTGATTTTTATAATGAAAAAACGAATGTTCTTAAAAAATGTTTTATTCAATATATCATTCACAGAAAAAAAAAAAAAGATATATTTCATATAATTTTTAGATAAATTATTACTTTAAGCCAAAGCAATATTTTCAAATTATATCTAAAAATGCAAACATTTACATTGTATATACATAAAAAAAATAACATACCAAATAGTATGAATCTTATTCCAAATATCAGAATAACCAAAGATAGCTTCTGAATCTGTATCAGTGTCTGAACCATCAATATGTTGTCCTTCACGATTAGTACCATACTGCTTTATTGCTTGAAACACAGTTATGTTGTAAGAAAGTACAGTTTCTCCAATTGAGAATTGCAAAATATGTCGACTTTGTCCTTGATTAATCAACATAGCAGCCTTGGTGAGATAAAACAAATAAATTAAGCTTATATCATAATAATAAAAACCCAAACCTTTAGATATTTTTAGATCACAATTTCATTTTTTAACTGGTTTAAAATTTTTATTATATCTAAAAGGTAATTTTTTTTAATAACTGCCTTGTTTTATTGAAGTGAAAACTATTATTCAAATTAAAATATCTTTGAAATAAAATAAAGATAATTTCAAAAACGTATATGTTGTTTTTTTTTTTTGATCTTAAGCAAGTGAAACCATTTAAATGTATTTACTTAATTCCTGTATTTACATTTTAACTTTTAATTACATATGATACCTGATATAACTCAATATAAAATGTGAATACAATAATTTAATATTTTTCGTTATTATAAGTTATAAAAATGACAATTGTATCACAAATATTAAATCAGATGATGTATTAAAAAGAACGTAACCCGAGCAAATGTTTTACAAGAGGATGTTTACCATTGTATCATCTATGTCTTCATCTGAAATTTCTTCCTCACTTCCATCATCATCCTCACCCTAGATTAAACCAATTTCATATGTATATTGTTACAAAAATATTCTGCTATATATTATGCTTACAGAAATTTTAATTTCCAGCTTATTTCACACAAATGCTAACTACGAAAAAGTTTCAATATTAAAAAAAATTTAGAATTGAAGCAGCAACATTTCAAAAGATACACTGTGGGAAAAAAGTAGAAGGACAGTCATTTTTTTTGTACAATATGCTTTTATTTTACTGCTTTTGACCTGATTTTTGTAGAGAGTTGTTTTGCTAGAGTTTTAATTTACGTTAAGTGAAAGTTAAATGAGTTTTTTTTTACTTACCACCATTTTAACTTAGGAATGCAATACTTAATAACTTTGGGTGTGTGAAAAAAGTAGAAGGACACATCCAAAAAATCTATTTAGAAGCTGTTGGAAAGTTTATAGGCAAGTGTTTTTTTTTCTCTTTTAATTCCTTTTTAACAAGAATAAAATATTTAGCTAGAAATTCATAGTTTTTGTTGGTTTTAGGATGCCCAGAGGAATACCCTTAAGTAAGTTTCAGAAGGGCCAAATAGTTGCCTATAAAAATGAAGGCAAAGGTGTGAGAGAGATTGCACGGCAGCTACGAATCAGTCCTAATACTGTTTCGAACTTCATAAGAAACCCTGAAAGTGACAGAAGAAAAAAGAAGACAGGAAGACCAAAAAAACTCACCCAACATGATCAACGAAAAACCATTCGTGAACTCAAAAAGACTGGTGGAAGTGTCTGCAAGGCGCAATTTCAATCAAGAATTACACATGTAACCAAAAGAACTGTCTATAACCACATAAAACGCTCAAAAAAGTTCGTCTTCAAAAAACGGAAGCACCATCCGAAGTGGAATGAAGGACACATGAAGAACCGACTGCAGTGGGCTAAAGACCACATGTCCTGGAGCTCAGAATGGACCTCAGTTATATTTTCCGATGAAAAAATTCAATTTGGATGGTCCAGATGGTTATCAGTACTATTGGCACTTTCTTGGTATTGAAGAAGAAACTTATTCTACTCGACAGATGGGAGGAGGTGGTTTAATGGTATGGTTAGCAATTGGCTATGGAGGCAGGACAAGTTTAGTCTTTCTAAATGGTAGACAGAACCATACAGACTACATCCAGACTCTAAACTCAAATCTTCTCCCGTATGGCACAGAGTTAGGAGGAAACGACTGGATTTTTCAGCAAGATGAAGCATCATTTCACACTGCAAATGATGTTAAAGATTGGTTTGCAGCAAACAATGTTCGATTTTTACATTAGCCTGCTAAAAGTCCTTATCTCGACATTGTAGAGAACATATGGGCAATGATTGTATGTCGTGTTTACGAGGGTGGAAAGCAGTTTAAATCTGTAGCTGAGCTGCAGAAATCATTAAAGTTTGTATGGGACAATTTTTGCGAAACAAAAATTCAATCTTTATACAGTTCGATGCCAAATAGGATCTTCGAAGTAATTCGACCCAACAGGAAAAGAATTCCATATTAATTTATATAGTATACCTCTTTTTTAGAAGTGTCCTTCTACTTTTTTCACTGATCATGAGATCGTCAAAACCAATTTTTTTATGAAGTATACATTTTTTTTAATTGTGTACTTTTTTGTTTTGTCTAGATACAGGTATCTGCATGTAAAAACGTTGTGAATAAATTAATTGTTTAAAAAATGCGTCATTATTCATTTATCAAAAATAATCTAATGTCCTTCTACTTTTTTCACGCAGTGTATATATGTAACAGCTAAAGTGCAGAAATCGGTTATTTTACAGATTATCTAGGTAATGTGCAGATTAACTAGTGTGATCTGTTACGGTGCCAAAAATTGTTTCACTTCTTAAATTACCTAGGTAATCTGCACATTACCTAATAGGCACTTGTTAAAGTGAAAATTAGATCTTTGTTGGAACAACAGCAACGTTTCTGTATGCTTAAATTAACATAATGTTATTTATTTATTTTTCTATATCTCAAGATCAAGTTAATACAATCAAACAGTCAACAAATTAGTTGAATCAATCATCAATCAAATAAAAAACTATAATACAAATAATCAGATGATTTAGAATATTATTACAATTAAGGAGAGAAATTCGCGAAACATATGATAAAATTATTAATTATTAGTGCAATTACAATTATTAATTTAAGATTACAATTTAATTACATTTATTAAATTAAGATTGGTGACACTTTGATTTACAAAGCCATTGAATTTTGCAAACAAGCACACCTATTTGTGGTACATTAGATTTCCAATCACATGTTCTGAAATCCTGCCTAGTACTATGGGATTACTTTATGGCTCTTTGATATAAAAATATTTCAACATCAGGGGCATCTTCTTTTGTTAAATCTCTTTTTGCAAACACTTAATTCAGATAACTCTTGATTCTGCATGCTAACAGTGCAAATCAGATAATCTGCAGATTAGGTAGGTAATGTGCATATTAACGTTTTTCGAGCTTTAGCGGTAACATATACATCAATAAAAAAGAGGGAAATTACATTAAAATTGGTTACTTAAAGTCAGCAATTTTTTCCGTAAACATATAATACTATTGTATTTTATTTAAGTTTTTTTTCTCAAAAAATAATATATTGTTTGGCATTTGATAGATGTTTATTTAAACTACATAAATCTTAAAAAATCAGCATGAATTTTTTTAAAATTTCTAGAATAATAAAAGTTTACATATTTGGATTAATATAAAAATAAAAATTAATAGAGCTTTATAAAATAAATAAAATTATTTATAAATACCCTGGTTCTGCCATAACCTCTCATAACTAAATATCGTTCAATAGCTTGAACCATCGCCAAAGGGTCAATTTTAACTGGTCCACCTTGAAACTGTTTGAGATTTACGCAATCAGGGTGTCTTTTCAAGTTGCACTAAAAAACAAAACTCATTACAATAATAACCAAACGAAATTAAAATTATCAAGATATTTCTAGAAAAATAAATTTAAAAAGTATGAATTTAAAAGAATGACAACGCAAGAAAAGAAAAATAATAAAAAAATCTGATAACTGACAGCAACAACAAAAAACAGAATGTATTTTCAATTTTAAGATTAAAATAAATAACCCAACAATATTTTAAATTCTTTTCTCATAATTAAAATTGAAATATTTATAAAAATGAATTGAAAAACTAGATTTTCACTATTTATAATGTTTCATATATATACATGAACTTTTCTAAATGTCAGTTAATGTACATTAACTGATAAATTTATTATATATATATATAATATAGATAGATATTATAACCTGACATGAAGAAAGAAGTGGATGCAAAGGTCTTTGCAGGCAATATTACTAAATAAATGATAAATAGAAGATTAATGCAGATTCTTGGACGTGCTACTATGTGACTGTGCACATGCACACACTTATTAATCATTATTCAAAGCATGAAGTAAGTGAATGTAGCTTCTAGAATTTTGAACTAAGATGCTTTAACAATCCAGCATAATTAATAAGCAATTTTGCTTTTTCATCCTTTCATTAGGAAGTTCCAAAAATTACCAGTGACTTTTTCCAAGAATATTTTTCACTAATAGTTAAGAATGTGTACATATTTCTTGTCAACATATAATGAAAAAGTAAATAAAGGTACTCTTACCCTAAGTTGATGAGTATTAAAAAACCTTAAAACTGTGCCTCTTCCACCAGCATTAGAAGCACCAGGAAGATCATGGACATTGACAGCAAATTGTTCCAACTGACTAATGCAAGCATTCAATTTATTAACCAAAGCAGCTAATGGTGCAGAATCTGCTCTACTAGTATCGACATGTGTTGTAGCAGAAATCTAAGAATGAAAAATAAAATATTAAGATTTATTTTGAACATACTAAAATTTACTGAAACTTCAAAACAATTCTTTTAATCTTTATGATAATTATGAAAAATTAATGTATAATACCTGAACTATAGATTCATCATGAATACAATGTGTGAAAAAAAAATATAAAACTGAATTGATAGCCAATATTTAGGAATTCTAAGTGATAAAATTAAGCTTTATGTTATAGAACTATTTTATTTTGATGTATTAAAAATTATGAAAAATGTGTGACAAACAAAAAGAATGAAATACGAATAAATTATAATTTATTTACCAGCCTCATCTTTATACCCCTATTCGAATTTAAAAAATTATCACTTGCTTTACTTAATACTTATTATCAAATATATTTGACAAAAAAATGCATTATAATGTTAACTAATAACGTCACAAGATATTCACAATGTCTACATTTTAGTTTTATAACATCCCGATCAATCCTTAATATGCCAGTTTAATTTTAGTAAAGGATATAGTTAACTGCTACTTGTTAGTTTTTTCCTTTGGGATTTTATAAAAGTAACTTGCCTTCCATAGAAGAGCATACAGTAAGAATTTTCACAGTTATGAGATTTTGCTGTACATTAATGGGCACTCTTATTAGATTTTATATGAAGATCTATTGACAATAGTGAGGCAATAGGAAAAATTGTAATAATTTTTATAAATAAATAAATTTTTAAAAAAACCTGTTTCACGGTCAATGAGAATTTTTTTCTTCCATAAGCACAAAATAAATTTTGTAATAGTAATTATGCAAAAAATGTTTTTGCAAGTTTAGAAAAATCTAACAAATAATAACTCTTAGCAAAACATTATTTTTAAACAGCACCAAATTATTATATTTTAAATATTCTAAATTAAAAACATTGGTAAGATTCTAATACAAGTAAATTACACGAGAACACATAATAAAAAAGGCATACATTTCTTAATATGTAACAGTAAGAAATTTTTTAATACTTTTAGCTTTTATATATACATTAGAATGAAATTAGTATACAAATTTAGTAAAAAAAATACATAACCATAACTAATAAATGTAAAACACTGAGAAAATTTAATTACCCCAATCCACAAATATAAGATTTTTAAAGCTACAATAATAACTTTTATTAACATTAATATGTCAAATATTTTTTACAAAATCCTCATAAATTTTCAAGAATTACATGAAACAAAAATTTAAATATTTTACTTACAGGAAGGCCAACGAAAACATGCAAGAAAGTTCTTAAACGTTCCTCACGTTCAAAGCAACCAAAATGACCAATCCTATCACGTGGAGTCCACAGATACATTATGAACTTTTTAACTAGCCCACTATGCATGACCTCAAAACAAGAAGTGTCACTGTTCATAATAATATTGCGTATAATAAACATTGCTTCTAGACAGGTATCACCCTAAAAATAATAAATAGTTTTTTAACAAAACATCTCAAGACATATGCAAATAAAAAAAAATATCATTCTAACACATACCCCAAATCTTAATCGAGATACTGAAGTAGTTAATTGATTTAACACATTCATAGCTGGATCTAGCAACCCTGGTACGTCAGCACTACAGAACTCATCATCAAATTTTTTAGCTAAGTAAATAAAAATAAATTAGTTTCATGTTCAAAACAAATGTATTTCATAATCACTAACGGTTGATGATTTTTTACCCTGCTCTTTTATCCATGCTTTAATTTTTGCTTTATTTCCATTTGCATTTGCATCAGCATCTGTGGAGGTCCTTTGCATCATGCATGGTTCCTAATAAAAGTAAAAATTTAGCATTGAATTAACATTCTATATTTTATTATAGTAAACAGTCAGAAATTATTTTTTTAAAGGAAAAGTTAACACTTATACAAAAAATAATATTAACATAGAGTTTTGTGTTATTACAAATATACAAAAATTGTGACTTGCACTAAAAAGTTTTGAAGCTAACTTGTAAAACAGTATTGAAATAGTATAAAGAAGTGATTCTCAAACTGTGGAATGTGTCGCTTTCAATAAAAAATTTAATTCTATAAAATTTAGGAAATTAACAAAACAATAACATGGGAGAACTTTATGATTAATATATTTAATTTTTGTGCATTTAAAATCTACCATATATTAAAACATTTGAGATCCTAATTTTTTCTTAAAAATATATTACAGCAAGAATGGCATTCTTATTAAACAAAACAATAACATGGGAGAACTTTATGATTGCTACTGTTCCAAGTTACAGAACAGTTAAATCATTTTGATAATTTAAAGAAATTTAACTGATAATAAATTTTTTGCTATTCATTATGGAAAATGTAAAGAAAAAAATATCAAAGATACTGTGACATTAAATGATGAAAAAATTTTTGAGACATTCAACAATATTACCCTTTGTAGGGATGGAAGGGGGAGGTAAGAACCACTGATTTAAACAGTTATAAAACCTTAGTAGTCAGTAAGCTCAATATCATTTAAAATCAAAACATGCATTTTTACAATGTTCATAAAAATAGTTCTGAGATAAAACTATGATGGATTAATAAAGGCTGATCGAACTTTTAATATTACATATTTAAGTAAGTTTCGAAAAGCAATTTATATTTTTTGCTCAAATTAAATACATGGAAAATTATATTTAAAGTCTACCTGAGCAGATAAACGACTATTAACTGGAGAATTGCTACTCCAACGGCTCCATCTTGTAGGGTTTAAGCTAGCAAGGAAGGAAGAGGTCTTTGCAGCAGCAGAACTTAATTTTCCTCGTCCTGGTGTTGTTGTACTAGAATTATTTGAGCATGATGCAGGATTTGTAATGCCTCCCAACTCAGGACTAGCATTATTTGTAGAGTTATTGCAGCTACTTGGAGTGCATGCAGATAACGCTAGAGCAGATGATCCTAATATGGGATTGACTGCATTATCCAACACTCCTTGACCAAGTCCTCTAATAGCAGAACAAGATACAGAATCCCTAGTTGTTTCTTCAGCTCGCACCTTTCTACTAGTTGCACAGGTGCGTTTAGGTGTCCGTTTCCTCTTTAAAACATCACTGAGTTTCCTTCAAAAAAAAAAAAATCTAAGTTATAATAGCTTTTACGATATGCAGGGTAACAACAAAGATTAGGGATTCATTTTGATGTTAGATGTCCCTATAAGTTTAAATGATTTCCTTTTAAACAGCAGCTTGTTATATAGACAGACATGTTGAAAACATGTTTTTGTGGCTTTCTTTTTAATCAAAGTCATGTTTTTAATTAATGAAATTTAATTATGTTCACGCTCGTTTAAAACTTCAGTGGAGTTGAAAAGTGATTCAAAGTCCCCCCTTTTTTTTTAAAGGGAATATTAATACCTTTGAGTCATATAAGTGGGATTAAAAATTTAAACTTGAAGAAAAAAGATGGCAAGTCGGTATTGAGAGGTTGAAGTAAACTGACAAAACTTAGGATGTAATGTCTTAATAAGATTGCCTCTACAGTTAATCCTCTTATACAGGAAAGTATGGCTAAGCCTTTAAATGTAAATCAATAAGTCATATGATATAAAATTAAACATATATTAAAAAAATTATGAAAATCCCCAGTGCCATCATCTAATTGATAAAGGAATACGAATGAGAAGATAGCATTCATGGCATTCATTCAAGATAGCATTCATTCAAGCGTCTTCGAATGGACAGATGGCAAGTAGTGACTGATGAGGCCGGTATCTTTCTGTTAGATACAAGTCAAACATAGAAAACACAATACTGAAGTAGAGGTTAACACAGGCAAGACTTAATTTCCTCAACTTGAAAGCCCATCCAAAAGGTACTATGGTCTGAAAGGGTATTTCTGCAAATTGAAGCATTAAATCTTGTTTTGTGCAACCAAGAGCTAAAATCAATTCAAAATACTACATTAAAAATTTGTAAGTTTTTTTTAAAAATATTTTTTGTCAAAGTGTAGTCAAATGGTGCTGTAGTTAATCAATCCACGGCTCAACCGAAGTTTTTGAATGCCATCAGGATTCGGCACTTTCGCATAATGCTAAAAGAACGTTGAAATTGAACAAGAAAGTGCTATGTATAAAGTTTAGCCTGTGAATGACAAACAGTATTGATGCTGCACCATGTGATTATTTTTTTTGTGTGTAGATATTTAAAAAGAAATAAATAAGAAGTTTCAACACAGAGATAATTAAAAAAAAAAAAGGCTATTTCAGACATGACGAACATACCTAAAGAATTGATATGTAGATTGAAATCATGGTCAAAGCTATATAGATAAATCAAATGTAACAAAGGTTGTCATATTGAGAAACATCACTCATTTTTGCACTAGTATTAAAGAATATTAATGCATCAGAAGTGATCCCTAAAATTTCTTGTTACCCTATACATGCACAAAAATTTTATCCCACAAGAAAATCCTTAAGAAATGTTTAAATAAGACTCACAGCTGTGGTGTATTACTATTGTGACTCTCATCGGCACCAACTGATGAACTAGTTGATGGTTGTATACCTTCAAAAGTTGTAGCTACAGAAGATGAAGATCCCCATAAACCTCCACCCGGGAAATGCATTGCATTATCAGAAGAAAGATCACTTGCTGATACTGGTAAAATGCTTGGACCAAAAGCAGAATGATTCCCATCAAAACTTGCAAGTGCAGATGCTGAACCAATGGGTATCAAAGGAGGGAGATTTGCGAACACATCTGGTGGTGCATTTGAGTTTTCTTTACTTTGATAAGGAGAGTCAGAATCTGTGTCTAATTTAGCTAAAATCCTGATGTAATGCATAACACCTATAAAATAAATATTTTTGTTAAATCCAATTAATATAAGGTATTTCATACATACTTACTGTCATTTGAGATTGAAAAAAAATTACCTTCTCTTCGGAAAAGAATACCAAATGTTGAAGGGAGTTTCCTCATTAATATATCAGCCATTTGAAGAGCAGCAACAACAACTCTGAGGTCATGTGATGCTAGCATAGAAGCAATATTGCTTCCAGAGGAAGAAAAAACATACATATGAAAACATTTTATTTTAACACAAAAACAAAAATCGATTTTTTAAAGTAAAAATCAAGTGAAAAATATTTAAACCTTTCAATTAATTACAATGATATTTTTACCAAAATTATTTATGAAACCAAAGAGTTCAAGTTTTTAATTTCCTTTGATTGGTTAAGAGTAGCATAAAACTTGAATTTTGTAAATTTTCATAACAATAAAGAAATTTTTATAATCAATAAAATTTAAATTTTTTTATAAATTCTTTTTTTTGTCGAGAAAATAATATATATTTAATTCCCAGTGAGCTAATTTATTCTAGTTTATATGAAACAACAAACATATTTAGATTAATTAATAGCAGCTGTATTTAAATCCTCTCCTCCTTAAAACAATTGGGTATAAGAGATATAACTGGAATAAAGTTTAACTGCCTTAAGAAAGCTGTTTTAAAATATTAAAAAATACACATTTAATTTCAAATAACTAAACTTATACTTTATTAAATTGTATACCAAATTCACTGTGAAGCTTTAGAAAGTCATAAGAAATACATCAATACTATAAGATATGGCTAAAGAGGAGAACCTGCTTACCTGGCAACCGTTTTACTTTTTAAGACTGTTTGAAGTAAATCAGAAGAAGCAAAGTATATCATTCGAAGTAAAGCTCTCAGACATTTATGTCTGACAGCCGGTCCTGCCTATGGATATAAACAATAGAGTTAATATCATTTTTAAATGTTAACAATACTTATTTGTATATTCAAATACTTACAGAGCAATTGTAAACTTCGTACAAAACTGCAAATAAAGATTTTATACATGTTTCAGCTAAAGCTGGATTTGCTTGGAACATATGAATTCTATAATCTGAAGTTTCATCCAGATCTGAACCTTAAAAAAAAAAATAATAATAATAATTTTAGAAATTGTAGAATAATGTACAAAGAAGCTTTGTTGCAGTCAGAAAGTTACATGAAGTAATCGTAATGATGACGCACAAGGTACGATTTCATTATAAATTTTGACATCTATCACTTTTGAGAGTAAAAATGTAATATGAAAGACATTTTTAATTTAATGGGATGTTCCAGTTTTATAAGCATGGCGATTTATTAATTAAAATAAGTTAGATTTTATAAAATTCTCACCTGACCAAACTACCAATCAAACTTCATGTTGATGTAAAATAATATGCTTTGCAATTCATCTGATAACATTTTTTTTATCCTAATGAGATATCCAATTAATAATTTTTTTAACACCACTGAAAACATAATCTGATATACGTACAGGAAATTGAGTTTTTTAAATGGCATATGACTATCTATATCTTGCTCTATAGTTCTTTTTGCATTGTTCAAATAGGCTATAGACTTTTGTAAAAGGTTGCAAACAACTCCAACATAGGAGAATACTTTTTTTGTACCATACAATTGTGCCAATGTTTTTAAATAGTCTTTCAATTTCCAGTTACTTCTGTAAGGCAACTGTGACTTCTGCTTTAACTTCATAACTGTAGTTTCCAAGAATTATTATTGGTTATTGTTACTGTTATTGGTTATTTTTCAAGTGGTGAAATATTTGTTACTTTTCAAGTGGTGAAATATTTGTTATTTTCCACTTTGTTGGTTGTTAACAGCTGCAAATTCTGCTTTTAATGTTTTTAGAAGTCCATCAGTTCTGCTTTAACAATCATGACACATAATAAAGACCATTTTCAAATGGTGAAAGGTCTTTTTATTTTTCCATTCTCCTTTATTCCCTATGAAATGAACATACAAGACATATTTACATGCATATTTTGTATAAACAGATTTTTATAAACAAGTGAGTAGCCAGTATTTTCATACATATTCATGTGCTTTAAATCATTGCTTAGTATGTGTTTTAATATTTATTTAAATAATCAATATATGTTTGATTATATTGATTATTTAAATAATCAATATAGATTGATTTATAATTTAAATAATCAATATATATTTTTCAATATCAAATAAAAAGGAAAGAATTTTAAAATCATTTAAAACTTTTACTATTCATATGTGGTTCGCCTCTAATCATATATCAATATCAAATATATGCTATAAGTAATCCTTGATAAACACATATTTTATTAATTTATTTCTTTGGAAGGAAATATAAATAAATTATAAATATTTACCATACAAAATTCCAGAGACAGAATTTATACGTCTCTGAACTGGTCTCGTAGTTCCAGAGTCTTCATTTATTTGTGTCAATGCATTGAAATCAATAGTATAAGTTTTTCCCATCGCAGAGAGGCTGACCTCATCTTCTCCTGCCAAATGAGCAGTCTAGACAGAAACAAGAAGGGTTTCATTATAAAATAATTTTCCACATTGTCATATGAACTCTACATGCTATAAATGAAAATTAATATACAATTGCAAATTTGAATACAGCAAAAGGGACATATAAGAAAGTGTAGACAAGGCATGAAAACAACATCATACTGTAAATCAGAATATTATTTTCAAATAAAAATTAGATCCTATTTCATTCTTAAATTAAAGCTAATTAATTTTTTTTTGTTCCTTTATTTATTACTATTTATTTAATAACTACATACAAGCAATTATATAAAAAATTTTAAGCATAATTCTCATGTATATAATCATAAAGTTTAGCTCATCAAAATGACATTAATAACAAAAAGCATTTTCTATATCATCATTTCTATATATTTTTATTCTTGCATATAATTTGATAATTTAGATT
This sequence comes from Caerostris darwini, assembly GCA_021605075.1. Lineage (NCBI taxonomy): Eukaryota > Metazoa > Arthropoda > Arachnida > Araneae > Araneidae > Caerostris > Caerostris darwini. The sequence continues at coordinate 596,879 of BPLQ01002587.1, read as the reverse complement.
ACTTAACAAAAATAAGATTAACATTCAAGCACTTTAAAAATATGTAACTTTCAAGTGAAAAGCTTTTAATGTAATTTTTGATATTTTAAATAATTTTCTCATTCACATATACTTTTACAGTTGTCAATAAATTTAAAGCAGTCTTATTTTCGTTTTGATTTTAGAGGATCATTTTAGATATCATCAAAATCTATTTTATGACTGTCAAGTTCATTTTATCGCACACACAAAATCCTGAAAATATACTATATATATATATATTTAAATAAAAACTGATATCAAAATAAATTTTATATTAATTATAAATATACAGGTACCTCTAATATTTTATTATCAATACTAGTATAAGGATGCCACATTCCTCTATCATCTCTCCATTGCCACATTCCAACATCTGGATTACTTGGTTTCATAAGTGAATCAATAGCGAATATTCCATCAGATGGCAAGCGAGGCATAAGCTCACTGAAACATTTAAGTTATACATGTAATGTAAATGTTAAATGGAAAAATAGTTTTTGCAGAAGTTGCCAGGGCATGGCTATTTTTAAAGTATAGGATATCTAAATGCCATTAACAAAATGCCAAAACAGTTTAAAGAATTTTATGAAAATACACGCAATTAATATTATATTATTGTTATACAAATGAAAGCGATTATATTAACATTGTTCTTTCATTTTCTTCACTTGGCACATGAATCACATGCTGTTCATAACTTTACACCATATTGTTATGTTGGATCCTTCATTGATAATGAAATATTTATGCCATCAGATTTTATTTTGATTGAAATCAGTGATGAAAGTGGTGTACTTGCATCAGGCAGTTGTACATTGTAACACAGCAAAACTTGGAACTTCCAAGCACTCATGTCTAGTTCATTGATGTTAATCATATAACCTCTGCATCTTTTTGAGTTTCCCATCTTTCTATTTCTCGTTCATCTTTTCATTTTTGTTTCTAATGATGCTTTATGCAAACTTTATATTATATATTGTGCAAATATTTTACATTTTGTAGTTTGCTCCACACTCAATGTCTGATATTTAAACAAGTATTACATTTTTAGGTTTTGTTTATATTAATTATATAAATAAACCTTAAAAAAACATTTGTGCACGAAATCATGATTCAAATTTATACTGCAATTGTAGCAAATGATAATGTAGACACAAAATCAGTCAATATTTATAATATGCTTTGTTTAATGCTGTTTTGAAATATACTTAATTTGTGTACCATTTATTATTTCATAGTTATTTTATTTCTTTTTTGTGTGTGAAGAATTTTGTGTTGCGAGGGACAAATTCCCCCTCCCCCATTTTATCTATTATCATTGGTTTCAATAGGTTTTTATGGCAAAATCTCATAAATAACCTATTTGTATTTTCTTTATCTATATAAAGATTTTACAAAAAAACTACTAAATGTGTCACATTTTGAATGATGTTTGTGTTATACACTTTTTTATTGCTATAAAAGAGAAATTTTAAATTATATAAATTAAAAAGCCTTAATTAATTATACTTAAGACTTGTTACAAAAAATATTTTTTTATAGCTACTTATTTTAATTTTTTCATAAAAAACCTGTGCTGCCTTGCTTTCAAACTATTTCTCAGCCCAATGGGATATGATCCCTGTAGTTTGAGAACTTTTTAATAAGAATTAACATATTTGCCTTTCATATCTTCGTATTAATTCTTCTAGTTATTTTTAATTTTAAAAAAGATATTCTAGCTGTAATCTTTTAAGGATCATAATTGTCCTTAAGGATAACATTGTCTAAGGCAAAAATACTTAGTGTTTCTAATCATATCAATGATTCTCATTTCACCTAAATAGGTAATATATACCTAAACAGATATATAATATATGTTTACTATGAAAAGATATAATAGTTATGATAAGGCACTATTAATACAGTTATGATAATGCTCAGTTGTATCTATCATATAAATTTTTTCATTCAAAAATTTTTAACAAGAATTTTAAATAACTTAAAAAAAAAACCCAGAAAAACATGGAAACTTACCCAATTAAAGAAGTTATTTCAAAAAGTTCTGGAGGGCTCCTTGGAATAAGCTATATAAAAGAAAATAACTTAGTGAAAATGAATTATTTTCAAATTAAAAAACATGAATATAAAACTATTAAATCATACTTAAATAAAATCCTTTGCTGCTAAATATTCTATGATATAGTTGAAAATATTCATTTTTAATTTAAGAAGTAATTTAAATTATGCATTTTATTTCTAAAGGATTAAGAAAAAATATTCATCAAAATGACAATGTTTCAAATTTGGAACTTCTACTATCAAATTTTATTAATAAAATCTTTTTACAAAAATCGTCAGATAGTCATAAAAGATAACTTGATTTTTTATATGCAATTAGAGCAATTTTTGAAGAATTAAGATAGAAATTATGTCAATATATAAAAAAACATAGAGAAAAGATGCCACTGTATATAGTTAAAACATAATGGCAGATTTCACTGGATATTGAAAACAGATATACAAGATGAAAAAAGTACAGGAGGATACACATGAACTAAGAAAATTTCAATCACATTAAGGGGTGCTTTTAAAATTTTCAACTTAATTTAAAATATATATAAAACTTTATTGTATTGTTTATGTATTTTATAACATTTTTGTAGTTAATAATGTGATTTGATAAAATCTAACTTCATATGTGTTTATGACATTATATTACAAAAGTATATTGAAACCTTTTTTTTACATTTTCCAAATTTGCAAATTGTTATTTAAAAATAAAAAATAAAAAAACCATTTTTGAATATAGCATAACAAATGGAAACATTTATTATTTTTAAAACACAAAATAACTTGTTAAAAATGCAGACTAGTATTATTTAATTAATTTCTGCTTTTTCAATAATTGTGATAATACACATAAGTAAAATACTTACTTCAATTTCATCAGTATTTTCAGGATTACCCATTAATAAAAATCTCAATGTTTCAGGTATATCTAAGAAAAATAATAAATATTAAAAACAACACATAAAAACTCAGCAAATTTTACTAACATTTCTTAATTTCTTTGGTAAAATCTTTTTCGTAAATTATTTTCTAATTAGTTTATTCTAGAAAGTGAAAATTACTCAAGTAAATATTCAAAAAAATGGGCAGAAACAATGCAAAATCTATATTTATTTGTAAAACATGTGCTCATAACATAATTTTAAATAAAGCTTTTTTATTATCTTCTAAATATAAAAATAAATACAAAGAAATTTTCTTAAAACATTCTTCAAGGACTTCTGCATATTACTAAATAAACAGTTTCTTATGTTTATTTTGAATAAGAATATTTTAATAAGATTTAAAATTTTGTTAACCTCATTTACACTAAAATATTTTAGTTTCAGGCATATTAATAATTAGTTCTTTGAAAATAATTTATTAGGGAAAAAAAACCTTTTTAAAAAATCTTTACTTTTTAATCTGTTTTTTATTTTACTTTTTTTAAAAAAAATTTTGATAAATTCATGCAGAAAATAAATTAAAAACAGAAAATATAGTTGTTATATAATAAATCTTAAGAGATGCTATTTACTGTAAACTCAGATTTATAATTAAAAATTAGAATTTCTGTGATAATTAATGCACTACGTTAATTATATATTCATAGTTAAAATTGTTTACCAATATATAAATTTTTATTATATTTTTGTAAAGATATAAGAAGTGAAAGGTGTTTTAATTAAATTGGCAATCTGTAGCCTGATTTAATAATAGGAATATGGAAAAAATTGTAAGGGGATTTATAAAAATGAAGAACTATTTTGAAGAAAAAAAAAATTGTCAACAGTTGTTATATAAAACAAAGAATTAACCTGAAATACAGGTTTAAGCCTTGAATGCAAAATTCTTTACTAAGTAGGTTATACGTCTTCTAATCAAGAGCTTTGACTTAACATTTCGCTTCATGAACTTTGTCAGCATCTTCATTTCCCATTTGATTTGACTCTCTTTCTCTAAATAATCTTATACCCAAATAACTTAATCCTTCTGTTGTTGGATCCTTATTCCCTAACACCCATGCCATTAAAATTAATCAATACTTAATGATTTATTTATTTATATTTTTGAAATCCTTCCCATATTTGTGTTAGTCATCATACCAAAATTTATATCATTCTGATAATTAGATTACCATTTAGATGGTTCTGAGTCATGCCAGTTTAATTATAACCATCCTGCACTTTGTACAGAAAAGACTTCAAAAGAAAGCATTTTCTTTCAAACACTTAGAACTAAAATCTTATACTAATCTAGTTTTGATGGTGAAGTCGACTTTATCTTTCTGGTTATAGAACTTTTTTTTTAAATTTAAATTTATTCTTCATACATTATGCAACCATGAATAGAAAATTAGAGAATCAGTGAGATTATAGTCATAGTTTTAGGTTCCAATCTCAATCAATGTCTGAAAATAAGACTTTTCCAATTTTGTTAAATTATGAACTTATTTATGGTTTTTCTTACAACTATCTGGACAGTTCTTTAAAAACATATTTTACCTTTTCCTCTAGTGGTATTATAGAGCACCAGGAAGGGTTGATTTTGATAAAAATTTGTAGTAAAGAAAGAGGCAGAATGAATTTTTTTAATTAAGTGCTGGTATCAGAAGGTAAATAATTAATTTGGCCAAAATAATTTTAAGTGAAATTTTGGCAGAAGCTGCCACACATTCTTTTCGACTTCAGAATTTGAAATTTGAAGCAAACTAAATTTGAAATTAAACAATTTTAAAACCAAATTAATTCTAATAGATACTATTTATTAAAAATTTCAATTACAGATATTAATAGTTCTTAATTGAGAAATATATTTTCTAACAAAATTATAAGAAACTTACTATCTTTTAATAAAACAACAGCAAGCTCTGGACAAGTAGCACACAGAATTGTTAACATTCGTATAACATTAACAAATGTTCCAGAGTTAAAAATTGGTGGATAAAGAACCAACTAAAGAAAACAAATAATTAAAAAATTTTTAATACAAGAATTTTTTAATATATAATATAAGATTTTAAAATTAAAAAAAAAAATATTCTTACCAATTGTTGAATATTAGCAAGCAAACCACTAAGAGCAATTTCATTTAAATAACTTGAATCAAACTGAAAGCAGTCAATTAGTCGGGAAAATGCAAGGCAAACATTTTCAATAGACTTTTTATCTAGAACAGTCAGTCTTGCACTCAGTAAGTGAAGAGAAGACCGCACTAGATTAAACTCTTCAGGCAAAACATTTTGGAAACAATTTGCAGTAACAGCAAGGGCAGATCTTTGTGCAATTATGGAGAAAAAGTCAAGGTACATCAAGCAAGCACCAACACCTCTCTAAAATGAATCATATTTAATATTTTAAGTTTATCAATTTGCAATATCTACAATCTATTAATAGTTTTTAACTGTATTCCAAATATATGCAAATTTCCTTTTCGTTCATATAATACTTAAATATGTGCAAGAGAACAATAAAATTATTAAGAATTGAAAGTCATTAGTCACTCCCAACAAAAAATTAAATTAACAAAATAAAAAAAAAAAAATTATATAGATTGGCTATTAATACAAGTAATAAATTATGTACAAACAGTTTTTATTAGCACATTTTATAATTAGATGTTTTTTAAAAATAATTGCTACCAAAGATATACAAATTAAAGGTATTGATTATATTTTAAAACACGTAAGAAACAGTAAGATATTTATATATATTATTATAGCAGGGTGACAAATCTCCATCAAAGTAAAATTCCTTAACTTTTCCCGGTTTTCCAGGTGAAGGAAAAAAAATTCTATGCAATTTGCTTAAAACCAGAATGCCATATAAGCTATTTAAAAAACCCTACAAATATGAAAATTATACTACATCAGTGATTAGTGACATTTATATTTAAAACCTTGAAAAAGTAACAAATTTAACACATATTTTCATAACTTAACCATTTTATGGAAAATCATAAAACAAGAATTTCCTTTGATATCACTAGAACCTTAAACCATCACACATATTTCACATGGAAAAACCTTTTTTTGACACAAAAATGGTTGTACTACTGAATCAAAACCTTTACTATGGGAAAATATAAAATAATTATACACAAAAGTCTTAATCCATATACCAAGGCTTACTATATACTACATCAGGCTTACTTAGCAAGTTGTGAAAATCCTCCAATTGGTAGACAAGAGCTATAATCTAATAACAGCGTCAAATACGAATCTAGAAAAGAAAAGGATCTCTAATATTTCCCATAATTAAAACCTCCATCCATCTAATTAGCCATGGTTCGATAAATAGGGGCTAAAAGAGCGTCGGAAAAACGAAGTTGCATAATGTAAAACTTTGAAATTACGAACAAAGTAATTATATTTTGCAACAAATCAATTAAAAAAAGACTAAAAATATAGTAACAGAATTGTCTGAAATAAAAATAGAACAGAATTCAAAGTTTTAGTCCTTTTAAGTTTCAGAGAAATGCTTTACTTTGCTCTTTCTTCAGACAAATCTCTCCATTTTTGCAGTAACATTATGCTAGTTCTTCTAGGTTCTTGCAAGCACTGTTTCTATAGCCTTAATCCCATCGTTAATGAATTTTTATGAGACAAAACGCATGGTAGAAAATAAGTTTTTATTTTTTTAGTATAAGTTCTTCAATTTCGTTGACATTGTCATCAATTATATCATACTGAGCATAATTTTTCATTCATCTCTATTTTCCATTTACATATTTTTATCTGCACCAAGCAGTTGATTCCATTACTTACAGTTGTAGCATTTAGTGTCACACTCATTAGTCTCTTGCAACTCATTAAGCAGCAACCTTTACACTAATACGTTATAATTATTCTATCATGTACTGATATTACCAATCTCTTCGATTAATGTGGCTTTTTTTTGGCAGATAAGTGATGATAAAAATAAGACTGAATTATAATTTTACATAACAATAAAAAAATATACAATCATTGAACCATGGAGAAAAACGCCATATGTCTTTAGTCAGTCTCTGACTTTTAAAAGATATGAAACCGTTCGAGGTTGAGGATGTTGTATAATGTATTCTACTTCTATATGTTCCAAGGAAGGCATATAAAAGTTATCAAGTTAGTAAAGTTATTTCTCTTTAATTTTGTAAAGTAGCAGTAATTCATGTTCATTCATGTTTTTTTCCTCTAAACCTTTAAGAAAAGTATCAAATTTTTTCAAGGATATCACCCAGCAAAACTGATGTCATTGGGTGCAAAAAAGATTTTTTCCGGTGTCACCCGGTTTTAAGTCTAGATTTATGGGGTCATACCGTGCAGTTCTCACTTGATTAACAAAAATCTGGAAAATGCTTAGCCATACCTCTCATTACCAAGGAAATTTAGCTTTTTTTTTTTTTTTTTTTAAATCTTTAGTAATTTTGAAGGGAGTCGATGGTTGGGGAACCCTGCCTTATATGGCACCACCAGTAGAGCAGTCATCTGATAAAACGGACTAATTAACAGAAAAATAAATATGAGAGAAAAACTTTCTGAATAAAAATCAAAGGAAATCTGCGTTTCCATGGATGCTTTATTAATGATAAAAGCAGAATATCAAACAAGGAAAATTTGCTGTATGAAAACATATCTATAATACAATGATAATTAGAAATTCATAAAACTTCTAGGTAAAAATCCATATAAAAATAGGAAGCTACAAGTTACCTGCTTTATACACACACAAAACCTGTTCCTTATTCCAAAATTAATGCATTAAAATGCATTTAGAAAGCTAATATAACTCGAATGGTAATTCGAGCTCAACCTTTCTCACATATAATACAGAATACACCAGGGAAAAAAATAAATTTTTAACAATAGTAGCTAGTAACTTCAGAGCATAATATTTAAAAAAAATATAACCCTAGGACAAACCAAACGACACATTAGTCTTCTGAATGCAATAATATCGCTCCTAAGAAGCTTGGTACCAGATTATATATTTTTCATGCATAATTAAATTTTTTTGACGTATATGTGATGATATAAAGGTGATGGATTTTCATAATTTGGCAACTTTTCTTCCATTTGGCTCTGGAATATTTAATTTTTTCAGTTTCGTTTTTCCAAAAATTATTTTTTCCCGATTTCTTCAAAAATTCCCTAACTTTCCCCGACCTTTTATCACATTTCCTGACCTTTCCCGGCATTCCGTTTAAATGCCCCCCCCTGTATAAGTACATCATTTTAATAAATAAAAGTATATTTTTGTTAACATCGATTTTAAGCAATTTTTCTTAAAATATAGAAGAGAATTCCAAACACATACAAATTAATTCATATTTCATTCATTTTAATAATAATAGGTTTTTTTGATTAATGTAAATTTTAATGAAAATTAGATTGCTAAAAATAGAGGTGAAGAAAAAAAAAAACTTACAGCATGTAAAATTACTTTACTATGTCTTCGAGATAACATTTCTAAAGCAGTCAGAGATTGTTCTGCTACATCCATACATTGAATAAACTGAAGCTTTTCCAGAAAAACTGGGACTGCTTCGACTACAACAGCTGAAGATCTAGGTAAAGCATCCATCATGTAAGTCAAAGCTCTGCAAGCATGGTTCATCTGCAAAAGATTTATTACAAGTTTTTAATAAAAACAAGTCTTCAAGTTTATAAAATATTAAGAATACTAGCAAACAAAATCTTGTTATTAAATGAACAAAAAAATATAAAAGAAAAAGGCAGTAATTGTTATATATACTAGCTAGAACAGCAGCACACACAGTATGTGTATAAATGACAAACGATATCACAATAAAAAAGGAATAATTGCATCATTTATGAATAAGAAAAGTATTGGTTTTGTATAGCAGGCTGTAATTTAATGTCATCTGTATCTATAGCTAACTCCATTCCGGTCTTTTTCTAGGTTTTGGATAAAATTCAAACATACACTTTTAGGCCTAATTTAACCATATGAATCTAATTCAGTTTTTTTTTTAAAATTAGCATGGAGCCCAGGGACCACTTTATTACATTTTTATTATTAATAATTAAGCAAAATATATTAACAGAGAAAAAAAAAAAAAAAGGAGAACATTTACACACACAATTAGGGAAATGAGACACATTGATTTATATATTTTAACAAATATATTAGTAAAAATAATACTCATATTTAAAATCAATTTTTCTATATAAAAATATTTTAAATCAAAAACTATAATTGTGACTAGCATTATAAAAAGAATGATAATTATATTAAATTTTTGTACTTTCTGGAAACACATAACTATAACATTATATTCATAATTTTTTAGAACATAGGAATAAAAGGAAACAAACCAATTCAAAGTTATGTTCCATGGTGAGTAGTGTAATTAATACAGGAACAACTTGTTTAACTGGAAATCCAGCTAGAGTATCTTCATTTCCCATAACAAGTATTTGACACATTTCCATAACAGCTTGCAATTGCTGTACTTCATCATCAACAGCTTGTAAACTTTGTAATAATTGGTGAGCACGGTTACCTGGTAGTAATGAAAAAAAAATTTGAGCCACAAAAATTTTATACTAAAGATTGAATACAGTTTGATGATGAATAAATTTGAAAAATTAATAAATAAAATAAAAATCATTAACTCAGAAATATTGAAACAAATTACAGAGTTTGATACATCATACTACACATTATTATTAAAACAAAACTAAATACATATACATAAAAGAAAAATTTATTATTACCTCTTTACAAATTTCTGACACTTTAAACTAAACTTTCATAAATTAAGAGAAATATACAGAAGAATACCTATAAAGTGGTTAATGAACACTGTGTTTAAGCATCATGCCTGAAAAACTTTAACTATCAGAATGAAAGATACAGAAAAATTCAACGTTTAAAGCTTATGAATCATATTTGATAAGGATTCAAAACATTTTTTAATTGAATTTTAAAGGATTATATATAGCTATTGCAATATTAGGAAAACCTATGTATGCATAATGCTTCAGACTATCATAAGAAAATGCATTTGTGAAAACTATGTAATCATTCATACTTAAAATACTATATATTACTGTTATAACAAAAGTCAATAAAAATCTGAATTGATGCAAGTTTTATATAGTCTGTATGCATAAAAGTATTAACTTTTGTGATAAGGGGCACACAACTTAGCAAAAAAAGTATTTAAAGAAATTAAAATCCATTTTGGTCAGCAATTTTTTACACATTACTGAAAAGATTCTCAAATAAGTAATAAAGTTATATGCTCCCCCCTTAAAGACTACCACTGCTAATAAATTTTCTACTGACACTCCCCTGATGGCCTGCACTTTGAAACTATGGAGTTTCATTTTGCATAGTTCTGTTATCAATAAACTCCTTGTGGAAAAAAATAATAAATATCCACAAGAACTTTTCCAAGTGGCAAATCCAGTTGTTTAGTTGAATAATGTTCAGCAAATGAACTAAGTTGCAGGTACAACCCCGAATATTAGATTTGAATTTTTTTATCTTTGGTAAATTTTATCAAACACTTGAATTTCTCAGTCAATAAAAACATATTATAAGATTGCAATGGGGGCGGGGTTTGAAAAGTAAGCACACCTAGCTATGTGATTTGCTGCAGACAAGGGGAAGTTGTATTTCACTAAAAAGTAGTAAATAATGCTTTAATTCTAATTACAAGTTCTATTTTTCATAAAGCAAATGATATTGTCAGCGAACACCAAGAGAGTATCAATTGCTCTTTGCTATTCAATGTCAGTTTATAATTTTTTTAATATTTATGCTTTCCAGGGTTTTTAAATAAAATTGCATTTGCTAGAAAAACCATCAACTAAAGCTTAAGATGCATTTTTAAGTAAACAATTAAAAATTAATTGAACTATAATAAAGGCCTATTGATAATAATACATTACAAATGGACCTGTACTTAACTGAAAGCTTCTGTTTCAATGTGTCCATATTATATCTAAATATTACTTTAATTCTCAATCTTGTTGTATTTACATTTCATATTTTCAGAAATAATGTTTTTAACTGATTTACGGATGAAAATATTAAAAAATTTAGAAATTATTTATTATTACATAATTAACGAAACAAAATAAAATCAAGAAAAAATATTAAAGACTTATTTAATAATTCTTTAAATACTAGTTATCTGACACATTAATTAAAAAAACCCTCATTAATGCTGACTTATAAATGGAGCTTTACTTATTACATGAAAATTTGGTTTTATTACTTTATAATTAATTTTGTAAACAAATCCCATTTCATAACATATTTTATATTGTTTATAGTCTGCTATTTCTCTTTCAGTAATATAAATTGCTAGATTGTGATTTCTTAAATTTTATTATTTTAATAATCTAATACAATACAGAATTAGAGGATTAATGACTGACATTTGGTTTATTAAATGTAAATAATTATAGATTAAGATCAAGTTATATAAAATAAGTATAATAAATTTATTATTTTTATATATTTATTAAAAAATTTAAATCTTTCTATATACTACAACATCATATCTTTTCATTTTGATTAACAGAAAGATTTCATTTACTAAAAAGTAAAGTAGTTATTCTTTTAAAATAAGAAGAGTGCATTTTATAGATTATAGACTACTTAACATATTATATTTCCTGTGATTCAGATTGACAAGAGAGGAAAAATGGTTGTTTCTCAAAATAAGAAGAATTACAACTTAGAGAACAATTGTAGGATATAAAGAACAGTATGATCAATGTAAACACAATTTAATTAACAATATTAAAAATAAGATACTTACAAAATAGTTTTATACGATTATTCTTAAAATAATATTCCTACTTTTTTATCATAAGAATTTAAAAATCTCTTTAAAAAATTAATATATTACTACTCAAAAAACACTAATTATAAAAGAAACAACAGATATATGAAATAATGAAGCCAACTGTTTAAAGAATGTAAATTTCAGGTTAAAGTAAAAATATCAATACTAACTTGCAGTAGTTCCCATAGACCTATGCAAAAGATGCTGCATACGAGGACCTAAAGCACCAAATAAATGAGGAGGAAGACCTCTGGCTTCTAAAAGAGCTATAATATAAAAAATAATACAAATTTTAAGGTGGAAAACCCCTCTACTTTAAAAAATAAAACACGAATATGAATAACAGTAAAATATAGGGGTGGGAAATTTATTCAATACCAGTACAAAGTCAATAGGACTAAGAGATAACGATCATTCTCATAAAAATAATTTAACCATAAATATGCACAGCATTTCAGAAAGCGAGCAGTGAAAGCAATAAGAATACAGAAAAAATGGGAGAGAAATATTACAGGAAGAAAAAAGAAAAATAATTTACCTAGAAAATTAAAAACACTTGAATGTCTGTTTTCAACTATTGAAGTAAATATGTCACATAGTGTAATCTTGCAAATAAAATTTAATTATTTAATATTATAAAAAAATTACGAAATGTTTTATAACTGGATTTTTTTTTTTTTTGTCGAATTCATTGTTTAAATTGCACGAGAAATAAGAATTAATAAAGCACACCTTGTAAACGACCCATATCAGTTTCTTCTGATTCATTATCTTCAATTGCACTTATACTAGAAGCTATGTTCATTCCACTGGATGCTAAAATTTTAAAATTTACATTACCATATTACACTATCAAAAGTTACTCATAGAAAAGCAAGAGAGAGAGAGAGAGAGTGTGAGAGAGAGAAAGTGACAGAAAGGAAAGACAACAAGGAGAAATAGGAGGAGGCTAAGGAGAAGAGAGTAAGAAAATAATACCTGGTGCATTGCCTGGCGTTTCAAGAGAGTTTCCGTCAGGAGCGAATGGATTCGAAGGAATTTCCTGGCCAGAATCTCCACTAGACATTCCAGGTGTAGCTCTTACTACTGTTTGGCGGCTTGTTCCTCCTTCAACAGCAGAGGAGCTTGAGGGAAGTTTTATAATACGGGAGGGATGCCGACCCCTAGAGAAAAAAAATTTCTTAATGTTTAAATCTTTTAAGGTTCTTTCCTTAAAACTTAAAAAAAATACATGAGAATAATTTATATATTATCAACTATTTTTGAAAAGAGGAATTATATTAATTTTATAGAAAATTTTTTCCTGCAACTTTTTTTTCTGAAGAGATGAATTTCTATTTTTATAAAAAAAAGAAGAGATGAATTTCTAATTTTATAAAAAAAAAAGGATCTAATATAACATATACAAACGTTTTCAACAAATGCACTTAAATAATAAACATCATTAATTATAATCATGGATTTGGGATAAAACATTAGCAAATAATATTTCTACCAACCATTATTAATCTTTTTAATTAAAATAAAATTCAAGTTTTTCATATTTTCTGCTAATATAAATTTTTTAGATTAAAATTTAAAAAAACAGTCTGAATAATAAATTTTTAAAACTAGTCCAAATCCACCCATTTATTGTAAAAGAAAATGAAGTTAAAATTTATATATGGAATGATCCATTTATGATTGATTATATCAATTTCAGAATTACTGTAATTTTCTGACTATAAATTACATATTAAAAAAAATCTTATGAATTTCTTAGTGCAAATCTTAGCTTCAATTTCTTTTTTTTGCCGGAAACAACTTAAAATTAATTCTAAAAAACCATCACTTTTTTCCAAAGAAAACGGACAGAACTTCAACGTGAGAGATACAAAAATAAATATTTTAAACACAAACACAAAAATTAATTTGATTAATTTAATTAGTATGGGATTAAGTTAGATAAGAACTAGAAACAATTTAGAAGGGTAAAGCAATAATTAACAATGATAAATAAGGATAAAGATTTTAATCTTTCTAGCAAACATGAAAATTACAAAGTCGAACTAAAAAATAAAGCCATTCCATTTAAGCCTGTCCAGACGGGAGTAAGAGTCGAATCAACCCTGAGGCGATCTCATTCCCATGTCTCCGTCTGACCGCAAAAAACAACCCATGTTATCTCTGGCTGTGAGTGACAGCTGGTCGTAAATGGGGTCCACAGGAATTTTTTTGATGTGTGGAAAAAACCCGACTCTGGTCGAAGTGGGGTTGAGACACATGATTTTCTCGGGACGAAAGCTGCTCGCCAATCAAGTTTGGACGCGGCTTTAGAATCACATAAATTAGAACTTGATGCGTTCTCATTTATTTTCATCAGATATGTTTGTTATTTTTACTATAGTTCAAACGAACTAAAATTAAGATATATTCACACTTTTTTCTAGTTTTCAATATCTTAATATGTTGTTTTCTTTTGCTTTTTTTGACATTTAAATCTTTCTGCAGAATTAAAAAATGCTACGCTAGTTTAAGATGTAAACCATGGGTATAAAACTAGACTTTATTAGTACATGGTATGCCAAAAAAAACATTGGATTAATTAGTATGGGATTAAGTTGGAATGGAAATAGGTATGAATAGTCCGAGGATTGTACAATATTTGCAATTTTTTTTTGGCCAAAAAGTACCAGTTAAGAGCAGGAAGTTATGCAACTTTAATTCTTGAATATTAATGTACATAATTTTTAGAAGTTGGGGAAAAAAAATTAGTTTCTCGTTTTTGATCTTTAATCTGTATTTTAATTACTGCTTGCCCATTATGATTCGATGGTTTACTAGTCATAATAATAAATTTACTATTTGTTTAGGATTCTCTAGAATCAATATAATTTCTTTCAATTATTATTAATTTATAATAAATACATTAAGGATAGGGGCAGCAAAGAATATCTAAATTTATATGCCTGTCTAGTGTTTTAAGTAAAAGATGCCAACATAAGAAAACAGAAATAACTTTTTTAAATATGTTTTAAAAATATGTTGAAAATGAATGAAAAAAAAATTATATTGATGACAGTAATTTATATCAAGGTTACATTTTTGAAGTGCGTTTTTATTTAAAATTTTTTTCTTTTACGCACTTAAAAAAAAAAAAAAAACACTCTCTAAAAATATTTCTACCTATGCAATTATCAAAAGAAAAAATAAATCTGCATTCATAAATCTTAGTAGTAAAAAAAGTAATTTGATATAATCGCTGGAGGAAGAATTGTTGTTAAGTTTTTTTTTTTCTTTTCTTTTTTCTGTCATAACATGTACACATACATTTCCTTTTTTTAAAATTTAGGATTGAAATCTTAAACAAATATAAATTTTTTTTAACTTTAAGAGCTTTTTGGCATATAGATGCCTAAAAATAATAAATGACATATTAAAAATTAATTAAGCTAGAGAGAAGAAATATGGAAGAGGAATTGCAAGTTTTTTTTTTTTTTTTAAATGTATAATCCAAAGATTATAAGCATAAGATAAAAAAAAATAAATAATTTTCAACCAACAAATCTCTTTAAAAAAATATCACAGTAATTATTTACTACAGTCTTATCATATAAACATACAAGAATATTACAGCAACAGAAATATTAATATTTTTTCTACAGATAATTTATATTTTTACAAATGTACAATGAAATTATCGTAAAAATAATATTCTTATAAATAATAAATTAAAATATTGTGATAAAATGTTTTAAACAAAATAAAATATATTTCTAAATATATGAAAATATTTTTAAATTACTACCATATAATAAAATGTTTAAATAAAAACTAACCGGCTGCTAGTACACGACCCCGTGATCCTTGTCTGGATTGGCCTAGCTTGATCACTTATTGAAATTGGCTCACCACTTTCTACTTGGACCTTTGTTTTATCAGAAACTCTTTCTACACAAGAATTAGTCTCAGCTTGATTTCTTCTGATTCTTTCAGTGCGCTGAAGATCCCTTTCTGTTTGAGAAATAGTTGCAAATATTGACTTTTCAATTCGTTCGTCCTCCTCACTTGCGTGTGATGTATTATTTGAAGATCTCAAACCATCCAAATTGGGTTCAACAGTTCTTGTATAATTATCATCACGATTAGGCAAATGTGACCAGAAAATATTCGAACTCCTGGTTGGCCCTCGTATGACACGAGACAAGTTTTCAGGGTTTCCTTGACTGGTTACTGTTTCTGGAAGAAAATTATATTCTTGCATTAATATATTTATAATTAATTATTATTCTTACAAATTTTCTATCAGTGATTAAATAAGAAGAATTATCACTTTTGTGCTACAGTGGCTTTGATATTATATTGGCAATATATTTAACAATAGCAACTTTGGAGAAATTTCCTTCACAAAATATTAATGTTACGAAAATTACAGTAGGTATTTACTAATTAGAAAATGCAAGTATAAAGGAAATGATAGACAAACAAAATTCGAACATTTAATTTGTAAAAATTTAGCTACCTCTGTTATAAATAGAAAAGAATTATTTTGGCTCACATTATGATAATAGATGAATTGAACAAATATGACTCAATATGATGGTAATTTCATTGTCCTCTTTCAAAGCTCATAATCATTCTATTAATTAAAATATAATCTATTTATTAAATATAACCTTACCCAAATTGTGGGACTAAAAAAAAGTGTAGAAAATATTGGAAGTACAATAAAACAAGTGCTATACAAGTTTAATTAGGGAAAAATATCCTTTGATAGTACACGAGCTTAAAATTACACAATTTAAAGTTGTTTTACTTACATGCAGAAAGCTATTTAATAGAACACTGAATCATGCTTTATTTTCTTTCTTACAAAATTATACAGGTTGTATAAGCAAATTTATCCGTTCAATTTTTGAAAGTTTGATATAAAAATTCTTTATAAAATGAAGTTTAAATATTAATTTAATATTTCTTTATTTTAGATGCTTGAAGAATAAAGCAATTATAAAATATATTATTTTACGTACTATTACGCAATTATTCACAACATATTTTGTCATGGTAAATTTTTTTTTTTTTTTACTTTTCAAATAGTATTTTTTAACAGGTAATGATGTTATAGGTTATGTTAGTAGTATGATGTTAATAGCATTTTTTTTAACAGGTATGAGTAAGATACTGTTATATTGAGATTAAAAAATTACTCACACCAAATTAAATATTTGCAGGGGGAGCAAATCTCACAGAAGAATCTCAAACTAATCTATAAATATACTAGCTCAAAATATAAGGTAATAAAATGAACTAAGGTAATAATATAAGGTAATAAAATGAAAAAAATTACAAGGGGGACAATTTTAACACACTTTTCATACAACAAACATAATAGTATGACCTTTTCATTTTAATAAATTTTTTTTAAAAAGTATTACAACTAAATCAGTTTATTCATTAATATTTTCTTTTACTTTTAAAATCTGCCAAATTGGGTTTATTATTTGCTTACGTGTTATAATTGACCCTTTTTTGAAATTTTGCTTGCAAAAATGTATTTAAATGAAATAAAATAGCAGTTTACTTCTAAACGCACAGCTTTATCAACATTAGCTTCTAATTACAAATAAAGAAAGATACATGTATACAAATAAAATCATAAAGCTAACAACCATCAAATTTATAGCATGAAGGCAAACACTCAACAATGGCAACTAAAGTATTCTTCACAAAAATGAATCCAAATAAAGAATATATATATTTACGAGAAAATTTTATTTTTATTAGCAATTCTACCAATAGCATTGCTGCTTCATATATATATATTTTTCTATCAAAGGCTCTACAAAAATTTTACTTTTCCAAAATTTTTGAACATTGAGAAAAACTTTTTCAATAAGTAATGGGAAACTTAGATTAGAAAATGCACTTTTATTTATTAAATACAAGCAAAAAAAAAATATTGAAACAACATGGAATTACAAATAAAAGAATTTACCTTCACTAGATTGAGAATCAGAGTTAGAACCATTTGATTTATAACTTTTGATTTGATCTCCAGCATTTGAAGCTGAGGCAGATACAGGCAAAACTTGAGTTTCAGCCTGGGGAAGTCTTGAATATGTAACAAAAGATGATGGTTTAATTGGGTTTATATAAGATGCACTACAAACACCACTGTCCAAAACCAAATGTACATCATCCTCTTCTTCACTTAAGGGAAATGTTGAACAGGCAAACGATGCTTGAGAAGACGAACTATCAGAGGAAATAGATTGATAATCTACCTCTGCTTGGTTTGATCTTATGTCTTCCGATTCATTCTCAAGGACTTCAGAGTATCTAGCAGTACTTCGAAGAGAAGATCGCAATTTAACACATCCTGAAGCAGTTGGAATCACACCATTTTGTTTCGATTCATTTTTTGGCACTGCTGGATCAACTGAAAAAGAATTCTCTAAAAATTGAAACCGATAAAACATTTAACAAGAAAAATTAAAAATTATTTTATAATAATAATTAACAGTGAAAAAGTAAATTATTTTATGTGACATTATGAAAACTATCTAAATTAATTGTTCTGCAAATAGAAAAAAATTAGATTAAAAAATATAATATTTTTAAATTGCAAAAACTTTTCATTTCTACATCTTAGTTTGTATCGTTATTTAAACTTCACCTCCGAAATACCTATAAAATGAAAAATACTAGACAAAGAGTACCCACACTTGTATATGAAGATCAAAGTATTCTCTAAGCTGAGGGGAAAAATTCATTAAGTTACCATTATAGTTAAACACCAAAAGTTTAACATTATAACACATATAAATAATAGTCATAGTAGCAAGTGTGTCAATGTACTATCCATTTCCTAAAGCAAAAATATAGAGCAATAACATATTTTCTATTATACCTCATAGTATATCTGTACTTGGTAATTTCTAAAATATAATGCAAAAAATGTTTAATACTTTCATCAATGTGCGAGGAGTTATGTCATACAAAAAATCATGCTACACTGTTTAAGATTGTGTACCACAAAATTTTTCAATGTAGAAACTTATTACAATGTTCATAATGCCATAATATTGAATGAACTGCCAGGTGACAATTTACACCTGATGAACTGAAGGTAGTGAATAGCTTTGTAAACATACATAACCGAGGCAAATCTCGAAAACAGAATATCTTTCCCCTGGGATTAAAACCTTTTCTTTTGTAGCAATACAAAAACCTCATTATCATCTTTATATTATTTCCAAGTTTACATAATTTTACCCCAAAAATTTTTATATTATAAATTTCAAAGGGAAATGCAATTATGATTTTTCTGCATATAAACAAATTTAGAACACAAAGTTAAAACTATAAAATATCTTTATAGAAATTAAATATCAACCAAAATACTGAATTTGAAGGGGATAATTTTACAGCCATAATTAAATAAATAAATAAAAAAATTAAGCTTTATGTAGAACCAGATCAAAAACATACATATTAACACACAAAGAGAACGAACTGTTCAAGATTAATAACATGCTTTTTTTTCTCTCTATAAAGCTTTGAAAATAAGCATAGTGATTCTAAATGAAAATCAACATCTGTCACCAGAAAAGACATTGCTAATGGTAATAATATCAGTAACTTAAAAAAAAAAATAAAAAGTTTAAAAAAACCCAATTTTGCACCATTATGCCTGAAAACAAAAACCTTCAAGATAATAAAAATAAAAGGTTTCTTTTAGAGAAACTTGATATTAAAACAATAAAAAATCGATGGTGAGAGAAGGTTACTACAATTACACATTAACAGTATTAATGCAATAGTTCAATACTAAACTTTGTTCTCCTAAAATATGCCATTATAATTATAAAAGATAGAGTGAATGATAACTGGAATATTTTTATTACTAAACACTTAAAAAAAAAAAAAAAAAAAAGAAACTATGTACCTAAACAAATTTAACATCATAGCTGCAACTTTGAGAAATGAAAATTCAAGAGACTTTTGGTATAAGGAATTTTAAATTAAATAGGGATTTTACAAAATAAGCACATCTGTACTAAAAATAAACAGATATTAAGGAACAAAATAAAAATCTCCTTTGGGATATTCCAATATAAATATGAGCATTTCTCTGAGTGAAGACTATTTAAAACAGACACATTTTCTCACATAAAGTTTGTGAAAAATAATTAAAATAATCTTTTGTTACTTATAGATAATATTTTTCTTGAAAAAAAAATATATGAATAATTTACGTTAACTGCTATGCTTTGATACGGAATATGTAAATGCATAAAAATAAACAGAAAAAAAAAGACTGATAAACCTGAGCCATAGCCCATGCTGTTTCGCCTTTTGGAAACATCTTCTTTAAAAGAGGACCTACATAGTCGGCACTAGCTACAGGCAAATTATGTTCGACTATGAACACAGTAATCAGGCATTCAGCGCGAATAACGCTATTATCTTCAACACTAGTGCTAAATAAAGCATTCATTTTTTTTTAATATTTTACTCATCATGTTCAATTGATGTTTAACGGACTTGGTATGAGTAATTATATCTCCATCTATTATATTAATGCCTGTACCACAATCTATACAAAAAGCAAAGGAAGTATCTTTCCTAGACTTAATTATGTAAGGAAATTCCTTTGCATAACACTCTTTAAAGTAAGAGTAAGGTAATGTTCCGATTTAGCACTCAAACATGAAATTACGCCCGCATCAAAGAATAGCAATCGGTTAGAAATAAAAACTACGAATGATAACGAAGGAATTCGTTCGGAAAGATGTTAGTTTCGTTTTTGAGGCGGGAAAACAACACTCCCTCCCCCCTACCTACACGAGTTATGGCATATTTCCTAAATTTTCTTTCCTTTTGTTGTAAGCCGCCATGAACCATTTCAATGACATGGTACTAAGCTTTCAGATGAAATACTTTCAAGCTTATAGCTAGTTTATTATTTTTTCATTTGTGATTTTAGCGCTTCATAGTTATAGATTTTCTTCGAAATTTTTCCTATTTTTTGCACAAAAATCAGTTTTTTAAGTAAATTTCATTTTTTTTTGTTAATAAAATTCGAGCGGTTTACATATAATTACGGAGAAAAGGTCACAATTTTGAAGTCTCCCGAATAAATCGGGAGAGTTGGCAGGTGTATATAACATACATTAATTAAAAATAAAATGTTGGTTAACACATTAGTTAAAAAAAAAGAACGTATCTTTTTTAAAAAGGTAAAATTATTAATATAAACACATTAAAGCAACTTATGGCTGACATCGGTGCATAAAAATAAAATAAAAAATTAAGCATAGATTTCATGCTAGTTATTTTGAATCCCACCTTTTAAAAATAAAATTTGCCAGGAAATTAATATTTGCTACGTTAAGGAAAAATCATTAACATTAAAAAATTAAGAAAAAATAGGATATTGTGTTTGTAAAATTTTTATTTATTGAAATTTGGCAAAAACATTAATCAAATAGTGGGTTACAAATTAAGGGTATATACACACCATTTATTTTCTGCCATGAAAATACACAAAATGGCAACATACAAAAATGCATAGCATTTCAGTTCAATGAGAGATCTGCTTCTAAATGGAGCAAGTTTACTTCTAACAACCATACAGATACCATAAAGATCTTCTAAGCCCAAAATTGTGGTGTTTATTTACATGGTTGGCAGCAAAGGTCATTGCAGCATCAAAGCAGTTTGAAGACATTGAAGTGTAAAAAGGGGTGGGTTATGTACAGCAATACTTTTCCCAAGAGCATCCGAAACCTGCTCAATCAGGTTCAAGTCCAGAAAGCATGCTGGCCAACACGTACAAATACTCCTTTTGTAAAGCTAAGCAACCGAGTCCTGTATGATCTAGTGTTATCTTGTATTATGAAGGAGTCACCATTGTACCCGTGTAAGAATAAATAATTGGATCAAGAATTCCATTTCTATATAGCTGAGCAGTACAGGTGCACTCATCAGAGATATCTACCTAGAAATATATATTGAACCCAACAAACTTGTTTATTTCACAAATATTATTGGGATGATAGTGACTGCCCAGCTCATGCCAGATCAACAATCTCTGTGTCCCTTTGCAAGCAAAATCTGAACTCATCATTGATGTACTACGTATAATTGACATGTGTGAGTGCCCAAGTAAAATTTCATTTTGGTGGTGTGGTATGCAATATGCTTGGCATCTTGCATACATTCCTTTGTGAAGCCATCTGCACTCAGTTGACTGGATTGTCCAACTATGCAATGAAAATTCCATTCCCATATAAATCCAAAAATCCAATCTAGTTTGAATTGGGTTGGTATAGTAGTTTCTTGCTCATTGCAGTTAGCTATAAATAGCCATCATCTACAACATTTAAAGCTAGATCTTCCTCAGAGGTATAGTCTAATTTTGTTCTTAGAAATGCATTCTATAGCCTATAAATTACAGAAGAGTTGATATTTAACTATTTTGCTACACAGCATCAACTTTGACTTGCTTCTGTTGACCCAACAGCAATTCTTCAGATAACTGATGAAATATCTAAAACATGGTTAGCTCAAAATTTTACTAAGCAGTTTCTACTTGAAGAAACTATAGATGCTTTTAAAGCCTGCTTTACGCCAAATGATCAATGATGTTAAATGTATCAGCTCCATTAATTTGCATATCCTATTTTGAAGCAGATTACTTTGATATACACTGCTAAATTATATAAAAAATTATTTTTGGCTATTTTATCACAATATTTCTGATTTTTACTTAATTTTTAAAATCAGTGTATTTTAACATATATACAATACATAGTAATTGTTGCAAATTATTTTAATATCATTATTAAAATAAGTTACTGAAACAACTTTTGAATCATATCATCAGATAACTAGTAGATAACATTTAGAGATTGATTCCTACATTGTTTTTTATTTGATCATCTAGATAATATAGTATAGAATTTTCTAAAAGCATTTCATGAATTTTTACCTTTCCTTGAAGGCTTTGTGAATAATTAGTAACTGCTTATTAACGAAGATTTTTATCTCAGTTACTGCTATTATCACAATTCACCCAAATACATTTATATTATGTTCTGTTAAGTTTTTCTGTTAAGAGCAACTATTTGATATTGATAAGCAGAGTCAAGAGATAAACTTAATATACAACCAAATTCAATCATATGAAAAAATTAAAAGAATCTCTTTACAAAATAAGAAAATGTTAGTAGTTTAATTAAACTAATATTATCTAATCTATACTGTTAAATATTGGAAGTAGCAATGATAATGCAGAAAATATATTTCAGATTTTTTTTTTTTTTTTTTTTGCCAAAAAAAGTTTGCTTTAATCGAGGATCCACTGATTTGTGAATACCATATTTACTACAATCTGATAGAGGATTGTATAAAATGTGGAGTTTATATATATATATATATATATGCATGCATGGATCTTAATGGAATTGTGAATTTTAATGCATTATCTTACATTAACCGCAGATACTTGTTGGGTGAAATTTTTAAATAGAACATGTTTTTGGTAATTCTATATAATATGTAATAAATTCTGGAAACAAACATTTTGTTATTGGTTAATGTCTTGATAACTAATAAAATAAAGAATCTAAGGTAAAAAAAAAAAGAAGAAATGTAGATAAGGACCCTATACCTAGACAATCATATTATTGACAAAAAAATTCATATCTATTTGTTATCAATAAATTAAATAGCATAGAATATAATATTTTTCTGATGTTTAAATATTTACTTTTTTATAAGGAAAGAAGTGGCATATTATACTTCATGTTTTAATCTTCCACCAAAATTTTGACCTTTCAAAAAAATTACTTATAAGAATTTTCAAGGTAAAATTGATATATAATGAGATGGGCTACCAGTAAGCAAAATCATGTCAAGGTCCATGCATTCCTGGTTTCAAATTAACTGAAATATCTTATTTTTCAAAATATATCTAAACTTCTGTACATGAAACATACATGTTCCTAAATATTATGCTTAAAATAATTCACATAAAAAATGTCAACTCTATTAATTTTATGTGCAATCAGATATGTTATTTGGGAATTTAGTATTTTCTTAATTTAAATAAAAATACATCCTACAAAATTCTCTGTGATTACAAATAGCTTTGAAACAGTTGCTTTTAATATCTCAATTTCAGAAATTCTAAATTTACACAAAAAGGAAATTGCATAAAAAGAAGTTCACATTAAAAGATTAATGCATGTTTCCTATCCAGTTACATATTTTAGAGAAGATTAATTTACTTCTAACAAAATGAAATATTTAAATGTTTAACAAATGCAAGTCAAAATTACAATTTGAAAGAAATAAAGCATTGATGAGATAAATATTTACTCATTAATGCTTATTAAATGTTTTATTTGTAGAGAATAAAGCATGATTAGCAAATGAAAATTCGCTTAAAAATAACTGAGAGCTAATATATTTAGAGGATTGCAACATAACTAAGAAATTTTATAAAAACTAGTGGAATTTTTAAATTTCAACCTAGCTGATTTTAACAATGATTTTCAAATTAATAATTTCATTTATTATTAAAAGAAGCAAATGTAATGTATAATTATTAATTTAAGTTTTTTGTGAAGTGAAAAGTAAAGCTTTTAATTTTTATGTAATAATAAATGACAGAAAGATTAATAGAACATACAGGTAAAAATCCATATAAGTATAAAAGTTGATCAGTATAAAATTTGAACTGAAGTGATGAGTTAGAAAAGTTGCAGTGGTATGGTCACACAATTATTATTCATTTTGGATATACTTATAAGTGGGTTATAAAAAGAACTAACACATTAATGCCATTAAAATTTATCTGAAAAGAAAAATTTTTGAACAAAAAACAATAAGTATAAACTCACTGCTCATGTTTGATTTTCCAGTCCTAGTGATAATTTTCTTCTGTGCACACTGTTTCTTTCCTACAATATCATTTTCAAAAATAAAAAAATTTCTAACACAAAAGTCTTATAAAACAAAATTTGCTCAAATAAAAATAAAAAGTATCCATAATTTACAGGAGTAATTAACATTTCTCTAAATTATGTTTAATTAAAGATTAGGATGCTATTTTAAATAAAGCAATATGTATTTGTGTGTGTATATGTATATATGTTACAGGGATAACTTCCGCTATTTAATACAAATAGATTTGAATGTAAAACAAAAATTATAGGAATGTCACAATTCCTGTTGTTCATTTTATTTCAGCAAATTTTAAAAAAAATATTTTGACGATATTTTTAAATTTCATCATTTCTTTTTCTTTCAAATGTAAAAACACTAAGTAAATGTATACTAAAATATATTTTTATATATCAAACTATTACTTAAATAATAAATTGTCAAAACTATTTTAAAGGCATTAATTTTGTTTGTCAAATAGTTGTTTTAACAAGAAAAACGAAGAAGAAACATAAATGAATCACAAAACATTGTGATGATTTACTTTATTTACCAACCATAGATTTTTATAAAATTTTCTGCTCATTTTACAATAATCCAATTTTAAGCTAAAATTAATTATAAGCAGTTACCTTTTATAAAGAAAATAAAATCCAATTACTTAAATAAAACTAAAGTGTAATTTTCAATTTTTCTTATCAATTATAAAAATGCACAATCTTGCTAATATAATGACAGGAAACTTCTTTTTATGCTTATACTGAGTTTTCAGCTAAAAAAGCTGAATCAGAAATAAGTCTGAGAAAATAATACACTAAAGAATGCACATTAAAACCAGTAAATAGGACCTATATTTTCTTGAATTTTATAGTATAGCACATTTCAACATGCATAATTCCCATATCTGTGATTTGTGCCAAATATAAATCCACTAGCACAAATTTTACATGATTATCAAAATGTTAATAATTAACAAAATTTTGTTTACATACCTCAGTAACACTTTGTACAATTTATTAAAAATAAAATTTAACAATATTTAGCTTAAAAATTAAATTATTATTATTTTTAATAACTCACTTGACTTAGTTCTCTTTGTCTTTGATTTTTCTGATTGCAGTAATGGCTCCAATCGATGGGGTTGCTTGCGCTTTAGAGTATATTCTAGAGCATATGCCGAGGAGCTGGAGGATGAAACAGTTTGAATTTCTTGTTGAGCAAGGTTCCGACTCCTAGACCTTTAAAAAGAAATACAATCATAATCATATTATTGATAAATTAAACAATTAGATAAATAGATTGCAGATTACTGACTGCGAGGCAGCTTAAAATGCAATTTTATGTTGAGAAACCTACATATCTAAACATATCTACATACCTACCTTTTTAATATGTTTTCCTTTTAATTCAAAGACATTTTACATATAGACTGTGTAAAAATTTATGATGAAAAAAGTTTTATTCACAGCATTTAAATTTAAACTTTTAAAGAAAAATTAAGGTGCTTATATATAAAAACATTATATATACAGGGCAATCAAAAAGTTGTGCAATCTATGAAAACATATTTTATTATAAAAACACTAAAATAAATCAAACTAAATATGAATTAAATTGAAAGAGGAATTATTCTGATAAGCAAAAATTACAAAGCTGTGAACATCATTACATATTCTTTTCCTTAAATACATGCACAAATGCATTTTCTTAAATTTGAGGCCACTTTTCTCAATGTACAAAGGATTTTTTTAAATTTTATTTTCAACGTTTGCTATGAGTTCATTATTGGAATATGGATACAGCCCCCCCCCAAGCACTGATTTTTGTTAGATAAATTGAATTCTCATGAAACCCATGCAAATTTTCTTTACTACATATTAGTGTGTTATGGAAAGAAGGAAAACAAGCTTCATTTGTAAGAAACAGAGATTCAAGTTTTTTTTTATCTACTGATGTCAGTAAATTATCTAAGCCACTGACAATAGCACAACCACTTAAGCTGATCAGGCACTTTCAGTTCTCGAATGGCATGAACATTTCTCTTCCATCATAAAAATTTATTCTGCTTTGGAAAAACTCATCTTGATTTTATGCCAAACATTTAAAGCTAACAGTCCATTTAGAATTGTAACAAAATTTTCAAGCATGATAATACTTGTAACTACTAACATGATACTACTTGTATAGTGATGCTATTTATTGAAATAATTTAACATTAATCTTTATTTTGGAATTTTTACAATTTTTGAAAATTTAGGTTGCCTGATTTTTTTATCATCTTATAGAAAAGTATTAAAATTTGAAACTTTCTGAAGGAAAATAAAAAATAAAATTATTTATTAAAAAGTTTCAAATAACCATAAAAGCCAAATGAATTACCTAGTTCTGATAGGTGATCGGGATTTAGTCAATCTTCTTTTAAACCCCCCTTTTTGACTGACAGATTGAGCGGCCATAGACCCGTTTCTCTGTATAATTCATGCCACAATTTCCAGTGATCTGTAAATTTACAAAACACATTACAAATAATGAGAAAATAAAAGTGAACATTTTATAAACATATATTTTATCTTTACAAAGATATAAAATTATATTGAATATACTTCTTAAAGGAAAAATTAAAAAGGCAGAATCAAGCATTTAAAAAGTTTTTATAGGAATATTTTACCAGTAAATCATATTAATTTCTTCAAAATTTGTTATATACAATTACTGAAAAAGTATTGGGACACAAGTAAGTTCACAGGATTTTATAATATATAACTTATATATACAAATGAAACAAAATATAGAATACATCACATTTTGATAAATGCAAATCATAATAACTCAAACAAAATTCATAAATTAATGCAATTATGATTAGAATTTAAAGTAAAAGAAATCAAGTCAGAAAATCTTCTCAAAATAAAATATTGGAACCCTACCCAATAAATTAAGAAAAAATATATATATATACATTTGAAAGTTAATATCTTGCTTGGCCACTTTTGCACTTTACGACCTCTCATAGTTGATCTTGCATGAATTTGATCAATTTTGTGCAAAATGATCCACTGATTTTGATCTACTCTTCAATCAGATGTTTTCTTAACTCCTGCTAGTTAGAAATATTGTGTTCATTGTTATTTTGCACCAAATAATTCCACATTTGTTGAATGGGATTAAAATCTGCATTCTGGTACGGGTCTTAATCACACTAGGACAATGGTAGATAACTCATGACTTACAAATATCAGAAGTATGTTTTGGGTTGTTATCTTGGTACACTTTAAAATGTGTTGAGATTCCCAATTTGCTTTAAATTTCACTGGAGAATGTCAAGATTGATTTTATAGATGGTACAAGGAATAAATATGTCAAAGTTCCCCGCATCAGAACTTGCCGTACAACTCCAGACTAATTGATTGCCATTTCCAAATTTTACAATAGGTCGCAAATTTTTGATATGCAATATTGTATTTGTTAAGCCCCAAACTTTTACTTACCATCTGATTCAAAAATTTTATATTTGCTCTCATCCACAAAAATGACATTTTCCTAAAATTTTGTTTTCTGCTTTACATACATTTTAGCAAATGACAGTCTAGCTTTCTGATTTGTTTTGCTGATGTACGGCTTTCTACAAAGCATTCTGTCATGATACTAATGTTTTCTTAAAACATTTTTGACAGTTTTGGAATTTACAATTTCCAGAACCTACTTTTACACTTCAAAGTCAATTTTATTACACTAGTTCTTGGATTAATAGGAACTTGTTTCACTATTGACTTCTTTTCCTGTTCACTAAATGTCCTTGAATGCCCTGATCTTTGCTTTTTTCAACACTATTTGTTCTCTTGAACCTGCGAATAATATGAAAACAGTAGACTTATTGAATTTCAGAATTTGTCCAACACGATGAACTGAATTTCCATTTTTCAAATGACTTATTACCAGATTTCTAACATCAACCAAAATATCTTTGTTTCTTGCCATTGCTCCATATGCAAACTTTTTTGCTGATACTTTATGTCTAAAATTATAGTCTAAAAGAAGTGACAGTAAATTAAATTTTATTGATGCACTTTATATTTCTTAAATTTCTCATTTCAAAATTGTCCCAATACTTTTTTTGAAAACTGTTTGAATTTAAATTATATTTAAAAGATTAGATCAAGTTGTAATTCTAAAATAATCAGAAAATTTTCCTTATATATTAAAATTTTTCTTTATATACTAGAAAATTTCCCAAATGTTAAACCATTATCTTGATTAATTTTGTATTTGCTTTAACACTATTAATATTTTTATAAAAGCTTTACATGTTATGCATGTCAAGTGTCCCAATAATTTTTTGAGTGACTAATATATATTAAACATAAATCACAAAATAAGTAATGAATATAAGAATCTGAATTGTTAACTACCTCATCCCTCCTCCATTTTAGCATTATTAAAAAATAATGTTAATGAGACAAGAATTCTTCAAATTCTAATTACAAACTTTACTACCTCTTTCCTATATCTGATTTAAATTAACTTTAATTACATTAGTAACAAAATTTTACTTTTTAAAAATTTAAAACTATCTTTAGAATGTTTTTAAAAACACAATAAAATAAACACATGAAAATAATCAGTGTCATAGCAGACAATTTATATTAATTCTCTGAACTATTTATAATATTTAACTGAACAACTAGATTTTATTTAAAGTAATTAAATAACTGCAAATGCAGAATAAGTATGAATACATGAAAAGAATTTACAGTATACAAAAAAAAAAAAAAAAATAATAATAAATAAATAAATAAAATGAAAAAAAAATCAAGAAAACGAAAGTATGTGTGTGTGTATATATATATATATATATATATATATACACATAATGTTAGGAAAAAACGAAATCAAAATTAAATACTGGTATAATAAAGAATTACAATACTGTGCACATCCAGGTAGAAGTACAGCTTAATAACAATAACCTCACAAGAGGCTAAAAAATATTTCACTAAATATGAAAGAAAACAATATATATTGTAAAAAAAATCTATCGAACACAGTTAGTTCACTTACTTTATTTGAAGGCGCATATAAGATTTCGGGAGAAGGAATAAGTTCACCAATCTCGATTCATATTGGAGAATACATTACACTACCTTCCTAGACTGATCAGCGATTACACTGGGCCCTTCTCGCTCGCGCTCTTCGCGCATGCGTGTGATGTCAGTAAACAGCTGACAGTCAGAATCCAAGGAGCTAACAGTGGTTCGGGATTTGGGAGTCAGAATATTTCGTTTCACTTAAGAAATTTTGGATGAATGTTTCACAAAAATTCCATTGTGACAACAGTGAAAAAATATGCATATAAGAAAAGCTACTTCAAAAGAAGTATCTCATATTATTAAAAGATTGTAAAAACCTTTACAAAGATAGCCAATTATGACAATACAATTACAATAACACAAGTGCTGGTTTTTCCTTTTTTAAAAACATGAGAGCTAAGAAGCATAAAATGAAACTAACACTACCTTTTAAGTTAGCTGTAGCAGCACTTAAATCAAGATATAAAGTTTGATGTGTCGCTCTAATAAATATTATTATTTATATAATTTTTAAACAATGAAAACTTTGGGAGTATTTTTTTTTTTTCTGTATATCGGGGGAAATTTAAACGGTTTTATTTTGAATGCTATATATATATATATATTACGAATGTTT
This sequence comes from Caerostris darwini, assembly GCA_021605075.1. Taxonomy (NCBI): domain Eukaryota; kingdom Metazoa; phylum Arthropoda; class Arachnida; order Araneae; family Araneidae; genus Caerostris; species Caerostris darwini. The sequence goes on along the minus strand of BPLQ01002587.1, from coordinate 566,384 downwards.
GTTTTTAAAAATTACAAATACCACTTTTCAAAGTTATTTAGCAATTTCCAACCATAAATAAAATTTCATGGATCATTATGCATGAAAAAAAAATTTTTTTAGTTTAAAGCGCGCTTACAGAAAGCAAAGATATAGTTAAACGAGTTACACAGGAATTTAAAAGAAACTTGTTCGAAAGTACAGCAAATAATGGATCATTGAGAGAGAGATATAAGTTTTGAATCCGTGTTATTCTTTTAATAATTAATTATTAGTTATTCTTCTGGTTCATAAATTAAAGGCGCGAATGGGTTGAAAGGATACATAAAACTGTAAATAAATTAAGCATAAAAATGAACACAAAATTGCATGAAATAAATAAATATTTGGAAAACATTTTGAGAAGCATAAGATTCTTCTAAAAATTATTTTTAATTGCAATCTTCGCAATTATAAAAACTGCACTCTTGAAATAGTGTTGATTGAATGAGTAGCAACTGCTTTTACCCCCAAGTACTCATGCAAATTTAAAAAAAGTTTTTAAACTAATTTCTAAGAAATGGTCGTCGTCTAAGTTTTGGATCCAAGTCCGTACAAAAATTCCAATTTAAAATCTTAAAACACCTTGATTCCTCCCCTTCCCCCTACACTCACTCATGTGCAAGTGGTTTACTGCTTTGATTTTTACAAAGCAAAAATTCGCGAAAAAATAGTTTTGTGTAAAAAAATGCGTAATTTGAGGAATTGTAAGCTGATTGTATGTAGTACTCTTGTTACAGTAATTATTAAAACATTATCGAGAAATATCCATTGATTTTTAAAATATATTGATTCGTCTTTGCCTTTCAAGTTCAGTGTACGAAAGCTGAAAGACTAATTTCATATATCTTCTTTCCAAGGCCAAAACAGAAAAGCAGATTTACAGTTTCTTCAGTTGGAGAATCACTTGTGACTCATTTTCTTAATAAAAAAAAGAAAGAAAAGAAAAACCTCTCGTTCAAAGAGTTGTATTCGAATGATAAAAAGGCTAAAAGAAATGGCTGCTTTACAAAATCTTCACTGAGATTCTGGCTCATCATAAATTATGCTTTTCTTTAAAGTTAATGTTTAATTTTTTTATAATTAGCATATATTTTTAAATTTAATTATGTAACAGGCGGTAATGGAATTTTCCCCTCATTGCATTCTGTAAATTAAACATGCACCTTCTGTTCATTTAGGTGTTTTACCACATCTACAGTAAATTAGATATAAGAGATTATTTGATTAAAAACTAAAATTTTAGTACATGATTACTAAAGCATTTACTTTCGTCCGTACAAAAGTATTTTTCTTTAAAAAAAAATAAAAAAAATAGGACAGCAGGTAAACTATTGAGTATTAATTACTTTTCTATAGTGCATTTCTGAGCATGTCTGATAAAAAAAAAAGAAAAAAGAGTAAAATCTTAAAATATATAATAAAAAGTATTTTATCAACGTTTTTGTGGAAAGTACTCATTTTGCCTCTTTATTTCAAGATTGACATTTATAGATATTTTATTCCCTACACAGCGAAATGAATTTTGTGGAATATTCAAATAATACAAACAACAGATCATTACTGAGTTGTCACATGTTGATGTCAACTTCGCTTTCAAGCATTTTCAGTATGTTAATCATTTCCAGCAGTCCCGTTCGAGCAGCCTGTAGATGATAATTATTTGCAGCCATTTTACAACTACTTCTTAAGATGTATATATAGGGAAGTTAGATTTGATTTGGAGTGAAAATTGAAGATTGTTTTAGAATGCAAAGTAAATGTTAGCTTGTTTGTTATGTTAATTTGGGGGACTGGGAATGCAAACTGAACTTATTTGCTCAGTGAGATACATTAGATTTTAATTTTTCAAATTGTGTTCGAAGAAGGAGCAGATAAAATATAAATGATATGCAATGGATTGCAAGATAATAACGTAAATGAAAAATGTAACATAATTTGGTTCGAAGGCCTTCGAAATTGACATTCAGTTGTCAACCACAGTAATGTATTTATTTTCTGTGCTTTTATATTTTAAAATACATGCATCTCACCTTTTAATGTGAAATTTAAAATTCTAACTGTAAACTATTAGATGCTTTAGAGAGTTTACAAAATACTTAAATGTAATTTATCATTCCTTTATTATGTATAAAGTAAAACTTTTTATTGATATATTTTTTTCTATTAGAAACCAGAAATACTAGTCTATAACAATCTTCCATTAAAAGTTTCACAGATGGCCCATTTTATGTATACTGAAGCTTTTCTTGCTTTTGTAAATTACAAGTGGAGGAAAAATATGCTGATAATAGAATAAATGCACTTGTTCGATTAGTTTTTATTTAAGATAAAAATTTAGTTATTATTATTTTATGCGATCGATGAATTTTTAGGCAGTGCTTATTCAAAACGTAAAAATTTAAGTGCCTTTTTAAATTTATTAAATACTCCATTCCCCGAACACGTAAAATTTCGTAATTAGTTCTCCAACAATTGTAAATGAAATATTATTATTATTTTTTAATTCCTTAAAAAGAGAAGAAAATAAAATTGTTATTTTATATAAACTTTCACTTATTTATTTGTCAGAGTGCCTTTATCGATGTATAATACATGTATCGTTTCAAGTACTTGAATTAAAATTTATCTTCTAAAATTGTAAATCCGTTTCTAATTTTTCCTTTATAAGCAACATTCGGTAAAAAAAAAAAAGGAATAAAAACACAAAAATGTATGCATGCTTTCAAAAATTAAAAAAAAAAAGCAAATCATTGAGCTTCAAATTGAATGAGTCTCCCATTCAAGCAGATTTTTTAAAAATATTTATAAGCTAGTTCTTAAACCTATCTAACCTGACAGCATTGACTGGCTACAATTTTAAACTAACAGCGCGTCTGAGCTTTCTATTTATCTATCGATTTTCCAACATATTTTGGATCAGGCTGTTATCTGAATTCGATGCTTTGATAACTCTCACTTTTAATATGTTCGTTTCTTTGAAGTTTTTTTTGGTACATTAAATAAATGAAGTAATGAGTATGTTCCTAAAACATTTTGCGCATAATTTCGAAATATCTTTTTAAGAAAAGTATTGTATAAATATAGAAAATGCATATGCAAATATACAATAATATTTTTAATCTATGATTAAACATTATCATTGGCACTTGATTTGAGCTGTTACAATCCTTGTGAGGAGGTAGCAGGATTGCATGAACAAATATCTGATTTAGATTTGACTTTGAATACAGTTCTGTTATTACGGATGCATTTCAAAAACTGTTTCGTTTTAATTGAAAATATTTCAACTAAAACATTTTGTGCAACTTCGAAATATCTTTTTAAAAAAAGTATTGTATAAGTATAGAAAATGCATGTGCAAATATACAATAATATTTTTAATCTATGATAAAACATTATCATTGGCACTTGATTTGAGCTGTTGCAATCATTGTGAGGAGGCAGCAGGATTGCATGAACAAATATCTGATTTAGATTTGACTTTGAATACAGTTCTGTTATTACGGATGCATTTCAAAAACTGTTTCGTTTTAATTGAAAATATTTATGAAAGAAATGGAATACTTACAAAAGGTTCTTATAGAATATCTACTTTTCAAGTAAACTGACTCTATGGAAATTTGAATAGATTAAATAAGCTATGTATTTTTATGTTCGCTTTCTTGTGGTGTTTTTGTACATTAATGAACTATTATTGTCGAATGAGGGTATCATTCGCCACCAATTTCTAGAGTATTTACGATTTCCAGACAACTTAAGAAATGAAAAAATGCCGGTTATCCATAACCGTAATATAAGAAAACTGCTGTTTTTAATAATATATATATTCTAAATATACGAAATCATTTCTAAGAATGAATTTGTCATTAAAAAAAATGAGTAAAGCAAAAATTTATATCTTTTGAGGGGTATTGCTTTCAAACTAACAACATATCAATTGCAAGGGTAAAAAAGAATTTCGTGGTGTTCAGTTTAGAACCAGTTAAATTCAAGATAAAGAAATGAACCTTTAACCGGTATTCTTCAGGGAGAAAAAAGTAGTTTAGCAGAAAATGGCAAGTCGAAAACTATTCAAAAGCACCGTATGCTTGAAGGTGAAGACCAGTTACAGTTTTTATTTATTTGCATTTCCTTTTCGTCTTAACTAAAGTTACCATTTTCCTCTTGAGAAACCAGTTTTTGTTAATATTTTGCAGCAGATTTCTGATAGAAACTATTCCGAGCTAACGCATATAAAGAAAATGTAATTTGTAAACAATGCTTCAGAGAAAAATTTTTTTTTAAAAATTGGAAGAAAAAGCACGATGGGCTTATTTGGAAACTAAAAATGCTCACAACATTTACTATAAACTACACTTTCACGAGAAAAATAAGTTAAAATTGTAATTGGATAAATTACAAAATTATTTTGTTATGAAATCGGTCCATTTCATTCCTCAAATGATAAGTCAGAAATAATGAGATCAGTTAAATCAGCAGGGACTGTAGTTAACTAAGTCAAGTAATTAATGTGTATCATGTTTAAAGAAGAATACAATTATGAATGGATAATATAGCAATTTTTTAAATGTTATCGACAATAATAAAAGTTCCTGGGTTTGAAAGTTTGATAAACATATCAAGAGTTAAAAAAATTCTCGACATACAATATGGATGGGAATTACTAATATTTATTGAGTTTGTTAAAGTCCGATTTAAATTACCCATGATCTTTTAAAACGAATTTTTTTTTTTATGTGCCAGGACTATGAGCTAGCGAGATGCTATACATATTATCACAATCACTTCCACATTTCTGAAAGCAGTGACTGCAATGCATGCCCTCCCGCATGTGCACGTTACCACTGTACCTATATACATTTATGATGAAAATTTCGATCGAATTGGGTCCTTTGATTTTGCCTCTTTCCCCCCCCCCAACATTGAGTCTTCTCCATCTTAAATAGAATAGCTGTTAGAAATCGAAAGCAACATCCACTGCAGATGTCAATGCAGTAATTCGAATAGCCTCCTACGCAAATATCAGATTCAGGAGCTACCCTACCCATCGTTACTTTCAAATGAAGTCTCCAAAAATATAACCTCCTGTCGCCATGGCAACCGAGCCGTCCTTGGGCGCAGATTATATAGTGATAAGCTTTCACTCGTTGGTTCGGTGAATTTTGCAATCGACACATGCGCAGTATATCTATTGAGAAACAGTAATGCGGAATTTTGCCGGGGAAGGAGACATTTTTCGACCTACGACATCGCATTTAAAATAGGGCTCAAGTGTTTGCTAAATTTAAAATATCTATACCGAAAGTTTCAATTTGTATTCATATTAATTTCATACTGTCCACATTTCGACATTCACCAACATTATTAAATCTTACAAAAAAAATAAATAGATATAAAATAAAAGGGAGTTTTTGATAAATTCAATCGTAGTTTCTTACTTTAGGAGAAGTCAGAACAGTTTAAATTCAGTTATTGTGTATTATTCAAACTATTTTTTTATACTAAAATTACCAAACGTACATTGACAAAAAAATTAATAGGATCTCATTTTTAAAAGTGAATATTTTTTAACTTCATTAATGCGTCACTTTTTATGTCAAAACATGAAAAGAGTATTTTAAAGAAAATCTTTTTTTTTTTTTATTTATTTACTGAACACCTGGGCGAAAACATTTTTTTCAACAATCGTACTTTAAATTTAAATGTGAGATATAATTCGGTAAATTTTTAAAAGCTTTGGAAACATTTCACCGTTTGTTTTCATGAATTTGGACAAGCATTGCAAATCTAAGTACTGTGACATGCTGTAATTATTACTTTATGAAAAAAATGTGGAAAAATAAAAATTACTTCATAATTCAAAAATTGAGTCTACGTTTGTTTCCCTAAAATTGGAAATGGTAAGTGTTTGTATGCTAAATATTTCAAAAATTCCAATCGATTTACATTAGAGGACATTTTTTTAATCTTTTCACATTCAGGCCGGAATTGTTTACAAACAAAACATCAGCAAATAATTCGCCAGTATTTAGATTTAAGTATCGATGACTGGGAAAGAACAAAGGATTTCGTTTACATATTGATTTGATATAATAAAACCTGCTTCTAGATAGTCATATTTCTAGGAAAGAGCAGTGATTTGAATAATAATGTAGGAATGATAATTTATAAATTGCGATTTAAAAATGCTGAACATCGTTTTTATATATTTTTTTCTTAACTTAATCTGACGAACTCGCAAATGGCGAAGGAGTGACGTGCGTGCCGGAGGCTCAAATCTACTGGCAATGCAATCACTGCTTCCGGAACGGTCGATTTAGACAGTGTATAGAAGCACTTCGCATTGAAATCCGGCCTGCTGTCCTTGGTAGGAGTTTCTACCATACGGCACGCAAATGCGGGGCAATTACCTCTAAAAGACGTCCCGGAAGGCAATTTTGTCCCTTCATCACCTGTCGGTCGGTTGCTCAGGATATACATAAGTCGAACACGAGGCCAACCGACGTGCAAATATGAAACAAAATCTAATCAATAATCTTATGAGCGGTAGAATTTTTTCGATTGCGTATTATCGCCGTCGTTTATTGCGTATTGATATTAAGTAGTATTTTCATATTGAAAAAATAACAGATAAAATGTTTCTTCGGGAAGAAAAGAGAGAAATTAAATAAACGACTTTAACAAAAGGGTCACAGTAATTAAAAATGACAAGAACACCAAGAAAATTACTTTGGAAAAATATCAAAAAGAACACCCGAAATAATAATAGAATATCGTAAATAATGAACGTTACAGTGTTGTTTTTTCATTTCGGTATATAGACAGGTTTTGAACTTCCGATAAATTTTTTGAAGAAAATAAAGCACAATCTCGGCTTAGGTCCGGAAACAAACGAAAATTATTTTTCAAAATGTTTCTGGACTTTTATTTAAAAGAATGATATTTATTTAATAAGTTTTATGTATTTCATAGGGAAAACTAATCTCCTAAAAATACTCAGTTGCAATTATTATTTTTAACATATGTAGAGGTGTCATTTTTAATTTATGAAATTTTTTTTGAAAATTTTGTTTCAAAAACATTTAAAATATCCCCCCCTCTTTTTTTTTTTATATAATAATTTTTTCAAAATAATTATATATAATGTAGTGAAACTCAATTCTGCTCTCTTTAACAGCATTTAAATTTTGTCTACATTTAGCATTGTTATGAGATAAGGTTCATATGAATTTTAGATTTTAAGAGATATTGTCATAATTATGAACTCCACATTTGTACGAATTATTTCTATGAAACTAATTAATGTAACATAATTTTTGTTTGTTTTCTGTAGCTGTTTATAGTGGATCGATATAAATTGTTTCTGAAACTCATCCAATGTCACGTATATATTTACCATGTTTATATGAATAAGAGGGGGAAATTAAATAAATAATTTTCTCAAAAAAGAATAAAATACTACTAAAAGAATCCTCACTTTGTAAATTTGCTATTCTTGCATGGAATAGTGGCAAATCCTTTGAAATGGTAAAAATAATTATATAAAAATTAAAATGTATTAAATGTAAAAAAGTACATCAAAGTGAAATTATAATATCGACCATAGTGTTATGTCAAAAAGTGTATTTCGCAGAGTAGATGGATTTGTTTGGGTTTTCTTTTTTTAAATAGTTTCCACGAATCAAAAATGTATTCTTTAAAGAACAAATTTAATTTAAAGAATTTTAAATTTAGTTCCGAAGTCTCTTTCATATTTTCTCAGAACTGCAGTATTCGAACAAGGAAAAGAAAAATATGCAACGAATTACTTATTCAAAAGACTTCGTCCAGAGATAGACAGACAGAGGAAAATCATTCATCGCCAATATCCTGCGAATTGACCAAGAAAAGCATTCAGCTAAGTCCACATTTTCATCTTTTAAAAGCTCTTCTTTTTATTCGCTAACTATTAGGCCACGGTTAGCTAAAAAAAAATTTTTTTTTCTTGTATTCGAGATCGATTTTCTCCATGGAAAAAGAGTTGCAATTTAACAATCCGATTTGTGATTGTTTGCAAATCCAAAAGTTTACAAATTGAGGATAAAAGCATTGAGAGATCAAGTTTATTTTTAAAAACGGAATCGTAAAGTTTCATCAACAAATTCTTCGTCAGAAAAGATTGGATTTTTTTTTTTAATTCGCTACAAAATTTAGCTTAGTTGCTGATAAACAATTTTCAAAGTCGAAACAGTAAAAAAAATCAATATTATTCCATGGTGGAAAAGACAATGAGCAATTAGTCATGGTAAAAAGAAAAATGAAGCTTACAATACCAAATCAACTAATATTTTAATTTCAAGGGCAGATACTAAATTGATTATTTTTTTGAAAAATTTAAATAATACTTTCCGGTGGAACTTGATAAAAAGTACTGAAATTATGAAGGTTTTGTATATCTAACTTACCTGATTCCTCCTTTATTTTTAGAGAACTCATTAAAAGTTTTGAATCTGAAAGAACAGTTTGAGCCTGTGGCGTCGAATTCTCGTTTTGCTAAATGCCGGGTCGTATTGCTAACTTTTTGTTGGAATTGTGACGCAACGTGTCAAACTAATAGTTGGGAAACTCGTTTACTGTACGGTAATAGTGGTCGCATCTGTGACGAAGCTATTCGAGTGAATGAACAAAACACAGTTTCTGTCTTCAATTCAAATAATTGTCTATATCAGGATAAAATGTTTTGGTTCAATCAGGAAACAATGATAGGAAATGGGAAACAATTATTATATTTTTATGGAATAGATATGTTTTATTAAAAAAATGCACAGAATTTATGTAAAAAAAAAAAATGGAATGTTAGAATCTTATGTTTATGTGTATGAACCTCGCTTGAATTCAATCAAAATAAAGCTTGCAGAAAATATTCTTTTCTTTGCTAATACTCATCGTATGAAACATATCTTTTAAAAAATACAAATGATTTGCGTTAAATCTTTTTTTTTAAGTCCCAAATCTGCTAAATTGATCGTCATTAATTTTTCACATAGAAGAAAGTCAAATACTGATAAGTTGGTTTCTTATAGTATATAAATTATATAGGAGACTATGTATATTGTTCTAAAATTTTTAATTGAATTTTTTTTAAGAAGTTCCAAATCTGCTAAATTGATCTTCATTATTTTTTCATGTAAAAAAATGTAAACAATTTGCTTTCTCTTTGTATATACATTATATAGTAGAAGATACACATTGCTTATAAATCAGAGTCAGTCAGAACATGCTCAATTAGAACTTAGTTATTTTAGAGTCAATCTGAACATTCCCTTTTAGAGAACCAATTAGAAATTATTAATTTTAATTAAAATATTTTCAATTAAGAAAAAGGATTTTACAGCTAATTTCGCGGGAAAATAAAATAATTTATTTATTCAAGCCCAAATGTTATAAATGAAATTTTATTACATTTTATAAATCAAATTTTATTAAATGTTAGACTAAAATCAACCAATGATATTTAAATAATCTGATTCAATTTCATTTTAAAAACCTAAAATCCTATTCGATTTTTTTACTGAATTGAAATATTCTTCAATGAGTGATTACTCTTCAATGAGTGAGAATTTTAAAATCCCTTTTATTGATCAGCATTAATTGCTCATGTAAAGTAAGATACAACCAATATGGCTACCGAAATCGAATCGATCCAATTCTTCCCGATTTGCCAGACGCCCTCCCACATAGAAAGGAGCGATCGATGGACCGGGCTTGTTTTCCCAGAAATTCCAGGACCTTGTTTTCCAGAAAAGGGTCTATTTTCGTCGTCACAAGCCTTACAAACAGCGCAGCCACCCACTCCATGGATACCAGGGCGAGTGTGGAGCTCACATAGTATTGACGTAAGAACCAGTTGCTATGGAGACTTGCAGCCGTTGCTAAGCCCAGCTAGCGGCTGATCCCGGATTTTTTTTTGCTATTTTGGGCTAACAGTTGCATTTATAATTTTTCGAAAAAATTGCTCCATATGCTCCATGTTTGAAGGGAAAGAAAATGATTTAGCTAGCTTAATAAGTGCTGTTTTTAAAAATTAGCTGCCTTCTTTTGTAAGTAGGCACTCGTTGAATCTTTTATATGGAGATCCATTTTTTCCGATCTGTCACCAACATTTTTATCTTTACTTTCTGGGAGAAAATTACGAGTTGTTTAGTAAAATAAAGAAAAAAGTAACCTATCATTATTAGTTTGAAAATTAGTTTTTGATTATATGATATAATGAATAAAAATGGAATGAACAATATACTAAAGTAATTAGACTTACGCAAACTCGGAGTTACGCAGATTTTCATTTTTTTTAAATGTACAAACTCCTGTTTTCTAAGTTTTCATTTTTCGTACAATTTTCTGCTATTGTTTTGGCTTTACTGATCAAAATAGTGTCAAAATAATTTATCTATTATTTCAGTACAGAGTCATTAAAGAGAAATTGTAATTCACAGTACAGTTTGTAATTGTATTGTAATTCACAGGTTTCTTAATTCTCATCCATTGTTCGGTTTATTTCTTCTTTTTTATTAATAATGTTAATCGTCGTCCGATGGGATTTTCATTTTGAACGGAATGGGATTTCATCTATTCTAGTGTATTTTGATTATGGAAAATCTTTAATGTAATCAATATTTTTTTATCTATATATTCAAGCATTTTTTTTTCAATTGTAAATTTCTTCTCGAAGCTAAAAGTGAAAAATTTTAGAATTATGAAAGGAAAATGGCTTGTTTCTGAAATAATTGCGGAATATTTTACAGGGAAGAAAATTTTAGAAGTTTGTATATATAGTGTGATAAAGGGTTCTACAAAGTTGAGTATTTTAGAGGGTTGACTGTATGCAATGCTATTAAAATATTTTTCTAAACTAGTGCTTTTGTTATTCCTTGTTCTCAATTAAATAGAATTTATATGTATTGAAATGCCAAGTTTTATCCTGATTTACGCAAGTTCGATACCATTTTTTTTAAGTATTATTACCTTTTATTTTTACATATTGGATCTGCATAATTGGTAATATTGTTCTATTTGTTTCATATGGACGCATTTTTCTCTGTATTTTTTTTACTAGAACCATTTAGTAGTTCAAATATAGAATTTCAAGTTATAGATTTAATATCATAAATGAAATAGTGCAACAATTGAAAATCAATGATTTCTTAGTAAAATAAAATTCACCATAATGGAATGAGGTATAAGACTAAGAATACGATAATTGTAAAAATAGATTTTTGTGCAGAAACTAATATTATAACGAGACCGAAAAGGGTAGTGTTTCGCATACAAAAGCGAATCGATGAATTGAGAGACTTTATTTAGATCCTTTCAATAAAATCGATTTACTTCTTTATATCTACAATCTTATTTTTTTCTGCATCGATTTTATTCATTGATTAAATGTACATTGTGTTATGGACAGAATTTTAACCATTCAGTTTTACTATTGTACATAGATAACATCAGAAAGGGAACAAACAAGGTTAGTAATCAACGAATTGAGTGGCTTTATGTAGCTTCTTTCCACGACACCTGCATTCATCTTTAATCTCCAATTCTACTTTTTCTGTACCGCCTTTATTCATTGATTAAATGAAAACTGTGCTATAGACAGAATTTTATCATTCAAAACAATTTTTAAGATGAAAATATAGTCAAACATTGTGCAGTCTACTCATTGAGTGAGAAGTTTTTCAACGAGAAACAATATTGATCATCAACAAAGACAATAATCTTATCAAAAATACAATGTATTTAAAAACCATATTTACTCTCAAAAGAAAAAAAAAAACCATTTTTTTTAGAATCACCCGTTAAGAATAATTTATAAGAAATACAAATTATTGTTTCCGTTTTGGAGATTTGGCGAATTATATAATTAAATAAATATATAGATTAACTTTTCTTGGAAACTGCGTTGGAATTGTTTTAGTTTTACTATTGGTTTTAAAATTTTCTCTTCCTAATTATTACGTTTCAAAATCAATGTCTTTAAATGTTATCTGCACTCAACTGATGCGACAGTTAAATGGCTTTATTTGAGATTTTAAGGCTTCATGTCTAGATGTTTGGATTCGAATTTTCTTAATAGGCAACCATACTTATTAAGTAATTAAGAAAACTTATCTGAAGCAATAAAAGAATTACCGTAGATTTAAAAAAAATTATATTTAAAAAATATCATTGCTATAATTCAAGATAGCTACTTTTTAAGATTATTTCGTAGTATATATAGTCAATAGTTCATTATGCTAATTACACCAATAAAAGATAAAGGTAAAAGTACTCAGAACACGTTCTCTTAAAATACAGTTGCTCATACAGTAAGTTCTTTCGTGAAGGGAAATATAATTTTGTGATTATGTTTTGGTTTACCTGAGAATATTGAAGGTCAGGTTTGAGTTGAAATCGTTTTATCACCTTTGGATCCCTTTTAGTTCCGCAAGGAAGGATGGAAAGGTTTACCACTGCGCAGACATTTAAACTAATTTAGAAAAACCAGTACTAGAGGCTAAATTATAATGGGCTTTTTGATTGCTAAATAATAGCCCCATATCACTTTCCCCCATATCTTCAAAAGAATTGAGCTCGCTTTACTCGACACATCAGACAACCAAAAACTTCTAAAAATATTTTTCAGTATTAGAAATTTCAGAAGTTTTTCCAACATTAAAAGCACGGACTTTTTTGTATTCTCACAATTACAAAAGCAAGAATGCAACGAAATTTTTTTTGACTAAGTTTTTACCTTGAAGTACATAAAAATGTATAGTTCTTATACACAAGTAATCCTCAAAAAATGTATGCACCAAAATGGCAATCATGAAATATTAGTGAGATATAACCAAGAGTAACACAAATAACATGAGTGCTATATTATTAAAATTAGTTGGGGTTACTATTGTTGAAAACCATCCCCATAGTGAAAAGAAACTTTTTTGCCCATACATGCGTATTGCAATTTGTAGTAGTAGCTGTAAGCAAAATGCTTATATATATAAACGCCCCACGCACGAATCCACCATGCAAAAATAATAAGATTGCAGATTTATTGGTGGGTGTGAGTCGACTGTGCATATAAAACTGAAACAATGAAAATCAGTTAATTGAAAATTCTAAAAAGCAAATTATATTGAGAGCCTTTGTTGAGATTATATTGAGAGCCTTTGTTGAGATTATATTGAGAGCCTTTGTTTTGACCATGTCTTTCATACATATTTTCTATCAAAAATGAATTTCAATACAAAATATTTGACTGATTATTTAAAATAACCTAAAACACAACTAGGAATCTGGAAAGCTGAATTGAGTGTCATTGTAAGTACATATCAAGAAATGAATTATATTATATGGCATTGAATCCTTATTTGTAGTATTGCAGATTTAGGAGTAGAATTTGGAGAAATGCTTTAAGCAGTTCTCAGGGATTGTGAAGTACATCAATTATAGCACATCTATAATTCAAATCAAGATAATATAGATTATTTTACATGGGATGTGTTCGCATACAAAAAAATTACATAACAGTATACTAAATACAAAAAATTACCAATTTATATAAAATGTTATTTCATCAATACTTAAAGCGTCGTCATCATGGTGATAGATGATAAATTTGAATGAAAATAAAGTTTTCTCTTTATTATTCGGAAATTTATTGTTTCGAAAATTCTTTTATTATTTCAGGTGTATCATTCATGAAACATTGTCTCGCTGTAGATTGAAAATTTTTTAAACGAAATACAAACAGTATTTAACTGAAAACTGCGAGTTTATCAAATAAATTGATTTCAAACTTATTTTGACATGATAAAATTATTTGCAAGATATTTTAACTTCCAACAAATACTGTTAGATAGTAGTTTGAATGTTTTCCATTATTCAATACTGAATATTATTATCCAAAAAAGTTTTATAGTTTTATTTTGTATGACAAGTAGTCACAATTTTTGTATAATGAGTTAAGTACTATTTAAATTTGATGATTTATTTTAATTCCGATTGGTTCCGATTTCAATAGGTTTCAAAATAATTTTAAATATTTAACATTATTTGAAAATTGTTTTTATTTACAGCTGTTCTCTTATAAAATAGATCGTAGAACTAAGGAAAAGTATTTTTGCATTTTAAAATATGTTTGGAACTTAAGTCAACTCAAAGAGCAATATGCGCCAAAAATACTACTGTGCTACGAACGAACAGATAGTTACAAATTAAAAAACAAAACAAAAATGTGTAGTTTATAGTTAAAAAAAGAAACGTGTTTTGTATAAGTGTTGCGATTTGTTCAGTGAACATTGTTTCATACCTTTCTATATTGAAGTGAATGTTATATGTTCAAATATATATAATAAAGGACATATTGAGTTCTAATATATATTATATGTGTTTTTAAGCTACACAGTATGGCGGATTGATGTGTGTCGAATTAGTAATATTTGAAATTAATCTTACATTTTTACGTGCCACACGTTTTTACATTTTTTTAATTTTTTTGTCACAATTTCCAACAGATCTCTCGACCAACCCAGATCCAGAATTAGCCCCTTCTTACTAGAGCGTGATCTTTCACTTGCTAAGTTATCAAGTAATTGAAATGAAATGTTTGAATTCTTGGTGCGCCAAGTGACTTTCTGTGTGTGTGTGCAAGGGAACTGTTGCCAGCCACACGAGTCTCCGCGTGCACACCGATCGATGGGACGCTGTGCAAATTGTGCAGAGGGGAGGAGCTTCCACTGCAGAGAAATCAATAAGGTCTCACTCAACTGGTGAAATCTCAGTCAAACTGCTCAGGGTAAAAGGGTTTAATATCAGTGATAAGAACTCATTAGAAGACTGATGATTCAAATTCAAAATCAATAATGTCGAAATCGATAGCCTATTGAAAGAGTTCGATTTTTAACAAAAATTCAAATAAGTCTTACTTATACATTAATACTCGATACATTAGACCTCGATTCAATTTGTTTAAGTCTGTGAAATATAACGTGTAATAAAATATGTTTTTGTTTACCCAAGAGCGATTTTCGTAAAAAAAACAAGCATGTTTTACATATTTATTAAGAAATCCCATACTGGTTTAGCATCAGTTTGCTCTAAAAAACATTCTTTTAGGATTGTCAGTGATTGAGTTGGTTGCGCGTGACAGAAAAATTACTATTCTTCTCCATAAGGGATACACTGCGCAGGAGAGTCCTGCTCTTGGAATGGCAGGGATATTTTGGATTTAAAAATAGGAAACAATTTCTTAGAACATCAATTCAAACCTAAGCTAAAGACTTTTTTCATTTAGAAAATCCAATAAATACAAGAGTTACCAAAATTCAACGTTTTTTCATGGTTGGGGCTGTTGCTTTCAAGTGAATTTTATTTATCTAATTAATTTTACATATTGAAGGAATTTAAGTAAATAAATTAGTGAAATAGCAGGTAAAAAAAATTGAATGAAACTTGCTTTTGCAGAGTTCATAAGAATGTTTTACCTAAATCTATAGAGAGATTGGGTACTACAGATACAGGAGATCTATCCATTAAAAGATGGACTTCATTATTATACTTGATTTTTTTTTCGATGTCAGCGAAAAGCGAGAATAAATAAGAAGAAATTAAGATTAAAAGACAAATTTATGTTCCAGCAAGATAACCATCATCATTTAGTTTCACTGAGTACATAGCTGTGTTTATAAAAAAATATTAATTTCATAAAATATATATGATTAAAATATGTCAAAAAATCTTCAATTTTTGTCTCGCTCTTTTAAGTCTGATAAAATTTTTATTTTAATTTAAAAAAAACCGATAGCTTATGATATTAATCGATAACGTTCCGTTGAAGAAAACAGAAAGCATTCAAAAATACAGACAGGAATCAAACTGATTCCAATTTGATCCGAAAAAAACAAATTGATTCCAATTTTACTCCAAAAACTGTTCAGTTGGTGCATATTCTATAAACTTAAACAGCAATATAGTCGGAAAAAAGACAAAGATTTGGATTTATAGTTTTAAATTTGTATGACAAGTAGTCACAATTTTTGTATAATGAGTTAAATACTATTTAAATTTGACGATTTATTTTACTTAATATTATTTCTTGTACTAAACATTTAACAAAAATCTTAATATATTTATATAAAAAATGCTTAGAAATTTGCTTTACTTTCTAAATTAAAAAAAAATGCAAGATAGCTAATTTTTTTTTATGATTTATTACTCATTAACAAAGTTGAAATGATTTTTAAAACACGGGAAAGTGTACTTTTAAATAAGAATAATTCGTTTTTTAATAAATTTCAGTTCCGTTATTAAAGTAATTATTAACATTAGTACTGATTCTATTTAATAGGAAAGTGAAATTTTCAATTAAATCTCCGTCATGAATTTCTTTATGGTTCAATATTAATCCATTAATCCATTAAGATTTCGTATAATCTACAAAATCATTTATTTAAAAAAAAAATATATTTATGGTATTTATAATTGTCTAGTGAAAACCAGTAATGAGTCGATTACAGATTTTCCTTTTTTTCATAAATTTTTTTTTACTTTTCTTGAAAAAATTTATACAAATTGTTTTGAATGTTTTTGAGTTCAAGAATACACGAAATCCAACTCTTTCTATTCATTATTATTTATGTATTAATAATTTTTTGTAGCTAAATTTATTCTCATTTAATAAATTTCGCTACAAAAAAAAAAAAAGTGTACAGTAGTGTAGTGTGTTTAAAAAGTGTTTTATTTTCACCGTAGAATTATGAAATATTCAATCTTCCAATTTAATTGAAAATTTTTTTAATACTATTAAAACATTAAGTATATAAAAACGATAATATTAATCGATAATAAGTCTCAATGTATCATCATCATCTCTGATTTGAGAAGTTTTTACACATAAAAACTATTAAAGGGACAGAAAAAACATCTTTTTAGATAAATGAAACTTGTAGTTACTTTGAAATGTCTACATTCGATCCAAATCGCAATGGCGGACAAATGAGTTCGCAGCGCCCTCTGCGGCCCTTTGGGCTGCGGTAGCGAAGCTCCGCCTCCATTGCGTATTGTGATCGATCACGCGCATTTTTCACGCACACGCAGAAGACGCTTTCTCTTCATTTCATCTCACCACGAATGATAAATTGAAAATGGCTGCCCACATTACCCCAACACAAAAATGGGATAGAACATAGTTCTGATTCAAAAACGTTCTATAAAACACATTGTTCGTATTAGAAACTACTGATTTTCAACATGTTTTTTGTAGAGTTACTCAAAAGATACCCAGAATGATATAATTACTCAAAGTGAAGAATTTTGTTAGTCAACGACGCGATCAGTATTTTTTGCCAAGATTTTTTTAAAATTACAAGTTTGTTTCGATAAAAACATATACTATAAACGAAAAATAGACTGGAGTGATTTTTTATATTCATATCATCGAGATTATTTTGGTGAAAATATTTCACATTATTTTTTGGAGGATTTAAATTTTTTTTTTGTCGTTCTTTTTAAAATCCATTCCTATAGGATGGAGGGGGGAAGGGAGGGAAGGAGGCAAAGAAATATTTTTTCATATTTTGAACAGATCCGATTTCATTTTGGTACAGAATCGATCGCCTCTATACCATATGGGTTTCTTCCAAAGTCGCAAACATGTTTGAATTCTTGATTGGTTCGACTTATGTTTTCATAAATAACATTTGCCCAAAATTTAAAAGTTGAAACTGTATAAATTTACATAGATAAAATTTTATACAGATTGAACATTGTGTTTACATTCATTATGGAACTGAGAAAAAAATAATCCTATATTTCCCTAAAACATATGGCAGTTTCTTTGAGAAGTATATTGATCTGTATTTTCGAACAGCTGATGTCCTTGATTTGCTTAGATAAGATTTACTAATTATTTCCACAGGCAAATAAATTCCTTTAAATTTCAACGGAAAAACGAAAAATTATATGGAACCACTTTTCGATGAAAGCAAGCTTTAATCACAGCTAATTTCTAAACAACTAATAATTATCTCCGACTGACACTCAACCGCGATTTAAAATCTGGAAATTAAAGATTATTTTCATAATATTGTATTTCTGCCAGAAAAGCTTCTTTGATTTGGCTGAGTCTCAGATTAAGTAAAAATATTTCTCATTTACCTAAAGAAATAGCTTTCTGATAACTCATGATCTTTTAGAAATAACCTTAGAAATAGTTAACTCCCTTCTTGGAACCCCGAGATTTCATTGCTTTAGGCTACCATATAATACTAACACCGCAAAATTGAAATATTTTATTATTTTTAAAATCAGAAAGTTGTTAATGATTTACCATTTGATTTCAATAAAATAATTTTAATTCAATTAAGTAATCCTCTCCCCCCCAAAAGAAGATTATTATAACATATTAGGATTAAAAAAGAATTTGGAGTGACAATTATTTGCCAGTCACTCGGCCATCTGGCCCCATTAATAACTTCCTGACATCGTAAATAAGTTGAAGATTTGCATAGAATTTTTTTCAATTATAAACTGCCTTTTTCAATGTCTATTTTTTTGTTTAATTACTCCTAAAAATAATTTGTTTCAGATTTAACAATTAAGACGAATCTAAATTCTTAAAATCAAATTTATGATTATAGACAATTTAATTGAAACAGTTTTTAAATTTTATGTAAAAGCAAAAACTAATGGGTTATTATTAACAAAAATCTACAAATTAATGACAACAATAATTATTTATGACTAATATTAATTTCTGATTGATCATTATTATTGAATTTATTTTTAACTCTATTAAAAATGGGGTAAAAATGACATGTTTAGCAAAACGACGAGATGATCAATAGAAGGGTACTGTCTCGCTGAAAGGATACATTTAGTCAGCATAATAAAAAAAATATCAGATGATCTCAAATGTATAATCACTATGTAATACATATACCTGTCAACTTCAAGACAGTAAGAAATCAAAATATTTTTCGAAAAAAATTATTAAAGAAATTGGCATTAATAAAAAGAATTGAAATGGTAGTGAAAGATTGAATAATAACAATAATAATTAAAATGCAACTATTATTCTTATTGAAACAGTCAGCTGAAATTATTAACATATATCTTTCTTTTAACTGTTTAAAGACACATCTCATTCAAATATTTCCACTAACAGTGCAGAAAAACATAGTTCCTTTCAACAATATTAAAACTATGATCAACATACAACGTTACTAGCTATAAATAATATGAACTTAGGGGTATTATTTTACTTCGGTATTCTACCATTTAGACTATATTTTATCAAAACAGGTAATGCGTTGCTACTGATATATTCAGATTTCACCTCCTAACACTGGAATGTTGTACACGGTTCTTGAAACTTCACAGATCGTATCATTATTTTCGCAGTCTTTAAGTGCGCTATCGAAAATGAAAATTTCTCAACGAAATATTCAATATCCCTTAAAATATAGCACTCTATAATAGATCGGTTATTTACATTAGAAATAAATCAAATTTGTTAAAAAAATAGTGCTATGCGAGTAGAATATAAAATGACAACATTCGTAAAAATAACAGAGGAGTTAGCAGGTATAAAACTTATATTTTTGAGTAAAACCTGCGGTCAATCTTTTGGTTGAATGGATTGATTTATTAAGTTAATAAATCCATTAAGAAACACTTAATATTTTAAATAAAGCATGCAAAGTAAATAAAGCAAAATATGGGAAACATATTGTAGTCTAGCAAAATATGACACGGAAATATTTTAGAGCATGGTTAAGTGGCCAAATATTTATATTTCATTGATATAATGTTTTAAAAATAATCACAAATTAAATAAGTTACCTGAAAAGTTAAGATTAATTTAAATTTGCACAAAAAAATTAAAAAAAAAATATCTTAGTAGACAAACAAGAGGTAGAAATTTGAATTTTCAACATATAAAAAATAAAAAAATAAAAAAATCACAGTTCTTTTCAAAACAACGTATCAGTGAAAGTATCTTTGATTGTTATGAAATCTAAATGTTTCGAAATTTTTTAAATGTTGAGACAACTGCAATACCAAGTTTTGAAATATGTGTTCTCAAAAAGAGAAAAACTTATTGAATTGAGCTTCTGTATTTTAGCGATTGCTTTTTTTTAATAAGGAGACTTGTAAGTTAATAATCCTTTATTTTAATACTTATACCAATTCTTTGTAATCAACCTTAGTTTAAAGGACGATAGAGTTGAATGGAAAAGTTTATATATATATATATATATATATATATATATATATTAATAAAGTTTTTGGCCCTTTGAGTGCTTCTATTTTCATTTCATTATATAAAGTAGTTAAATTTTTTCTTATATTTAATCTAAATTGCAATACAAAATTTCAGCATACGTACTGGTAACCTTAAATAAATTCTATTTTAATGAAAACTTCCTGAATTTTTTAAAAATTGTTGCATTACTTTAAAATAATATAAATTGCAGCTACAGTTACTTACACACATCTCTTCTAATATGAACTTTGTGGTCATACTGGTGGTTATTTCAATTGAAAAGTAGTAGCAGTATTTACCATTAACTCTCCCTTCTATTACAGAGAGATATTAAAGGGGTAATACTGAAACATATAATTTAAAGTTGGCATCTCTGTATTTACAAATGACACATTACGGTAAGCAATTTTTAAACCATCCTTCTCAATACTGTTTTTGAGAAAAAATCGGCCATTTCTATATCACTAAAAGTAAATGCAATGAAATGTGTAATCTAGCATGATTTGTAATCGAACTGTTCCGCGTCGAAAGTGGTAGAAGGAATGAATTATGTTAACAGCAGTCAGATTTTCAGCATCCGAAAAATAGATTACATTATAAAATAAAATACGTATTATATTTACACTTGCATGTTTAAAAAATATACATGTTTCTCAAATATATATATATATATATTTTATTCACGTTTGTTTTCACAAAAATTTACTGGGATCTTGCTATCCCACTTAAATGGATTTATTAATATAGTGTGCTTTCTGATTGTAAAAGATTTCTCTTTTCCTTAATTCTTTAACTTTTCTGTCAGAATTTTCCCTTTCGGCTTTCTCCAACTAATTTCACCTGGCCCCAGCGGCTTGGTTTCGCACTTGTTCAAGGTGCAGATACTTGGGCTTCCCCAACAACTTCAATTTTTACTGTAAATCTTGGGTTTTTGTTTTTTATTTCGAAAGTTATAGAAAATCTTAGGTTCTTGATTTTATTTCAAAAATTATAGAAAATCTTGGATTCTTGTTTTTATTTCGAAAATTATAGAAAATCTTGGGTTCTTGTCTTTTAGTTCGAAAATTATAGAAAAACTTGGGTTTTTGTTTTTTATTTCAAAAATTATAGAAAATCTTGGGTTCTTGTTTTTTATTAGGAAAATTATAGAAAATCTTGGGTTCTTGTTTTTTATTTCGAAAATTATAGAAAATCTTGGGTTCTTGTTTTTTATTTCGAAAATTATAGAAAATCTTGGGTTCTTGTTTTTTATTCGAAAATTATAGAAAATCTTGGGTTCTTGTTTTTTATTTCGAAAATTATAGAAAATCTTGGATTTTGAGTTTAACTGAGAATATAAACTCAATTTATTAATATTATAGTAGTATATATTAATATTGTTCTATTATATATAGGGTCAGCTAAATGTATTATAACAAAATAATTTAATAATTTGACTACATAGTCTCCAATGTCTCTCTTATGTTTTCAACAATGTTGTAGGTTTGATTTTTGTTTATTATTATTATATGCTACTATTTAATTATTTATTATTTAATTTATATTATTAATTTATTTACTATTTACTAATTAAAACTATAGAAAATCTTGGTTCTTGAGAGAATAGAATAATATAATAACCATTATAATGAGGGAAAAATATATATTTAGGCTACGTTATAATTTTACTAGAACAAAATTGTTTGATTAAACATTCTTTAAAATCTCTCGAGTGTTTTCTACAATTTTGAAGGTTCAATTTTTGTTTATTATTATTTACAATTATTTAATTTATTATTTAGTTTAATTATTATTTATTGTTATTTACTATTTAAAATTATAGAAAATCTAGAAGTTTAAGTCTAATTGAGGAATTAGAAACCTATAGTTATTATAATGTGAAAAAAAAAGAGAATATTTAGGCTGCGTTATATTTTTACTAGAACAAAATATTCACCAGTCTCACTTATGTTTTCTACGATGCATTCGATTTTCTTTTGTTTTAAAATAAAAATATTAATCGGGCTGCCTATTATTTAATTTATTATTTAGTTTAATTATTATTTATTGTTATTTACTATTTAAAATTATAGAAAATCTAGAAGTTTAAGTCTAATTGAGGAATTAGAAACCTATAGTTATTATAATGTGAAAAAAAAAGAGAATATTTAGGCTGCGTTATATTTTTACTAGAACAAAATATTCACCAGTCTCACTTATGTTTTCTACGATGCATTCGATTTTCTTTTGTTTTAAAATAAAAATATTAATCGGGCTGCCCTGATGCTACATATTGCCGTCTACTTCAGCTTTCTTTCACTTACTTCAGCTGTTTCGTGTGTTCTTAAATCGTGCTGATACATTTTGTGCTAGCTATAATGGGTGAATACATTTTAATTTAAGTTGAGCGAACAAAATACAATGACAAAGAAGCGTGAATTATATGCTCAGTGTTTCAAAATGCAATATCTTTCTGAAATAGAATTTAAAGACAGACCAGAACATGACAGAAACGATAAAGATACATACTATAATTGCTGTAAAGTAATTCTCAAAAATGAATTCTATCGAAGCATAATGAAACATATAAGAAATTTTAAGGTAGTTAAAGCAATAAGATTTATTGTAGTACCAGTTTTTTAAAGTTAGCAATTATTTAATTGAATAGCTTTAGATTGATCTTGGGTATTTTTGCATAAATCTTTGCTTTTAGCAGCCTAATCTTGGGTTTTGATATTCAGCTCCTTCTGTTCATTGAACGATCTTACAACAAAAACAAATATTATCTGATTACTTAACGAAATAACATTCATTTAACACACAACTGAACTTTTTCGACTCCATTTTGTAAAACGTTAAAATGAACGACAACAAAAAAGTCGAATTTCATGAAATATCATTGCATAACATAAAGTACCGATGCACAAAAACCTTCCAAATAAATAACACGTCGTTGTGGGTAGAGAAGTAGAAGTATGAAATGGAATAAAAATCTTCACAACTCTGTAAGAATAGCATTCATTTCGCTTAAAGCAGATAAATTATTTTTCAAGAAATATCTCACTCCTAAAGTTGTTTCATTTTTGAACTTAACATATATTAAAATAAAAGAAATTAATCATTATTTAAATATTTCTATATTTTTCCTATTTCGTCTCGTAAAATATTTAAGTGAATTCTTGATTAAATATTTATTTAACTTCTTGATTGATTCAACCAATGAAAAAGAAATGCACATAGAAACAAGCCATTCTTATGCTACGACATTGTTGGTTATTTGAGGAAAATATTATATTATTAATTTTGCTTAGTAACTATCACTAGAATTAATCTATTTGAGAAATACTTTTTTAACAAAATACATTCATTTAAAGACATCTACTCACAAATAAATTCTAACGACTATATATAGAATGTATATATGTATATTCATTGACGAATGTTTGAACCATACATTTTCTCTTCTTTTAGTCTTTTAGAAATATCTAGATATTCAAACAAATAGCTCTCAAAAATATGAAATATTTTAAATAACATTAAAAAAAATTAATAGCAAAATTAATATTATAAAATATCCTCCAAATGAGCCACAATATGGTAGCATAAGAAATGGCTTGTTTCTATGTGCATTTTTTAAATTTTTTATTACTTAACATTTTAACCTTTAGAGATCACGAAGTAGATCATTTTTTAGATAAAAGTGGAAATCAAAGAACAAATTCTAGCTACGAATCAAAAAATAATATAGCAAATCGAATAAAAAATAAATACTTGAAACACTAGAAAATACAGTCCAATGCAATTTTTCGTCAGTAAGTTGCTAGCCTCATTGAGTTTTTTTGTGTTTTTCCTGTCCTCGCTGCATTAGCGAGTACTAAGATGTCAGCCATTAACTAACACTTGTTTAGAGAATAGATTGCGAATTTTATTGGGTTAGAAATATAATCCATATAAAAATTAGCATTCTATCAGCAATTAAGGTAACTTTGTCGCCACGCTGAGCAAGTAATTATATCTAATGAAAGTGCACGGCACTTATATTTGCGTTATATTCTCAGGTTGTTTAAATTTTTGGTAAAAAATATCAATTGCAATTGATCTCAGAATATAGTAATGCCCGCCATGGCATTTTCTAACAGCTGACCTCATAATATATCAATTTTACGTTAAAAAGTTCTTTGATAGATAATTTTTGAATTCATTTAGATTGTGATGAAGAGATAAAGCATGATACATTTAAGAAAGTTTATTAAGAAAGTAAATATTTAAATATTAGAAAATATTTTATTTAATGCACTATTATTAATGCAAATGAAGGGATAAGAACTTTTGTCAATAATGCTAATAATAACTAAATTATAATTATTAATAACTGTATCTTTATTTATTTATTTCTCTCCTGAACACAAGAGTCTCAATCCAATTTGTCGGCAATAAATAAATAAATATATATATATTATTCACTGACGAATATTTGAACCATACATTTTCTCTTCTTTCAGTCTTTTAGAAATAACTAGATATTCAAACAAATAGCTCTCAAAAATATGAAAGATTTTCGCCAGAAATTAATTTTTGCCTTTTATTGGACAATTAAAAAAGAATATAGGAATGATATTTAATCTAAATATAATTTATGAAAAAGAGTTTGTTGTATTTTTAAGTATTTTATTTATTTGTTGTGATGCATTGAACCTCATTTAGATGTATAAATTAAAATAATACTGAAGGAAACTTTTACCGGTCTACCTTCTACATTGGTGTACAAAATTTAAGTAACGAGGTTTTTATTTCCCCTTCTTCTTTTTTGCCGTAATTGCGCGAAAAAAAATCACTTGGGGGACATGGAATTCAGATACAGAGACAGTACTTTGTACTTAAAATATACTAATGGAAAAATCACTAGAACATATACAGTACGGTTTAAAAAAAGGGCTTAATCGAAAGAGTAGCTTTGGTACAAATACTTGCTTGCCCAAGAGAGAAAAACAACAACAGATAAAGAGTATGACCAATCTGTGGACCACATTGCAAGACACATTAAGATGCCAAATAGCAATAGCTTGTCATAACCTGATGTCCATCCCTCCGATCGCCCACCATCTCAACGAATGGCGTTAACGAATTCTCCTAAACATTGCACTTTACAAAAGTTAAAGATTTACAAGTGTAAATAAAAATTACAGAATATTTTTTTAAAGTGGGATATTTACAGTTTTTCCCAACTTCCATATAAGTGTTCAATTCTTTTAAAAATAGTAATGGATATAATTCTTTCACATGGTTTTATTAAAATTATTTATGATGATTCATATAAATCATATTTTTTTTACTTTCATTTTCATTCTTGCAATGGTGAGCACCAAAAAACAACTTGTTCCATAACATATAAAACCATTGTATAGTAAATAAATATTAAAATGGATAATAACAAATATGTTTTGAATCAAATCATTACTGAAAGGAACATCTACCGCTGATTGACGTTTAATGTGTACTTATTATACCACTCGTTTTCATACGTTTAATAAATAAAGTTAAAAGGATATATATTTTTATTTGGATGAATCTTCCTTCAATCCCTTTTGAAGATTTTTTAAAAAATATAGAACCAGTTTAAAGTACATCTAAATAATTTAAGTAATATATAAAACAGATTGCGAAGAATAGAACATCACTAGAAATATTTTTATTTATTTTGTTTTTTAAGTCGCATTTAAAAATTAGTTGGGTTTATTTTTAAATTTGAGTGAACTGAAAAATAGTTAATATCTTAATTTTTAAAATTATATATATATATATATATATATATATATATATTGTTTAACTTAAAACATTCTTATTGTTACATATCATTTATAATGTTAATGCACGAAAAAACATCCCATACAACCAGCTCAATTATTTTGATTTAATCAAACAGATAATTGAGTAAGGCAGAAAAGACAACAAAATCACAGTAACACTTTTTTTTCAAAGAACTTAAAATGGCATTAATTTTGAAGTTTATAAGTTTATAAATTCGAAAATAATAAAATGAATTCAGAAAGATCAACAGCAATTTTTTTGCCAAAAATAAATCCATGAAATTTACATGTCCTGCAATGCGCCATTCCACTTCAGATGGGAATTATAGTCTACAGTACAACAGAAATGGACCATGATGCAGTTCTGAGTCCAAATTGGATGTTTTATCATATGATGAAGATGATTTATAATTATTCGCAAACTAAAATTTATATATTACTTAGGTCTTAAGACGTGCAAATTTGCTGAAAAAGTGACACTTTCAACAGCAGAGGGGATAGAAAAAGTCAAACTCAAGTATTTGCCACATAGCTCAATTTAAAAGTTCCTTCATCAACTATTTCTATGATTTTTTTCTTTTGATGAAGTACAAAAATCTTTCAGTTTATGAAACACAATGTAAAAAAATTATTTTTTGTGTTATTTTTTTTGCAAGGGAATGATATATTGTTATATGTACCAATGGCATCTATGCAATAAATAATTGTTCGAAATTTAACTTAAACATGTAAAAAAGAGAGCAATTTAAGAGAGTACGCAGTAATTAAAACCTATAGAGATATATTTATTTATAAATTAAGTCATTCAATCAGATAAAAGTTTTAAGAATAAAATTTTGCATTCGAACCTAAGCTCTCGAAATCTAACCTCGAATATTAGCATGAATATACATGAATTTTTCTTTTTTATTTCACTTAAAAACAGTCGACAAAAGCGTTATGATGCCATTCCTGATACATTGGGCAAAGCGTTAACCTAAGCAGTTTATGAAATTGAGTATAAATTTTCAAATCTACGAAAAATATTTTGAACCAAATGATGAATAATTTGGAATTAAAAAAAATGAGTGATATAGAACAGCTTTAATGCAGTACTCAAAGTTGTACGTTTTAAGTCTCATAATTGAAAACGTATACATAAATTAATATGAAATACATCAATAAATTTTTTTTAAAATTGTTACTTCCATTTATCTGTTTTACAATGATAATTTTTTTAAAATTATGAGTGTAATTGGTTGTAAAAATACTAAATTTGTCAATATGAACAGAATATAAAAATTATGAGAATGAAATAAATTGAAAGACATTGAAATTGATGGCAGACGAACAGAAAAAATAAATTAAATTTTTTTTAAAATTTAATTAATACCTTTTTTCTCTTCATCGCCAAAATAGCTTTGGAAAAAAAAACCCTAACAAACTTTATATATTTTTTTAATCTATACAGGTACAAAAAAAATGAAATCAGAGAGAACTCAAGCATTAATAAAATTGCAAAGTCATAAACATTTATATTACCACCATTTTCGTGAAATTTTTTTCAGATTTAAAAAATCAGATTTCTTTTTAAGTAATAAAGTTAAAATAATAATATTTGTTGCATTCATTCTATGCGCTTTAAATAATGATGGTTATTTAGACCATATGGTTTTTAGTTAATTATGGTTATTTATTATAAACTATCTTTAAATGACTGAACTCATAGAAGAATTAAATTATATTAAATATTTTATATCAGTTCGAATTACTCTTATCAATAGTATTTGTAATGATAATTCATTAAGAAAAACAATTAAAAATTAAATTTGAATGCTGGGATATTTATCAATTACGTGAAAAAATAATTTATTTGTTAGATTCTAATGCATTTTTCAATATTTAATACATTATTTTATTTGTACTGTAAAATAATTTTCATATTCTGTTTAAATCTTGATTATCATTAAAATCTGTAACATGTTAATTACAGTTAAAATTTTATCATTTTGTATAGAATGACTCTATCACATTACCACAATAAAACATTAATATAAAAGGAAATGAGTTATTTTATTTGTGAGTGAAAAGATCCAGTATATTAAAATTTCAATTTATACATTTAAAGTTCCTCACAAAAACAGTTATTTTAAATATGAAAAGAAGACCACTTCCACTTCACTTAAACCACTTCAAAAAATACTTCGATGAATAATCAAAATGAAAATATATGGACAAAAAAATGGGCTATTTGGGTTTTCTTTAATACATATTTTTGATATTCTAATTGAATGAAAACCAATACAAAAATGTTTGAGTGTAAACAATCTAGGTAAACTGCGTCATTTTGATTCAGAGTAAGGATTTAGTAGCATTTGTACCAAGATTGTAAATAAAAAGATTTTTTCGATAGAAGGATTTACAAATACATTGTGAATTTTTTATTATTAAACGTAGATTATAATTTTCGAGAAGAAACATGTAAATTTCTATGTAATTCTATAAGTTTTTAATTACAATAAAAAATACGTTGTAATTAGAGTTTCTTTCAACTTTTCTAAGGTTTGAAATAAATAAAAAAAACTGTTACTTAAGATATTATTTTATAATTATTCAGAAAATTGTTAAATACTTTTAAAAATAATTTCATACAAGTAGTATAAATCAAAACTAAAACTATTTTTCTACTCATAAAATTCTTCAATAAAATATTTTTAATTTAATAAGAACATCGTACGTTACAAGATATTCTTTAATGCTTTATAAAGGAAAAAAATAAGTTCAATTTATTAAAAATAAAATAAGTAGTGAGAAACTGAATAACTTACTATATTTTTAAATTATTTTAAATTTACAAAGGACAATATATTAAAATTGAAAAATAAATATCGACATACGACGTATTATTGTACATACAAAAAAAAAAAAATTACATCTCCATTCATTATGATAGAGAAAAAGACTGAACAAGAAAACAATTTTTTAAAAGACTAGATTTAAAATAAATTTTCAATAATATTCTTGATAAAAATACAAAGAAAAAAAATCGTTATTTTGATGTAGCTGACCAATAAAAATATGTTTGAAAGAAAACCCAAATTCCATTTCTCTTTTAAATCGATTTGCTGAACATTGAGATTGAACTTACGTCATGCTTAAAATGCCGGATGATATACTGAAATTCTAATAAAGGTTATCTGAAACCGAACATACAAATAGATACTCACATAAAAAGGTTTTCGGTGACCCGATGCGCCAGTTAGATACAAATTCACATCTTAACTGCCATAGTTCATCAATTTCAGAAGTCACTCGTGAAGACGATGCCTTTGGACGTCCGGTCAGATCAATCTTCTTCACCGTTATAACTCCGTCTTATGCGGTGCCGTAGTTCTTGCAGGATATAAATGCAGAATATTGTTGATAATTTACTCACTAGATGGCGACACATGGCAGTATAATTTTTTGAGAGTGGAGTAAAATAAAAATTACGTACTTTTTAAAATGTTTTGCTCAAAACATATATATAAAAAATAGTTTCTTAATATATTCTTACATAAAATGAAGTTACCTTTTCCTACATGAAATACATAATTTATAATTTAATAAGTAAATAATTGCTCATTATCCATATTTACTGGTTTTTAATTTCTTCGTTAGATGGCGACACCTTTCAATGGATTTTTTTTTCAATAAAGCTTTTGTTACAGATTAACTATTGATATGAAAGTAGCTAAATTTATTTAATCATAAATTTAATATTTATGTTAGTTGTGCTCTCAAACTAGATATTTAAAAATGACACAATTACAATTATAATAATATTTTTACTCAATTAGTGGAAACTTACAATCCTATGCTAAATCCTTTGTACAGGGGCATTCAAAAGGGAATCATTTTTGTCAAATATCAGCATGCTAGAAAATTAATAAAACTAGCTATTAAGACACAAGAACAGGTGACCAAAAAAAAGGAAAAATAACTTATGAATCTGGAAATTTTGAAATTTTAATTGTAAAATTTATTTTCAACTTATGAAGTATTTGGTTTAAAAAAATGATGAAAATTTTGATTTTTAAAAATAATTTTTATTAAATTTATTTAAAAAGAAATTAATTAGATGAAAATAACTAAACAAATAAATTGTTAAAGGCATATATGTTAATTATAATGTAATATATAATTTATGTTATGTATAATATGTATTATGAATTATGTTATGTGAAAAATGATTGTTTCGCTTTCTGACTCCAATTTTTAATTTTGATCACATGATAAGAAAATGTTAACATTTTTATTTCAAATGATTTAATTTAGTAGGAATATGTTAAAGTAAAAGATAAAAAAAATATGAAAACATTTTAGGACAAAAATTGATTTTTCTCAGTTTCACATTATTACATATATTACCCTACTTAAAATTGTAAGACTTTTAAACTAATGCTTCAAATCACTTGAAATGTTCACCATATATTTATAACTATCTACTGCATAAAATAAACGATGGGATTTTAAAAAAATGAATAATTCATAAATTATCGTATATTTTCTAATTAGTTTTAGAACTTTTTCTTAAACTAAATTACAGGGGTTGACTTATATACAGATCCTCATCTCGAAAGACTCAGGTTGACTCAGGTTGACTCATCTCGAAAAAAGCATAGGTACTTTTCCATTAGCTGGCCGCAAACGATAAATCCCTAAATATAGCACGTTTTATTTCTTTTGTTTATATTAAGTTAGAGAAAAAAATGATTTAAAATGAAACGAGTTATTCGTTTTAAGAAAATGAATTGATTAATTTTAGAAATTGTTTATAGGGCTAAATTTCTCTACCGCTCATCTTTCAGACAAAAATATAAAATGGCACAGAAAACACCGATCACATACATAACCATCCAAAAACAACTTGTAAAAATCCCATTATTTGTGAGTTTTTGCATCGCCCAACTTCCAATGGACTCATGTTCGGCAAAGTGTGTTAATTTCAGTACAGAACACAAGGCTACAAACACTACATATAAGAGGAAAAATTTTGGAAATTTAAAACTCTCAATCCTCTTTTCTTTGTAGAGACCCGGAAGTTGTATCATACTAAAAAAAAAAATAATTTTCATCTAAACTGAAAACTACTCACGTTGTAAATTCTGGTTTGAAAAAGATGAACTCACTGCAATATTACAGCAGCAAGCTATTGATACAAGCGCTTTTCACGAAACTATTAAAACTTTGACAAATAATATTACTGTGCCCTTTACCTCACTCAGCCAAGCAATGAAGAAACTATCATCCTCTGTCAGTACTCCACTAATAAGCCCTTTTAAAAATAAAAATAAAGGCAGGAGCAGAACTTTTAAACCCAGTCAAGATTTAGACAACATAACTGCAAACTAAACAAAATGAGACAATCTGACCAGCCTTCTCGCTATTTTCCGTATTAAATAACAATCAGTTGAGATCTAAAGAATTTTAAGCTCCTTTTTTGATTCATTAAATTTTCTGTGTTTTCCTCTTAAATTTTATTATGTTCAATTCACCATGACACATTTTGTATTTGAGTGCCCTCAGGATCAGAGCTAAAAATTCCTATTTACTTTAATTCTTTTCTTCAAGATTTCGTTATACAAGAAACCTTTCTGAATTATCCGAACCAATTCCTCTTACTTGGAAAATTAATCTATAGAACAGATAGACCTAATAACACACGAAGAGGACTTTTAATAGCTGTCAATTCAATAGCTTCTCCTCATCTTATCTATCTTCCTCCATCAGGCAACGAGATACAAACACTTCATCTCCAGGATAAATCTTTTAGAATAATCAACATCTATTCTCCCTAGGGTCTTTGCACCATTGAATTACTGGATGCAATATATCAGCTTCCATCAAGTTGCAGGATACTTGGTGATTTTAATTCTCATCATCCCATTCTTGGATCCTCCGCCTCAATTATTAGTTCTGAAACTCTGATCAACTGGATTCTCAATAATAATTTAAATATTATAAACACCAGCATTCCCACGCATATTACTTCATCGTCTACATCATTTATTGAACTTTCCATCGCCACTGCAGATATACATTCAAATTTAACTTTCTATATTCACTCTGAACCTTTTGACAGTGATCACTTACCTAGCGAGTTATCCTTCCAGCTAAACTTTTCTCCACAAACTTGCAGACAGATCGTAAGTTTTTCTTCAGGATCAACATAATCTCTCTTGGACTTTTGCGACATATTTTGATTTAAGATCTTCCCTGTCTATAGCTTTACTTAAGAATAATTACAGAATCTCTGCCCACCCAAAACTCCTTTGGTGGAATGCATATTGCAATAAGTTATTACAACAGAAACGAAAATTTTTACATCAAACTCGGACTCGACTTTCTCGAAACCTCTGGTAATTCAAAAGAAAATTTCTGCCAGGCTTCAATGTTTAATTTCTCAGCTTAAGAGAAATGAATGGGATTTCGTTTGTGTTTCTAGGGGCAAAATATATATAATTATTAAAACTATTCACAATAGAAAAGATAATCTCGCCAATACTTCCCATTTCAGTGACAGTATTTAATCAAAATTAATTCAAATTCTTCCTGACCATTATCTCCAACAGCTGCTTCATATTTTTAATACCATTTGGTTCACCGGCAATATTCCAGAGGAGTGGTTAATAGCACAAATTATTTAAATACTAAAACAAAACAAAGACAGTACTTTCACTTCCTTATATCACCAATTGGCTTAACTTCTTTTTAAGCAAAATCTTTTAATGCATTGCATTCAAAAGAATCATTCATTTTTCAGTCCCTGATGAATTACATCCTTAACATTCTAGCTTTAATCTTTTTAAGGATTGTATGCAGTCTTTGTCACTCTTTCATCATAAAATAGCTGAGTAAAAAAATTCCCCAAATTTTTTCTTTTTCCTTAAATGAGACTCTTCTGCTTATGATTCGGAATGAAGATACTTATTTATAAAATCTTACAGGTTGGTATACAGGACACTGCTGCAAAATAGATTTATAATTTCATCAATAACAGGAATTATTACGTAAAATGGAGAAACTTAGTGTCGATGAAATTTTCCACTCTTTGAGTACAGCACTGCACTATTATCATTGAGTTTCTTTTCCCAGTCTGTATGAGACATTTTTATTTCCTGCTGACACCATATTTTTATTATATGTAGATATCTTTCTTTTTCTCTGTGATAAAACTCTTTAATCTTCAAATAGCCCTTCATAAAATCACTCACTGGTGCGAAACATGAAAATTCCCCCTTCAACCTAAATGCGAAGCAGTACATTTTTCCAATAGAAAACAACAATCTCAACCTTTGCATATCAGTATATTAGGCATCATCTTCTCTTATAATCTCACTTTCAAACATTTTATTTATTTTAAAAAGAAAGCAATAAAAAGTAATATGCGCTCAAAACAATAACAGCTAATTCCTGGAGTTGCCGATCCTGGCATCTCATTCAAATCGCAAATTTTATAATTCAAAGTCTATTCAAATATGGGTCTTCTATTTTTATTACCTCCAATCATAGTGATCTCAAAATCCTAAACACGTTGCATCATCTAGCTTTATATTTCTCAACAGGCCTTCCGAAATGGATTCATTTTACACAAAGAAGCTGGTTAAACTCCCATTGTTTCAGAGGCAGTATATACTGGTAGAGCTCTTTCTTATCAAGCAAGTTTCTTCCGACTTCTCTCTTCAATTTTCTTCGATCAGGAAATTAATCACCATGCTTGAAGCAGTCCATATCTCTGGGAAAAAAGAAATTAAAACCTTCTAGACAACTTAAATATTCATCCTTCCAATTTAATTCCAAATTTTTCACCAGTTAGTCAGAACTCTAAAATCAAATTTCCTCTTAATGTGTTTATTCTTACAAAGCAAACAGTTAACCTTTCAAGCCATCAAAGACCATTTTGAACATTGCAAAAGTGAACACTGGAAAGACAGGGTTATTTTAGCCTCAGATGCATTCAAGACACATCTCAATAGATGTCATCAATATCTTTTCCCAAAAGTTTTCTTCAGGACAGATTTCAAATTATAATAGAACTTTTATAGGTGAAGTTCGTGCACTCCTTTTAACAATTTCGTCAGGTCAGAACATAATTATAATATGTCTGTTCTGCAGTCATTACAAAGTAGAAAATTCCACTCCAATCGTGTCATCTAGTTACTTGGCAGTCAATTACAAAACATTTTCAATCTCATTTTATTCATTGAATTCATCTGGTTTCCAGGGTATGTCAGCATGGAATGAAAACGAAGACTATTTAGCATAATTTCTCATTGGATACATATTTTGTTCGAAATATGAAGACCAAAGAAAAAAACTGCAGGGTGCATTTGTATACAAAGTTCTATCTCAAAGTTAGATTTTCTATCTGAAGGAAGATACGCTTTATAAAACTGTAACAATCCTTCATTTTTACGTTCATGTATAGTTGCCAAGGCAGTATATTTCAATTCAGAGTCAAGAGAAGATTTTTTGCTAACATCAGAGAGAAGGTCCAAATAACCCTCAGCAAGTTTAAAATGCTTCAGTGGACACTGAAAAGGGAAAACGAGCTGAAATGTAAAGCTATGATGTAAATATTTTATACAAGAAAGGTAAGCTCTCTAAGTTTTCAATCTCTCTACAGCCAGACAGCAATGACTCAGAAAATTGTCCTTTCTTCTAAAGATTTTTTCAGCACTGTTTAAAGCCATTTTTCATCTACTGTCACATAAGGATTTCAAACCAGTTTGGAGTTAAATAGTGGTAATCGGCGTAAAACTTGTACCACTAGTAATCAGTCTCAGAATACGATTTTGAAATATATACCGTCTTTTCGAATTTGTCTCCGTGCTTGTTATAAGCACTTCACCAACATACTCAACTGCTCATCTTACATAAGTCTTATAGGCCCCCTGTTGAAAGCCCCATGTTGTTCCGGCCAAACATTTTAGAAGTTTAGCCCTGATTTCTCGATGGTCAACAGCTTTTTTTATTTGACAGATTCAGTTTAGTTTTGTATCCAAGTCCAAGACCAAATAGGTTGCACTTTCATTAATTGGTCTAATTCATTATTGAAATTAATGAAAACAATTAATTGGTCTCTGAATCTAAGGTTTATATCATGATGTTTAGTGCTGAGTGAGAAGAGTTGAAAGTTGGTTTTGTCTGATTTGCTATCATCTCATATTTTGACTACCTCTCCAAAAACATTGAAGTTGATTGGAGTGTTTTTTCCATACACTCAAAGTCTCTACCCGTACTACGAATTACTAGATAATTTGCAAAAAGCAAAGTCTGAACTTCAGGCTCATGAGTGCAAAGAATGTCCATAAAGTCATTTATCATGAGGTAAAAAGTAGCGGACTCATGACTCTACGGCAAGCCCTGCCTTATTTGCCAATATTGAGAGGTAGTATTATCGTATTTAAAACGTATAAAGCGCTGATCCTGTAATTATTTAATCATCTATAAATATTACCCCCTATATCATATGTCTGGAGCTCTGTTAAGATCTCCAGACTATGTCAAAACCTGTCTTAAAGTCTACAAAAATCGTTACAGTGCTTTGTTTTCACTAAAATCCATATTTTATTTTCTGTGTCAGACGAACAATTTGTTCAGAGGTATTCCTATGTTTCCTAAACTCAGCTTGACACTCAGTCTTTCTTCTCTCCAACAAAAAAATTAAGGCAATTTGAAATCAGTCTTTTAGTTAATTTACATATTGCGCATGTCAAAGACATCGGCTGACAACTATTTAGACATTGTGGATCCTCTTCAGACTCCATTATTAGGATCACCTCTGCTTTCCTCCAGGCACTCAGTAGGCCACTCTTGCAGGTCTCCTTACGGGTTTCATCAAAATCGCTTTAAGTAAAATCTAGAAATGCCTCCTACAAAGCCAAATTAAGTGGCACAAAAAATATAGATTACTTTAGCATAACACAGAACAAAAGAAATAATATAGAAAAGATTTTCGCGTGAGTTCGAGACTAGTTGGCCCTCGTGTCAGGGAATATAAACTCATGTTTGTGAAAATTGCAACACCATGAAGGACTTACGCGAGTGAGCTGAAATTTTCAGGAAATGCAAATTAGCGCATGATATGCAAATGATTAGAATTTCAAATCCGTAGCGCATGCGTATGCTGAGCAGCGCCCTCTGAAAGGCGGATGGATCCGAATAAATAGACGGCTGTAGCGAGGCGTGTATGGTTATCGGTGGTTATCGGTGGTTATCGGTGGTTATCGGTGGTTATCTGCTAATGGTAAACGTTAGCTCAATCGTTACTTATGCCTCTTCGACGAAAGAGAGCGAGATTTGAACAACTTACAGAGTTTGACGGGGGAGAATCATCGGCCTTCGTGAATCTGGATTGTCTTATCATGCAGTAGCCGCTCGTGTGCAGCGTAACAGGAGCACAGTGATGCGTCTTTGGAAGCAGTGGACGGACGAGTGTCGGACAACTCGGAAATCCGGGAGTGGACCCCGAAATGTGACGTCAGCTCGCGATGATAGACATCTGGTCCGCATGGCGCTGACGGACCGTGCAGCTTCCTCTAGACCAGGGGTCTCCAAACTACGGCCCGCGGGCCAAATCCAGCCCGCCAGTGTCTTCAATCCGGCCCGCGACCGCGAATAGCATATTGTTGCTGTAATAAGTTGGATAAAAAAAACACAGAATGATATTAACTCGATTTTATTTACTTGCTAGATAAAGCTTAATGACAAACATAATATGCAGAAAATTTAACTTAAGCATAACAACTAACAAATAATTTAAATTAATCCCACTAACATTATAAACTAGTGAACATCCCGCGGTTGCCCTCGGTAGTTATGTTGGTGTAAAGAGTATCGCATATTCATGTATATCGATGTTTGGAATATATATATCCTGAATCAAACATGATTTTTATCCTGAAAATCCCTCAGGAACGGAAAAGCTAAATGAACGTGAATGAAACCGCGGTGTATCCACTTGTAAAAAAATACTAATGAGATTTATGTAATTGTAATTTTTCACTGACAATAGTTTGTAGTTGTGGATCAATTTTACTTGTACCAATTATTAAAAGAGATTTAAGATACTCATCGGTTAACTTAGATCTGTAAACATTCTTTGTGTACTTCATTTTGGAGAATGCTTTCTCACACAAGTAAGTAGTACCAAAAACAGAAAACTGCCCACGAGCAAATTTATGTAAATTATCAAATTGTATCAGTGGAAGACTTATAAAATTCCACCAAACATGAGTTTTGATATCTGTTCTTAATTATATCACTGCACTGTAAATTAATAATTTCCATTTGGAGTTTCGGGGCTAAGGTTTCAATGTCAGTATCAAAAGGATTTTGAAAATCTTAATTTCATTTGCAATGTCATCAAAGTCTGAGAAACGAGTATCAAAATTTATCTTCAAAGCACTCAAAACTTCGACTGCAAAATCGACGGGAAATTCAGTCTCAGTAGTGCGGCTGAATATTTCACATATTTCAAAATGTGTGAAACATTTTTTACGTAATTGTGATTGAAACAATATTATTTTCCGCCGAAACGATTTGATATTAGTGTATAGATCAGGGAGAAGCTGGTTTTCTCCTTGCAATCTCAAATTTAGTTCGTTTATATGTTTTGTCAAGTCGACATAGAATGCTAACTTCCATAGCCATTCGCTATTTTGTAATTCAGTAAGAGGGCGATGCTTTTCATTAAAAAAAAAATTCGATTTGTGCTCGAAGTTCAAAAAAGCGCTGCAGGACTTTTCCGCAACTAAGCCAGCGTACGGCAGTGTGATACGGTAAATCATTTTCTCCTATATCTTCAATAAACTCGCGGAATTGTCGGTGTTTCAGCCCAGTGAATCTGATGAAATTAACAACTGATATGACTGGTTTTAGAACTTCAGACATATCCAAACATTTTCCGCACAAGGACTGTTGATGAATGATACAATGCAAGACTAATGGTTTTGAACCGCCATCATTTTCTACTGCCTTTGACACAAGCGCAACCACTCCTTTATTTTTACCACACATGTTTTTACCTCCATCAGTTGTAATAGATTTCAAGTTTTTCCATCGTAGGTTCTTTTTATTAATGACATTGTCAACTCCTTTAAAAATATCTTACCTAGTAGTCGTGCCGTGAATACTATCAATATCAAAAAGTTCTTCATACACTTCATAGCTTTTATTTACTCCTCGAATAAAAATCAACACCTGAGCCGTATCTGACACATCCGTTGACTCATCCAAGGCCAGAGAAAGCCACTCAAGATATTCATTTTTATCAGACAGTTGAGATGATGTATTTTCTGCGATGTCTTGCACCCTCCGAGCCACGGTGTTTTCTGACAAACTGACAGTTTTAAATAAATTTACCTTTTCGGAACACATTTCTTCGGCTACTGCAATTACGCATTCTTTGATCACTTCTCCATCGGTGAAAGGCTTTCCACGTTTTGAGATTTCAAGAGCCACACGAAAGCTGGCACGAGTTGCAGCCTCTTGTTCAATATTGACTTTCGTAAGCAAAGATTGCTGCAATTTCAATCCGCGTTTCAAAGCTTCAAATTTTTCTATCCGCAAACTTCCTGTATATTTTGAGTAATTTTGAAAATGTTTCGTTTCATAATGGCGTTTAATGTAATATTCTTTGAGAACGGCTATGGTTTCACTGCAAATCAAACATAGCACCTTATTATTGGACTCAATCACGAAATATTGAAAGTTCCATTGATCTTTGAATATTCTGCATTCACTGTCAATTTTTTGCTTCTTTTCCATACTAGTAAATCACACACAAAAAAGTTGCAAGTTAAATCAAAATACAATTACGTATGGACGTGGGTCAGATCGGTCTTTTAAACGGGGTTACGCACTAATTTACTTCACAATAGATACAGTTCCGCTTCTTTCGTCTTCCCTAGGTAGACTGGGTCGGGGTCGCTCCGCTAGCCTTTTACACTCCAATGACTGCGATCTCGAAGTGATTGGAATACACCAGAATCTTCTCCAACCAATGAGGTTACGAATGTTTAATTGTTACTGCGGTTTCGAAACTACTACTAGCGCCATCTGTTAGCGATAAAGAATATTATGTACCTATTTCCGCTTTTGACCATTAGATGTCGTCAAGTGTCATGGCCGTATCGATACACACAATAATAAATGTAGTACTAAATTGAACCAGCGAATTTAGCATGAGTAGGCTCGCGCAGAGCACGTACTCGGCGACTAGTCTAGAAATTATAGATAATGGCAAAAATAAAATTAAAACGGTTTTGGCCCGCGGTACTTACTGGAGTGAACAATGTGGCCCGCCGGCTGAAAAGTTTGGAGACCCCTGCTCTAGACAATTCGCAGCACAGTGGTCAATAGCTACAGGTGTTTCATTGTGTGCTTCATCAATTCGTAGACGTCTGCTGCAGCGTGGACTGCGCGCAAGGACTCCATTATACAGAATCCCTCTCACGCTAAACCATCGCCGCCTGCTGCTACAATGGGCCGCTCAGCATAGTGACTGGCGTGCTGATTGGCAGCATGTTGTGTTTTCTTACGAATCCCGCTTTAATTGTGATACCATGATGGCCGCATTCGTGTCAGACGCTATGCCGGTGAACGCCACCTTCCGAAGTGCATTATCGAACGCCACAGTGGACGAACACCCGGAGTTATGGTCTGGGGTGCCATATCATATCATGGACGATCTCAATTGCTAAGAATTGTGGGCAATCTGAACAGCAACCGGTACATCAGTGAAGTTCTACAGCCCCAAGCTGTTCCCTTCCTTCAAAGCTTTCCAGGCGCTGTATTTCAACAGGACAATGCCCGCTCTCATATCGCTAGGACTGTTCAATCCTTCTTTACAACGCGGCAGGTACAGCTTCTTCCTTGGCCTGCGTATTCCCCGGATATGTCGCCGATTGAACATGTGTGGGATTTCGTTGGTCGGCGTCTCGCTCGTGATCCTCGTCCTGTTGCTTCTGCAGACGAACTTTGGGTGCGCATACAAGCAACATGGAATACTCTTCCTCAGGCAGACATTCAAAATTTGTTTGACTCCATGCCACGTCGTGTAGCAGCACTTATTGCGGCGCATGGTGGCTACAAAAAATACTGATTCCGATCTCTTGTTATTGTTTGTTTGCTTTGAACATTTAATCATTTATTTGTACCACTACCACTCAACTGTGTATTAAATTTCATTCAATTATGACGATTCCTTCATGGTGTTGCAATTTTCACAAACATGAGTATATATTAGTTCTGGTCATATATATTAATTCTGGTCATCCGAAATGTAATACCACCACAAAGGAAGTATCCAAGAGGCGTGACATTTGCACCATCTATATACTTCGATAAGATATGAAAATGGTTAGCATTTCAGCTCAGACGCACATCATGGGCCCCTGTAGCGTCACCTACAAACTCTATATAAAGGGACAACATAAGGCTGTTATAAAGAGCAAGGATTGTTTTTGGTACGTTTATTTTTTGAATGAGAAGCTTCAGCAATTCAGGCTTCAATCCAAATTGAGCGCCATTGTTTACGAGTTTGACAGAAGAACTGTGGCTTATAGAGATTTGGGTTAACCCTTCCAAGAAATTATTGTTCTTGTTGGACATAATCCAGCCACAAAGGAGGGATGGATAGACAGACAGGACTGATTGCCTAGCTAACCACCACACTTGAAGACAAGCATATTGTTCACATGGCCCTAACAAGTCACACTGCAACGTCAGGTATAATAGCCCAAGAAATAGTGCCTGTTGCACAACAAATTATGTTAGTACGTATCATTCGATGTCGTTTATAATGCGGGGGAATTCCAGCAACGCATACGTTTGTGATTACATTATTCTCTACATTTTATTCAGGCATTTGCCACTTCAATGATGTGATGAACGCCGGATATTAGACAAAAAATAGCATGACATTGTCTTTTCAGACGAATCAGGATTTTGCCTACAATACAATGGTGGTAATATCCGAGTATGATGCTACAGTGGTGAGAAGTTGCACAACTCAAGAATTACGTATTGCCATATCGCTCTTTCACATACCATTGGGAATTAGGATGACATTAGATTTTACACCCCCGCACTTTTAATACTCCTCCTTTTGGTACATTGGAAAGTGAGCGCTATATCTCTGAGATTTGAGCCTGTTGTTTTGATTTACTTTCAAAGTCTGCTTGAGGTCATATTTCAACAGGATAGCAGGAGATCACAAGTGGCACGCAATGTTCAACAATTCTACTTCGCCCCTCAGTTGAATTACTGCATTGGCCTTTCCGAAATGTTGTCCATCGAGCTCGTCTGGTCGACGATTGGGAAACTACTAGCTCAGTATACACCACCAGGAAAGGCGAATTTGACAGTGTGTGTAAACATCTTACATCAACAGTTGGGCTATCTGGTGAGTTTTCTTTTTCACG
Organism: Caerostris darwini; assembly: GCA_021605075.1. Lineage (NCBI taxonomy): Eukaryota > Metazoa > Arthropoda > Arachnida > Araneae > Araneidae > Caerostris > Caerostris darwini. The sequence continues at coordinate 524,847 of BPLQ01002587.1, read as the reverse complement.
AAATGCAAATGTGAAGAAGTTAACCCTGAAAATCGTCCAGAAAAGCAATAGGCATCCTCTACCCTTCGGCTTAAAGAAGCGATGATGGTCCTTGATGAATATAAAAATATATCTGGCTGACTTCACTTTTGGTACTTCAGTAAAAAAAAAAAAATGGAGTTATTTTACTTAAAATTCAAGCTCAGAAATGATTCCGAATTTCATTCGGCAAAGTTTCTTTTTTCGACAACATATATATGCTGGAGTAACATTGCTTCTTATTTTAATAAGGAAAATGATTAGGCATCTCAATATTTTCTTTTGTTGGGTCGGCATAGATACAGGAGTCGTTGGTTTTGTTTCTGGTTTCGAACTAAGGTCTTTTGATTCCGAAACCTAACGAGCTGTCTATCAAGTCATTCCTGTCCTTTTGGACAATACTGATAATATTTGACAACTTTCGTTGTGCTGCCATCTAGTGGTTTACTAAGGCTATAGTAGTTTTATCTTCTGTCTTTTATATTTGCTATTGTTGAATTAAAACAATTCTATCTTTTTATTAATCCAAATTTTTTTTCCTGATTTTAGGAAGACATATTTAAGGATATACATAAAACAAAACATTATTTGAATATTTCAGGGCTAAATTAAAAACTTTTAAGGAAGGAGAAACAGACCGTGGTCTCCCTTTGCTTGGCTTACCAATCATTGTACCATTTGCCTTTTTAACTTTAACGAGACATAAGATACAAGACAGACAGAAACGTGTTTCAATAAAATGTGAATTTTTTAAGCGTCTATAACATTTTTATGTTAACTTTTTTATTGGACATAAAAATATTTTATTCAATATTACTTAATTTCTTATTAACTCGGACATATGAAGCTTTGTTAATAACTCTAATAATCCACTAGTCTCGATGCAACTAACTATGGAGGAACTAAAATTATTTAACCATGTGAAATTCTATTATCTGATAAATATCTACCTTTTATTATTGCTTTTTCTCTTAGCATATATCTATATATAAGTGCAGAAACCCTAACGTAATCCTTCAATGCGCTAACAGCTGCTGTATCAGATATTGACTAAGCATATTTTTTAGACAGTCCCTCGAGTAGAAATACTTTGCAACATTGTTTTTAATACCTGGGAGTTATCTGATAAAGTTAGTATCCCTGTATTTTTTTCTATTCTTCTCCATTTTGTGTGTGTTAGGCTTAACATTTCCATTTTTATATAGGGGAATATATACCATCTATATATAGCACAAAAACCATAGGAAATGGTAGAGCAAAGAAAACCAAAAGTGGGCAAGGACTTACTAAAGGCATGCATGCATTTTTTTCTGCATGGCGTTAAATTACAGTGTGTACTCATGGTTATTGATCACCACAAGACTGCGCATCTCTATTTTACACATTTATTACTTCTCATTCAAATCTGATTTTAAAAAATTTACGAAGCAAAATAAATTATTATCCGCAAAATAGCAATGACAAAATATAAAGTTATTGTAATAAAGATTGCAGCAAATACGGATATGATTTTAGCATAATTATCATTTTATGTTGTGAAAGTTGTCTACTCTTTTTTAAATTTCTAAGCGTTTAATCCATCGAATCCATTGAATCAGTCCTCTGGTTGGAGCTTTACCAAGCTTTATGTTACACTTTACACAAATGTGGGTAAGTTACTCCTGGAAGTACTACTTCCCCATCGAGGCTAACGTTGTATTACAAAGTTCATGTCGAAAAAAAAGAACTCAGTTCTTTGGGCTATTATTACTTACATTAAAAAAAAAAACATAAAAGAAATATAACATGAGTTTTGTAAATAGGTCCCTTTTAAAAAATTGTGATTTGTTAACCATCCAAATGTCCTGTAAAAGTTCACTACGAACAATAAAATAGATTTACCTAGTATCGATCACTAAACTACAGACTGTTTTTTTTTTATAAATATGTAAATCAGGGATTTATTTTAATTAATTCATAGTTTTGATTAATTCATTGTTTAGCTAACTTGAGTTGTTGGAATAAAGGCTTTCTTTGCGATGATAAGATTATACAGGGTCTTCGATCAGGGTATATAAACTGTGCAGTGAGAGAATCCTCGTTAACTCCTAACGTTTCCCTCCATCCATGAGTAGACTATTCATGGGGTGTCCATCTCTCTCTGCCGGACACATGATTAGTTACAACTAGGGATTGCAATACCGGTATGCCGGGATACCGAATATCGGTATTTTGAGCCATTTGTACAAATTTGTAATACCGGTATTCACAAGTTTAAATACCGTTTTTTCGGTATTTACTAGAAATTTAGAATTCTTATCTGTGAAATCTTATTCAGAATTCTTATCTGTGAAATCTTATTCAGAATTCTTATCTGAAAACTAGAAATTCTTATCTGTGAAAACAAGGTTGTAGTTGTGAAGAAAGGGTGTATTATTTCGATATTTTTTTAAATTGGTGAGTTTGTTATTCACATTGTATTTGCATATCATACTTTAGAGTTCAAAATATTTTTCAGATTTATTATATATATACTCATAAATAATACTCCATAATAATGAATAAGAATATAAAAAATCAGTTGATATACTTCGGTGATATTCTTTTGTGATATTTGCATTCTGTAATAAAACTGGCAAATAAAACAAAACAAGCAATATAAAAATTTTTTTTTTTTAAGTTAATTCCTACTGTTTTTTCACTATATAGCAGAAAGTCTTTTATAAATAATTTTCATTCATTTTTTTAAGTTTATCTGGCGTCATCTATTGGTAGATATATGTAACTTAAATCTAAAAAAAAACCTAAAATTAATTAATTAAATTAATATTTGAAAAAACTGTATTAACATCAAGTGTCAAGTGTTTAAAAAAATGTATTTGAACTTGAGTGGATGAATAAAAAGTATTTTATTAACGATTGAAAATTTGAACAAGATATATATATAGGGAGAGTGTGAGCTAATAGAAGGAATTGAAAAACACCTGTGTTTTCCTTCGTTTTCTTTCTTTTCTTTTTTTTTTTATTTTACTACCGGTATTAAAAAAATATATCTAAAAAATACCGAATACCGTCGATCTAAAAAATACGGAATACCGGTAATGAACTTTAGGTCCGATATTATAAACAGCGGCCATTCCTGCCCGAGCCTATACCCTATTAATATAAATAAGATGACTCTAAAACACGACAGACGCTGCATACAAACGATTAAATGCGCTTTACAGAAACAACAGAGATCCTATGAGCAGCAAGAACTAATTTATAATATCTAAACATTTTTTTTGGGCAAGTGCAAACCTAGAATAAAACGAAGGATCCTGCCCGGCCATCCTGCCCCTGCCAATCCTGGCCGGCCATTCCTGCCCTTGCCAATCATGCCCCAGCCATTCCTACCCCTGAAATAATTCCCCTGCCATTCCTACCCGGCCATTCCTGCTCCTGCCAAATCCTGCCCGGTCATTCCTGCCCCTGCCATTTCTGCCCCTGATATTCTTTCCCTGCTATTCCTACTCGGCCATTCCTGTCTCTGCCAATCCTGCCCGTCCGTTCCTGCCCCGGTCAATCCTGCCCGGCCATTCCTGCAACGGCCATTCCTGTCCCTGCCAACCTGCCCCGGCCATTCCTGCTCTTGCTATCCTTCTCCTGCTATTCCTACCCGGCCATTCCTGCCCCTGCCATTCCTGCCCGTCCCATTAAATGCACTGCACATAAACAACAGATCGGGATCCTGTGAGCAGCAAGAACTAATTTATAATGTCTAAACATTTTTTGGGGGAAGTGCAAGCCTAGAATAAAATGAAGGATCAAAAACTTTTTTCACTTTTCTGCGAGACATTTACAAACAATTTTATTTCAAAAAATTACATTATCTATTATTTATTAAATAATGCTTTATTCCTTAACATCATTATATTACATTATTAGCATGAAAAGTCATAAAAATCTATAGTATTTTGTATAATGATAACAACAAATAAATAAATAAAGTGTATGCAAAGTGTTCCATAGATGCAAATTGTTCTAGTTCAGCGTACATTTTTAAAATTTATGTAGTAATTAATTAATTTTACTAATGCTATCCTATTCAAACATGATTTCTTCCCTTTCAAAAGATATGCGAATTGAGTTGTTTCTGTACACCACCGAATTGTGAAATTAGTCATTCCTGCCCCTGCCATACCTGCCCGGCCATTCCTGCCTCTGCCATCCTTGCCCCTACCATCCCTGCCCTGCCATTCCTGCCATACCTGCCCGGCCATTCCTGCCCTGCCGTCCTTCCCCTGACATTCCTGCGCCTGCCATTCCTTCCCCGGCCATTCTCTCCCTGCCATTCCTGCCTCGACCTCCTGGCTAGATCTAGAGCATGAGCTAGATCCAATGCATCTTCTAGATCTAGACCTCCACCTTCAGGCCTCCTGCCATTAACCCGTGTGGTCTCATGGAAGGAGGGAAGGGGGGGTTATGTTGGGATGGCACTCCCGTAGGTAGAAGTTTGACTTGGCTCCATGACGCTGAAAGTAGGAGGGCAGTGCCTTCCGATATTGGTAATTCACATATTACACTGAAGTGACAAAAGTCATGGGATAGCAATATGCAAATTTTCAAATGGCAGTAGCATCGCGTAGAACAGGTATAAATGCGCAGTGCTTTCGCAGAGCTTTCATTTCTGTTCAAGTTATTCATGTGAAGAGGTTTTGACGTGATGATGACCGCACGACGGGAATTAACAGACTTTGAACGTGGAATGTTAGTTGGAGCTAGACGCATGGGTCATGCCATTTCAGAAATAGTTAGGGAATTCAACATTCCCAGATCCACTGTGTCAAGAGTGTGCCGAGAGTATGAAATTTCAGGCATAACATCCCACCATGGACAGCGCAGTGGTCGACCGCCTGCACTTAACGACCGAGACCGGCGACGTCTGCAAAGAGTCGTAAATTCTAACAGACAAGCAACACTGCGTCAACTAACCGCAGAAATCAATGTAGGACGTACAAGAGACTTGTCTGTTAGAACTGTGCGGAGAAATTTGGCTTTCTTGGGCTATTCCAGCAGAAGACCGACTCGAGTGCCTTTACTGACAGAACGACATCGCTTGCAGCGACTCTCGTGGGCACGTGAGCATATCGGTTGGTCCCTAAATGAATGGAAAACCGTGGCCTGGTCCGATGAGTCACGATTTCAGTTGGTAAGAGCTGATGGTAGGGTTCGAGTGGGGCGCAGACCCCACGAAGCCATGGACCCAAACTGTCAGCAAAGCACTGTTCAAGCTGGTGGTGGCTCCGTAATGGTGTGGGCAACATTGACTGGAAACGCTTATGTTCAGCTACTTGGAGATCACTTGCAGCCATTCATGGACTTCATGTACCCAAACAACGATGGGATTTTTATGGATGACAATGCGCCATGTCACCGGGCCACAACTGTTCGCGATTGGTTTGAAGAACATTCTGGACAATTCCAACGAATGATCTGGCCACCTAGATCGCCCGACATGATTCCCATCGAGCATTTACGGGACATCATCGAGAGGACTGTTCGTGCCCAAAATCCTGCACCATCAACGCTTTCACAATTATGGACGTCTATCGAGACAGCATGGCTCAATAGTCCTGCAGAAGACTTCCAACAACTTGTTGAGTCCATGCCACGTCGAGTTGCTGCACTTCGTCGGGCGAAAGGAGGGCCGACACGATATTAAGAGGTATCCCATGACTTTTGTCACTTCAGTGTATATGATTATGTGTTGCAATACTGATATACCGAATACTGGTTTTTTGAGTCATTTGTACAATTTTGTAATACCGGCATTCACAAGTTTTTCGGCATTTACTAGAAATTTAGAATTCTTATCTATGAAATTCTTATTCAGAATTCTTATCTGAAAACTAGAAATTCTTATTCTTATTCAGAATTCTTATCTGTGAAATTCTTATTTTTATTCAGAATTCTTATCTGAAAACTAGAAATTCTTATCTGTGAAAACAAAGTTGTAGTTGTGAAGAAAGTGTGTAATATTTCGATATTTTTTAAATTGGGGAGTTTGCTATTCAAATTGTATTTGCATATCATACTTTAAAGTTCAAAATATTTTTCAGATTTATCATATATATACTCATAAATAATACCCCATAATAATGAATAAGAATAACTTTAAAGAACATAAAAAAATCAGTTGATAATACTTCGGTTTGATTTCATTATTTATATGATGAAAAGAATGTGGTGGCACAATGTAAAAATGGTTCAAGAGTTATTAAAGTGAATGAAGGAAGTACAAGTGGACTCCATACACAGTTAAAAACGAAACATGATACAAATTTGTTAAAGAGGAAGGAATCTAATTGCGATGAAGATACAAACTTAAGCAAAATTTCTAAACCCAAGCCATCAGGGATTTTAGATTATTTTGAAAAAAAAAAAAAAAAGATAATTTGGATGAAATTATAAGTAAAATGACAGCATTAGATGGTTTGCCATATCGAGATGCTGAAAGACCGTTTTCGACAGCTGGTAATTTTTGCACAAAATTAAGTCCCAGGCTTAATGATAGTACAATTGATGCATTATGTTTTTTAAGATCACATTTCAAAAATTTGTAATAGTACCCCAGATTGATTAGTGATATTTACACTTTTTTGTGATTTAAATAAATAAAATGTTCCTTTAATTTTTTTATTCTTTATATACTGTTTAAGTTACAAATTTTTGTTGTGATCTTAACATTCTCTAATAAAACTGGCAAATAAAACAAAAAAGCACCTGTGTTTTCTTTTCTAAAATTTCTACTACCGGTTTTAAAACCGGTATCCCGGTATTAGGATCTAAAAAATACCGAATACCGGTATTGTACTTTTGGTCCGATATTGCAATCCCTAGTTACAACACATCAACAGCTGAAAAGTCCACCTTTTCTGAGGCAATGGTAATCCATACTGACATTTAAATAGAGTAAAGGTTTGAATAGTATTTATCGAACAGTTGTTTAAATATTTAATTGGATTTTTAAAGTACGGAACATTAAAGAGGGTCTAGATTTTCATTAGTAAAGCTGTTTCTGTTTTTCAACTTTCTCGAAAAGATTTATGTTGAACTAAAGAAGTTTGGGAATATTAATGAATATGATTAGTATCTAATAAGGATTGAAAATTGTTCTGATTAATACAATAATAAAAAAGATAATTAATTTTTCTTAAGAACTATTTCGCATCTTGTTTGGTATGTCGATGATTTCGAGTTGTACTGATTAAAGTGCAATTTCAGACAAAAAGTTTGTTAATATATCAAAATTCTTCATTTTTTAAGTACATAATATTATCTGATTTTCCTGTCTCCCAGTTAATGATTCGGAATTCCTCGATTCAGAAATATTTGAGATTTTTTTATAGTTTCTTCCCAGAAAGTGCAATTTTTTTTCTTATTTTTATCAGATAAATTCTTGCTTTTTGCAATGAAACTGTATTTTGATTTAGATTAGTTAGTTTTCGGAATAGTAGCAACCTGAAAAGTCAAGAGAGAATTTTGAGTTTTAAAACAACGTATAATCTATATGTTGAACTGACAAAAAAATAAATTTGTTTTTACCATTTGAATACATTGTGAAAACCAAAGTGACTTTCTTTCCAATCCAGTAGCGCTCTATGCCGGAAATTCAATCATTAAATCTGTAAACTTGAAAGTCCTTCTGTTGGTTTCGAGGATGGGGTTTTTGTTCCAAATTGCTGTGACACAATGATGCAAATTCTGAATTCTCCCTACATATGTGCTGTTCTATAGTGAGTCAGGTTAAAGGGCCAAACATTTGTCAATCGAACAATAGTCAATCGAAATCTGTGAGGATTTAACATACCTGAAATTACCAATTTTTACTGAGATGCATTTTTAATATAACCATTAAATAAAATTTTCAATGCAAAAAGCACTATATAGGGAAGCGTTGTTGTCTTTGTTCAGAAATGAGAGTAGAAAGTATTTGTACACTTTTATTTGCATTCAAAAAGTGTCTGAAATTTCAATCCTTGAAGTAAAATTTTTAAACAAAACTAGTACACATTCAAACATCTATTTATATTACACTCATGTCCATAAATTAAGGATAATGACGTTCAGGCAAAGAAAGAGACAGAAGCAAAACAAATTTGACTTATTTGTAAAGTCTATTTATTAAACAAAAGGAAAAGAGCAAAAAAGATGCTATATGTCTGACATAATTCATAAAAATTGCGATTTTTACTCCTGGAGCAAATTTCAAAAAAGAACCTATTTACAAAAAACAATATAACATGGTTAGTATGATGGTTAATATGGAGTATGTCTCCCGGACGATGCAATACAGGCCTTACAACGCCTAGGCATGCCGAGTGTCAAATTATCAATCTGATCTTGGGGAATATTACACCACTCATCAAGCAATGCCCTCCGAAGTTCCGGTTGACAGGTGGGAGGGGGTTAACGGGCTGCAATTCGTCGGCCAAGCATATCCCACACATGCTCTATTGGATTCAAGTCCGGTGAGTATGCTGGCCAATCCATACGGGTGATATCCTCCAATTGAAGGCATTCGTCTACAATGTTTGCACGGTGAGGACGGGCGTTGTCATCTATAAACAGAAATTCAGCAGCCATGGCGCCCCGAAACAAACGTACATGTTGTTCCAGAATGACATCAAGATAGATGTGGTCTGTTATCTTTACACTATGAACATGCAGATCAGTTCTGGAACCAAGAATAATTCCTCCCCAAACGAGCCATCCTGCACCACCGTAACGGTGTCGTTCAAAGGTGTTCTCTTGGTGGTAACGGGTACCTGGCGCTCTCCATATGAAAGTCTGGCTAGAATCAGACTGCAAACTAAACCTGGACTCGTCGGAAGACATCACACAAGACCACTGTTGCGGTGTCCCCAATGCATGCTCTCTACTCCAGGTTAATCGCAGGTGACAGTGAGTTGCGGTAAGTGAAACACATCTGACAGGCCTACGAGCATATAGACCAATGTGCCCTAAGCGTGTGTATACGGTCTGCCTTGAAACTGTCGTACCGGCAGCTGAAGAGAGCTGACGAGACAGGTCTGATGCTGTGCTCCGTCTGTTTCTTTTGGCAGTAACTGCTAAATACCGGTCCTCATTAGGCGTTGTAACTCGGGGGCGACCTGTGCTGTGACATCTACTCACATTACCATCATCTTGGAATCGTTGCCAAAGCCTGGAGATGACACTCTGGGCGATTCCAAGTTCCTCGGATACTTCCAGCTGGGTACGTCCACATTCCAGTCGTCCGATAATTCTACCACGTAAAAAATCATCCAAATACTTCCTTTGTGCCATAACTATGCGGTTATTGCACTGAAAGGCTTTTAAAGCGCTTGTGAACAATTTTACTTCTTTGCCACCATTTCTTATATACCCCTATCTTACACTCTCGTCATTGTGACGTACTATCCGCGCCATCTGGTGGTTTCCTGTAATTTGCATATTCTTCTTCAAGAAGTGTGTGATAATTCTACAGGTGAAATTTTTATTTTAGAGTTCAATTTCCGTGGGGTTCTGAATTATGCTTAATTTATGGACAGTGTATATTGAAACAATGAAACGTTCACATATTTCGAATAAAAAATAGCTATTTATCTAATAACGTAAAAAATGTTCGTACAGTCGAATTAATTTACAACACTTAACTGGATATCTTTTGGCTTTTATTATAGCTTTCAGTACTCGTGGCGGGGTTACGACCAGTGTGCTTTGAAATTTGATAGAAATTGAATTCCGTTCTTCTTGAAGAACAACTTTTAGACCGTTTTTACGAAAAAATGGATCTTAAGCTTACTTTGTCATCCGAAACATCTTAGAAATACTAAACGGGAGTTGATATCCTATTAAGAAATTGAAGAAATTTTGTCGTGCTATAGAACACCCAAAGCATACACTCGTGTGTTTAAGAGGTCTCATACCTTTTGGTACCACCGAAAGGTAGAAATAGGCAACTTTTTCGTTTTACCATAGGTTTTTTTTTTCCATTTAATGTTAGAATTATAATTTTCTGGCGGTGGTTTCATAAGAAGTGCAACATATTGAATATTTTAAAAGACTTTATAAAAATATAAACAAGAATTTAAAAATTGATTAGAAATGTTCTTTTTTTTAAAATTAATGTAATTTCATTGGGCTTTGGATTTCATTCACAACGATGATATTAGAAACATAAAAACAATTCTAACTGATTTTCAGGTACATGTCCTTTGTGCTATACATTCATTTAATACAAATAAAATAGTTATAATATTTCTAAATTTTCACAAAAAATTGCACAAACTAATTTTTTGGTATTAAATTTATGTAGAACTTTGAAAGCAATGTATAGTTAAGCTTTCAGTCTTCATACATAACAAATTTTAACATTCTAGATGTAATAGTTTTTAAATTATCCTGACAGCAAACACAAATTATGCAAAATATATGTTAAAAGTTAGGATCCATATCGCTTATAAAAAATTAATCACGATTGATTTTGTATTACTTAATTATTAATTATTCATTAATATATTAATGCACATTTTATGATACATTATCCTGTAGAATTTTTCCCTCTAGAAGAGTTGTAGCATTTCGTTACCAGGTTATAAATTAAAAGAGTTATGGATGTAATTGGTTTGGTTTGGTTTGTCGTTCTACGGTCATTTTGTGAACACTTTGGGTTAATTAGTCCGGGACCTACAGTTTAAAGTGGATTCCGAACCCCTAACAAACCAGAGAGCTGGCCAATTGGCCATCAGGTCACTTCGTTCCAGGAGAGAGGAATATATATTCTTTAACAAGTTCATAACAACTTATCACTCAAATCTGACAGCAGATAAGTAGTGTTGTGGATAATTATATTACATACAATCAGTGTTTACTACTAATGAGAACAACCTGTCACTCAAATCTGATAGCAGATGTTCGGTGTCATGGCTAATGAGACCTCATGAGCGACCTCATGACCTCAATTAGCGATTCTCTGTCCGACTTTCACAGGTCGAAACAATTACAGGTGGAATATGGACTACGCTATGAATTGTTGCATCGTGATTGATGATAGACCATTAGCTGAGGAAATGTAATCTCCAATGAGAAGCGAGGATAGCTGACCCTCCACTTGAAGGATTTTCCTTAAAGGGAGTGTTTTGGAGAAGAAGAAAAGAGTGTCCTGCGACGAGTCGACAAGAAGTATTATCTTTTTCTCTGAAGTGACTGAACAGTCCTGAGTTCCGCCTGTTTTCAAAGTGAGCCCCTTGTAGTTTCGTGTATCAGGCCGTGTGTTAAATAAGGTCTGCCGCAGACTAGATGTTTTAGATTCGTCGTAGACTCGAGAACTCTATCTCCAGCCTTTGAATGAACTGAATCTAATTTATATCCTTAATTTTCATTACTTTGCAAATAGAGTTCTGTACATATATGTTTGTGAATAAAATTACAATTGCCGAGACGTTGCAATCCTATCTATAAAATATTATGGTCTCCAAATGCAAAACACACACAAACAATCTCAGTAAACTAAAGAAAAAAACACAATTCAAACCAAAAGAACATACAAAATTAAAAACACACTCCCGTCTGTTTACATTTCTATCTTGTTTAATCAAGCTCACGTTCACGCCCACGCAGACGAGGAAGTCATAATTCTTCTGGCGCCAGATATATTTTCTTCTATTTGTTAATCACCATTTATATTCATGCAGTAATGTTCTACCCTCCTATAGACATGTTTAACTTAACTTTCAATAAAATCAATCTGTACAATAAAACACATTGACAAAAAATATATATATATATACATTACACTATAAGCATAAACAAACTCTACTTCAATAGAAATTGCTCACTCTGACATAGGCAAGATCCTAATTTTAGAAACAGGTCTTTTAAGGACACCAATTTCGGTTTTCACCTGAGCCACGCGAATCTTTCGATCCTTACCGTAAAACAAATTGATAATGTTGCCCAAAACCCATGTATAAGTTGGCAAATTGTCTTCAACCAGCAATACCAAATCACTGCGAACATTGTCTTTTTCAAACATCTATTTAGTGTGGTGCTGTAACTCGTTCAAATAATTACGGTGCCACTTTCTCCATATCAATTGCATAATTTTAGCTATCGGTTGCCACGTATTAAGTCTGTTATCACTTAAATTAGTCAAATCTGGGTCAATAATTGAATCAATGGATCTGTTTATTAAAAAATGTGCTGGCGTTAAAATTACAACTCTAGAAATTAGAACTCCTTCAATTTGTACAAATACAGTAAGAAACTCTTCACAAGTTAAATTTACTCCACCTATAACTCTATTAAAATGATATTTAAAAGACTTAATTACGACCTCCCAAAAGTCCTCCAAAATTGAGTGCTCTTTGTGGAATGAATTTCCATTCAATATTTTCTGCTGACAAATAACCGACTAATGTCTAAGCCAGCCAAATGTTCTGAGATCCATTGGATAGTTCTGCAACCAAGATAGTACGTTCACAGAATCACTCCAAAGATAAACTTGATTCACTTCCAATTTCAAGGCAGTGATGACATTCTCCACTAACTTTGGTAAAAGGACCGCTGCACGTAGTTTTAGTCTGGGAATTGTTAGGCATTCAACAGGGGCCACCTAGACTTACTTGCTACTAGTTTCACTAAGGTGTGTCCAGATAAATTTTTGGATTTGCAGTAGACTGCTGCTCCGGCGCAACGTTCTGAAGCATCAGCTAACCCATAAGGTTTAATCATTGTAGCCTCCTCTATAAGGAATTTTCTTTCAATATTCAATTTGTCTATGTTCATTAGTGCAATCAGAAATTGATGCCATTCGTTTTCAAATCATGCTATACATTGACGAGGATCACTCTAATAAATGTTAAGATGCCACTATCTTTGCATAAAAATTTTACTCTTAGCTACTAAACGGCCAAGAAGACCTAAAGGATAGAAAAGTCATGCTATAGCAGAAAGCACGCTTCTTTTAGTGTAACTACTGTTATGTTCCATCTTAACTCTGAAAAATAAATAGTCAAGATTTTCAGGACACTCCCAAAGTTCTGGTTTCATCTGGATTCGAGAAATTGTAGTCTTCTTCTGAGTTTGGCGAAAGTTCTGGATGGTTAACACACCACTTATGAAGCTTCAATCACGCTTTCTGCAAAATCGCTATAAGTTAGTGGTGGGACTTTTTGGCGTCTTCCAAAGTTGACGCACCACATAATACAACATCCATGTAGAAGTATAGGAGAAGCTTTAGGAAAACTACTCTCTTCGTCCATTGACATTTGTTTTAACGCCCTCATAGAAAGATATGGGCCACTCACAGTGCCATATGAAACTGTCTTCAGTTAACACGTCTTAGGTGGGACATTAGCATTATCTTTCCATTGGATTCTCTGAAGAAAATGTTGGCTCGAATCTCACTGGACCATTCTATGCATCATCTTGACATCTGACGTCATAGCATAAACATACTATTTCCTGAATACTATCATTATCGAAAATAGATCGTCTTGCATGACTCCGCTATTATGCAGTAATGAATTCTGTGTAGATCATTGACAGTCAACACAGAACAATTGAACACTACCCTTAATTTTGTAGTACTATTTTCAGGTCTGTATACACCAAGGTGTGTTGCGTAGTATGTCCTATCAGGTTCCTTGTCCTCTTGAACTTCTTTCATATGACCTAATCTTCGATTTTCGCTCAGAAATATTTTATACAGTGAGAGATATTCTGCATTTCAAGACAGCGAGTCCACAGTGAATTGAGTCTTTTAAGAGGAACATCGCTAGACTGACCTAAACATGACGGGTCGTCCCTAAGAGGCATTGCAACTACGTATCTCCTCCTTCTCCTCTTCAAAGTGTTCCTCGCATATAGCATATTCTTTATTTTTTGTAATTTAGACCTCTACAAACCCAAACATTTACCCATCTCCAAAAACATTTTTAACGTTTCATTTAAACCTCCTACCCGGATCAAACCACAATGGACTTTACCTTCATCAGTTTGATACACGCATCCACTAGTTACATAACCAAACACAGTATTTTGCCAAAGTAATTGTGAATTTTGGGAATATATTTGTCCATACTTCAAAAGTTCATAAAACGTTTCTGCACCTAACAACATATCAATTTTACCAGGTATAATAAAACTACGCTGCTCTCCAAAAGTTAAGGAGCAACAGATTTTTTGCGCCTAATTTGCAAATGAATGAATGTAGAAACACCAAATTTGGATGACATGCTCACAAAACAATTATGCATTGACTGCAACATAGAAGTTTGCATACGATCGTAAGAGTTGAGGAGCGATAGTCGATTGATGAGTACTCGATTAAATAACGTAAAAAAAGAAACAAATTTTTTAAATAATTGGTTGCATAACAAAACGAAGTCTACCAGTTTAAACTGGAATTTGATTCAATGTTTTATTTTTTTTTACGAAATAGTAATTTTTTTCCCTTTTGGAAATAGACCCTAAGCGTTTCCTCCCCATTTCTAAGTCTTATGTTTCAAAAACACATATTCCATTATAACAATATTTTTTATTTCAGCATATATACTGAAAGCGTCTAAAAACAACGTAAAAAATAAATGTAAATGATAAAAATGCACATCTTCGAATTTCATCAGTCTTGGGTTTATATAATTTTTATGTAAAAGTTTTGATAATTATTTGAAAATTCCAATTTCAAATAGTTTTTGAAGTTTCTACGAATTGTGCCCCCTATTAAATAATAAAAAGATGCTCTTTGCGAATACTTTCTTCACTCACTGCATATAATTTAAGAATACAACCATAAATAGTTATATGTTTGATAGCTTTTTTCATTCCTTCTAATTAGCTCACACTCTCCCTATATATATCTTGTTCAAATTTTCAATCGTTAATAAAATACTTTTTATTTATCTACTCAAGTTCAAATACATTTTTTTAGCTTGTAGTGGATGACACTGGATGTTAATACAGTTTTTTCAAATATTAATTCAGTAATTAAATTTAATTAATTAATTTTAGTTTTAAGTTGCATATATCTACCAAGAGATGACGCCAGATAAACTTTAAAAAATTTATTTGTAAAGGACTTTTCTGCAATGTACTGAAAAAAAAGTAGGAATTGACTTAATTTTTTTTTTTTTTTTATATTACTTGTTATATAATTTATTTTGATATTTTATGTTTAAAAGTTGTAAGTACATATTTAAGAATAAATTAACAAAAAACAAGTTTTAATAATTGACTATTTCTCACTAATAATTGACTTTCTCCCATGTTAACATTATACATATCAACTTATTAAAATTGTGATTCCTCTTTTGAAAAATCAGGAATTATTTGAATTGGAAATTGACAGTAATTATCGCAAGTGGTCCATAAGAAGTTTTCTAAAGCTAATTTCTTCCGGAGGCAGTGAGCACGTGTTGCTTAATGAAGTAGGCACTAATTCGCAGCAGATTTTCAGGTCCATGCTTACGAATAAAATAGTTATTGTTTGTTCATGCAGTAACTAGAATTGGTATCGCAACTCACATAGAACTAATTAAAAAAAAAAAAAAGAACTTTGGGAAAATTTCCTAGAAAGCTTTACAAACTGCGTTTTTAAATATGGTTCAAAAGAGAAGTAAACCGATGGGCTATTCAGTGTTTAGATAAAGGTCCTACGTCAATTCCTTTCTAAAGCAAAAATTGAGTTTATTCTTATTAAGCTGTATGTGGGCGACACAATAAAAATCAATTGTTCCGTTTATTAAAAGAAATTGCCTCGGGAGCTCTCCCCCAATTCCGAGAATCTTGTCAGTTTCTACAAGAGGCCTTTTCAATTAAGTTATTTGTTTTAGCAGAGGCACTTTCAAAGTGAGATTTAGCTCACTTCAAATAATTTAGCCATGAATTAAAATTCATTTACAAACACGCCTTGTATGTGAAGAACAGAACCTCAAACATTTTCGTATTAGATTTTTATCCACCGAAAAAAAGATAAGTTTGAAACAGGAAGTATTTTTAGATTTAAATTTAAGAAAAGATCTAAAATAATGCATGGAAATTGACTTTTATTTGCAATTTAATATATATATATATATCCAATTGTAGTATTAGAGTTCAGAAATTTGTCACGAATATTTTTATGAGAATAAATGAGAATAAGAGAATTAATAATAATGAGAATAAAAATAATCAAAGTATCCTACAACTCATAACAATATAAAAATATTATATATAACATTTTTATAACATTTTAACTTTTTATTTTTATAACACATATAAAAAATATATATAAAAAATAAAATATACCACGAACAGACCTACGAGGGGTACTGGGAAATGTCGTACCTACCGAGGGGTCTCTGTATATTCACATTCCCGTATGCAAATAGTCCTACATTTGCGTGATGTTTGAGAGAAAACCCGTAAAACTCCCACCAGACAATCTGAGGATACGAGATTTTTACATGCGCTATCCCAAATACCACTGAGTTTCCGAGTACCGTGATTGCAATGGATGCAAGGTTGAACCTACTTCCTCCTGTACAACTTCCCACCATGCATCCCGAGTTAGATGGTGAAAGAAACAACAAATTCTCTCCCGAACCAAACTTATGAACTTAATTCCAAATTCAAAATCTCTACAGCAACATTTGACTCAAAAGTGCTGATTTAAGAATAAAAATGACAAGGATAATTTCTGATTTCCCAAGTTAGTTAAATAAGTCCTTTCTGGTTTTTCATTAAGTATTGAATTTATTGCACACCACGCAATAGCAAGTATTTGATGAACTCATGTTTTTCCACAGGCCGTGCCAAACATTTGAATGTGGTAAATATTTATTATTTTACGAATAAAATAAACATATCTAGTATTCAATATTTATGCCGCCCAAATCATAGTACCATTTCTCATAGAAATTGAATAAGATAAATTCATCTGAATTTTGACTAATTAAAAAGACATACAGTATTCAGTTGTACACAGTGGAGTGGAAAGCCCTGTTTTAAACCATCAGTTTTAAAAATGGGAAAGATTTTTTTTATGGGGGATTGGAAGATAGATGAGAATATGGGAAATACGTTTTACAAGATTAAACATATTTTTTCATTAAAAATTAAAATCTAATTAAGTAATGTTTAAACTGGGAAAAATGAATGAGACTGGGCAATTTATTATGAGACTTTCATAGTCAAATTTCGTCGTTTAATAAAAACAAGACAATTATTCATCCAAAGCTTGTAAAGTTCTGATGTTTAGCTAATCCTGATTTATCTGATCCTCTTGAAAGACTGATTCCCCCTTCATTAACTCATCCCTAACCCTCCCCCCCCCTCCCCTTAAAAAAGAAAGAAAAAAAACTTTTCATCATGGAGCCTATAGCAGAGGAATGACCGCTGTTAGTGCAGCCGACCTCGTTTTCATTATTGACAAACTAATATTTTTTCTTCGTCTGAGTCTGGGCTTGAACATTTTATTTTTCTATATTAGAGAGTGCTAATGTCGTTTCTATCAAAATGGTCGGCTACTTTAATGGAAATGACGCTTTTAACCAATCACTTACGGAAACGAGTAAAAAAAGTCGCCCTTTTGTTAGGAAATGGTGGTAGAAAATGGCTTTGCATTGTTGCTAATGATATTAAGAATACCATTTCCGATGCAAATATTAATAGATTTGTAATTGGGATAAACAAGTAATGAAATAATGGTCAATGACTAGGATCATTACTAAACACACAAGGGCTTAAACCATGATAAAAGGTGAAAGATATAGTAGGCAAAGGTAGGAGACACAATTACAGATAATAGCTTCTACATTCTTTCGGACCTTTGCGAAAGAAAACTGTTCCGAAACTCGTGCGAAACTTTTTTTTTTACTTTTTAAAAGAAAGATTTTACTTTGATTGTTTATCATACGTTTTAAAATGAAAAATTACATTTGGGAATCAATAATGGAGAAGCAAATTTTGCCCTTAATTTGAGTTATTCGTTTCCGATTTTATAGAAAATATAATTAAAGTTTAAATAACATATTTTATATATTAATGTATATTTTTAAAAGAACCGCAAAAATCTATCGTTTTTAAACATGTGGGTATAATTTTCAAAACAAAAAATTGAACTTTTACTTGTGTGCAAAATCATGCAGATAATATCGTAAAGTTTAAAAAGACGGATTAAAAGTTAAACAAGATTGTAAAACTTTAAAAAAGGAATCTATCATTAGTTTGCTTTCAAAACTATTTTATATCACCAAAATATCATAGTTCTTGTGGTGTAAAGAAAGGGGCTTGATGGCCAAGTGACTGACGCTCGGTGCCACAGGTTTCGGGTTAGAGTCCCGGCAGTGCCATGGATGTTCGTAGTGATTCGGAATCCCCCCTAAACCGTAGGTCCCTGTCTCAAAATGAGTGTAGAGCTTTGGGCCTATGGCTGACAACCCTACTCCGTAAAAGGAAAACATCTCCTGTCTCGAAATCTGCCAGTTGGCAGACGGCCCACTTTTATGTTGTTGCGCCGATGATGATTGTAAATAAAAAGCCGCTGGAGCTAAGAAAAAAAAAATCGAATACAATATATTAAATTAATAATTTAATAAGTATTACTCTAACAGTTCTTCTTTTAGCAATCTCAAAATTTTTTTTGTGCTTTATAAAATCATTACGTTTTGATAACGGGGATTTTTGAGCGTTATGTTTGTCCTGTTCTAGCCAATTTTTTGATTCCGTTTCAATAAGTTCATCCACTCTGAACATATTTATATTTCTTTGTCGGTATAATTTGTTATCACATTTTGAATGAAAATGCATTTACCCCTCATAACTAGTATAAAATTTATCAGCACAACAAAATGAAACAGGAAAAAGAAATATAAGAAAGCTGAATGCTAATATCAGCAACCCTGTTGCAATAACATGGATGTTACCAGGTTAATATCTCCAGGTTGTTTAAAGCAACCAGCATCTACCAGGTTGTTTAAAGCAAAACTCAACAAAAGCAACAGAGAATGATTTTGCAAATATATATATATATATATAAACTAATATTTTTAATAACTAAACTAATATTTACTCAGGCCTTTCAACCTGAGTCAATGTGGTATAAAACAGTTAATTGAGAAAAATAGTGTAAAAAATATATTAATTTATTAATATATTTTAATTATTTTTACGATAGTGGATGCTTTCGTTATTGAAAGTAACATTTCCAAGTATTTAATTCTTAAAATTATAATTGATCATTTGAAGTTTCTGGCGATTCCGCTGTCAAGCACAATTTCTAAAATAGTTTGCTTTTGATGTTAAAAAAAACAAACGGAAAATTAGGTTCATAAACTACACTTGATAGAAATGATTAATGAGAGTCATTTGCCATTAAACGCTTAAAAGGGATCAACCGAGTTATAGAATAACACTGGTTTAAAAATAAAATTTTCCGAAAACGTTAAGTGAATTTTGCCTCGGGTTTAGGATAGAACTTTCTGAAATGAACTTGAACATTCTTCTATCATTTTTTACTATATATTTAAGCGAAGGAGATTTTCAATATCAATATTTACGAAATCCAAATTTATCAGATATGTAAAAAGACGTAATTTGGGATCCAAAGCTTCGTAAAAGAAATCAGATTTTTTTCATGTTGAATTATAGAAACCAATTCTAGAAATTTCACATTTTCATTCCAGTAATATATTTAACATATTTTATCGATATTTAGAGTATAAATCCTTCCATTTTAATTGATAAATAAAACATGTGATTTGCCAATTTTACTTCTTCAAAATTAAATGCAGGAATATTAATTATTTCAAGTCATTCATAAACTACCGGAAAAAAATTACAACACACTAAACTGATAAATCTATATTATGGAATTTTGGCAAGTGGCAATGTGCAAATACATGATAATAATTTCAAAGGAAATATGTTATATTAAAAAAATAAATATTAATAATTTACTGGACTTCCTTGTGGACTAATCTAAATTTAGATGCTTTGAGGAAGGTTGTGATAGACAACTTGTATGAATTCATCGGATGTATTACATCATATTGCAGCCGTATATTATTTTTGTTCTAATGCAGCTGTCAAATACTTAGAGAATTGTCTTGGATGCCTTAAGGCAAGCGCTGCAACGACGTTACTCACTTAGCACTACCCAGGAGGTGCATGTAGCTTGAAGATAAGCTACGGAAGCGGAGTAACAATACCTCCTCAACGGTCTACGATTATGTTAGACCGGCACCTACGTCTTAAAGTGGATTCCAAATAGCCATGGCCCCTCCGCGACTCGAACCCGAAATATGTGGTTCCATTCAGGCCCTAGCCGTATAGTATTCAAAGCGATTAAATTTGCCGATGGAATACCAATACGGTTAAGTTCTTCGTGCATCATGGTTTAGATAATTTCAATTGATGAAAGGCCTTGAGAAGAGATTAGTCATAGTTATGTGTATATGTTGCGAGCTTGTATACACTATAGAGACACTCTTGCAGAGTTATTCTGTTGGAATAATATGCCTATGTGTTGACGAATGGTAAAGTCATTGGTCATAAAGTTTTGGGCTGTCAGATTGCCTGACAATAATCATTTCAGATCTCAATAGAAGGTGCCATAAGGTCTTTGGTTCATGTACCAATAATATATACAGTGTATTGAATTGTGATGATGACGCGAGCTTGTAACATAACATTGCCCAAGTCTGTTAAAGGAGTTCTCATTTTGATGAACGCAACTGCTCTGTTAGGTAAATCCCTTCCACACTAGCCGATAATCCTTCATCTTTCACAATCTGTCAATTGTTAAAAATTCCATGTATGCCTTTCAAAAAAGCATTGCAATTGGTCACATGAACAAATCCAAATGAAAATTCATAAAGGAAAACACTCTTAAGGTCTTATCCATTGCCCTATTCGAATGTTTAAAGTCACTTTGCAAATTATTGGATGGTCTAATTGTAATGAAATCAACTTAATAAAAGGCATCACTACTTAAAGATGTTGCATTTTTTATTTTTCGGTAGTGTATATTCCTATTTTCTTATAAACTCAGATTTGTAGGTGGAAAACTTAATAAACATCATTTTGAAAAAGGGCCCTTCATATAGAACATCTCTTAACCTTAGTATGATTTTAAGACGGCGCTGTGGTGGTTTTGAATAATAATTGAACATATAAACACACATTGCCATAAAAATGAGCCCACATAGAAATTGCCAGACCACTACGAAACTTTCCGTGAAAGCTTGTGTTAAGTACATAAGCAAAATATTAAAATTGTAGTATGATTATTCATTACGAAAGGAGAGCAGAGGATGTTGATGTGAATCCCCCCAATCTATAAATAGTCGCCCTGCGGTACCCTGTATACCTTTTATCTGCGTGTAGAGGGACATTCAAAGCTGCTCATAAGTACTCTGCAATCGAAGTCTCCCGAAGATGACAGTCTACAATCCATTATTGTTTTTTATTACGTTTTACTTTTCTCCGTGCTTTTGAAACATTTTGTATATATAATATGTGTGAAAACAAGATTCTTAAATTATATGAAAATATGTTTAATGCATTTGCATAACATAGATTTAATAAACTCGAATTTTTCTTCAAATACATCATTTTTTTCAGTTCAGCCAATCAGTCAGATCAATTTTCAGGTCAGGGTTATTTCTTTGTAGCATCATTATGGTCAAGGTTATATTTATGACTCTGCGTGGGTGTTTGGACACACATAACGTTTGGAATGTCCGTTTTTTTCCCTCTCATACATCCTCCCCCGTCTGGAGGGTCCATTTAATGCGATCTGTTGTCAACCGTTTAACTAAAGAGGGTGGGCGTCCGCTGACGATTTCGTCCACAGAGAGAACCAATTTAAATAACTCAGAATCGATCGAGCTCTTCCGTAAACTTCATTGATTCCAACTGACTTTTAGTCGAATGTGTGGGTATTTTTAAGAACATGGGGGATTCATTCATTGAAGCTTCGTATCCCGCCAAACTATACTCATATCTTGATTTGCGAAATCAAGGCTTCGAGATATATACAAATGAAGGGATTCATTTCATGTTCTCTAAAATCAATTCATTTTATATATCACATCAAAATGATACTTTTTTAGTTCTATGCGATCAGTTTTAAGAATTACTTTTTAATACAAAAGTACAGGCTTTTTGATTTCTTCACAATGAGAGCACAACATTTTGTGATGCCAACGTTAACATACCCTATTTGGACTCGGGCATGGCATCTGACAGTTTGCGCCCTTCAGCGGAAGTACTTACCAGCATACAAGTTTAATCAGCTCAGACAAGAGAATTTTTTGATCGTTTTGTTTGGTAGTCTGAACTCTACCAATTAAGAAGCTAAGTGCTCCAACCACAAGGGTCTGGATTTTCGAATATTTATTTTATTTATTTGTGTTAAAACAATGATTTTTTCAAATAGATTTGTAGATTTTTTACACATTATTTCAAATATATTTCTTCCATTTCCTATCATTTAAGAAAAAAATTCTATAAATTTCATATTTCTTGTTTAATTAATAAATAAATTCAGTAAAAAAATTCTCTTATAAATAATCTAAAAAAGATACAAACACTATACGATTATAAGACTTACTTACATACAAGGAGGTTTAAAATGACTTCATATATTTACCATCTTTATATTTTTGACTTTATATTTTTATCTTCATAAATTCACCTACAGTCACAATAGCAACACAAACTTTTGACTTTCTACACAGTGGTCATGCGATGTTCGTTGCAGTCGCTGCCAAAAGAACGCCTATTAGCAAGAAAGTCATCATGTGGCAAAATTTCAATTGCCAAATTCAATTTCAAAAATTCAAAATTTCAAAAATCATGTGGTAAAATTTCAAATTCAATTTCAAAATTTCAATTTCCCACATACGATACGCATATGTGGGTATATTCGAAGATGAAGAATTTTAAGAAGACCATAATTATTCGCGTAACACTTTGTGGAACAAGAAATTAAAAAATAAAGCATTGCACGGTTTCTAAATTCAACCATTTATAATTGCTGTTTACAGTTTTAACCGGAAGTTGTTAAATTAGAAGTGGATTGAAAAACAATTCCTTCGAGAGCTGTAATTAGAAATTCATATATTATTTACATTTAATTGAAAATATATGAGAAATTACGTATAACAATATATTGAAGAAAAAAAAAACATTAGGAGGGGTTTTTATATCCCATTTCTTTTTGTTTGTAATTCAACAAAATGAAAAAAGTGTTACACGAAACCGTGAGTGTTGCTAGTTGATAAACTATTCAGTAGTTATACTATCGTTATTTACAAACGTACAACGCCATTACGGTTCAACACATTGTGTCATCGCAATAACCTTCCATTTCAAATGTGTTTCCCTCTATTTCAGTTGAAATTTCTCCGGAATTGTAGTTCTTTTGAAAATGTCACCGATAAAGCTTTTCTTGAAGGAAAAAAAAAAAAATCCCGTTTTCTTCGTTTTCATACCACTCGAAATATTTTTCTGATCAAATTTGAGTGTTTTACAAACACTTAAATTTTTTCTATTTTTTCTAGTGTATTATTTGCTTTGTTTGGAAAATGGGTTGGGGGAACATTTCGAACTCGGATAGAAAAAAATATGTTGAGCACAAAATATATATGTGTTGTTTCGTTTAAATCTGCATCTCTATGACAGACCTGCTTACTCGGAAATCAATAGCTTCATAAACACTCAAGGTTTTATATCCGTAAATTTATTGAGTAATTGAAAGAAGTTATAAAAGGGAACGAGTTATCTTTCAATAAGTATTAAATTCGGAGCAGGTAATTCCTCATCCAAATACTGCTTGGTTTGCTCAGTTAAGTGAACATATGCTGTGAAGGGTAAGGACCCTTTCAGCATAGAGGGTTTTTTATCCCTCATAGCATATGTTCACTATATAAATATACTATATATGCATATGTATATATGTTCACTATATATGCATATGTAAAGGTTTGCAAAACTCTCTTTCACAAGATTTTCATCTTCAACAAAACCAGCGAGTACCGATTTCAGTAGTTCAAAGACGAGTAAAAAAGTCCCATCAGTCGGAGTCAAATGCCACGTATTTTAATCTAAAGGTTATTCTCTACTCAAATGGCATATAAGTAGCAGATTCAAGAGAGTTTACACCTTCCTCCTCCCCCCAACAAAAGGATTCCCCCTATAGATTTCTCGTGTTATGGCAGACGCTTCAGTTTGGATTCGCTTTTTCACATTGAACAAGCTATCCTGCAGGCCTCTCTTGTCCATTATATTCGTAAAAATTGAAATTTTGCATTAAAAACTTTGTATTTCAAATAGCTTTGTAATGCATATATTGCTAAAACTTCGCATTGTATATTTATACCACGCACAGTAGTTGACGGTTGAATAAGGTAAAGATTGATCTGCATAATTTTGTGCTTGGAATAGGGATTCCATCTTAACTTAAAAGGTGATTTCTGACTTGTAAATTATTGTATGTTTTTCGACAATTTTGGAAAGAAAGATTTCAGAATAATTAGGTAATCTGATGTAATTATTAATTTATTATAAGCCGTCTAGTTTCTTAAATCTGAAGGTTTAGGGAACGTTTTCTTTGGGCTTCTAGAAGTCTACTTCTTGTTTAATATGAAGACGTAAGATTATTGATGATATATTTAGATAAAATAAGTTTAAGAAAATATGGATCTAATAATAGAGGAAAAATGAGCTTATTTTCTCTATTTATTTTGAAGTAAAAAGCTCTTAAAGGTAACAGTTTATTTGAATCCCTTCAAAATAGTTATTCTATTGGTTGGTGTTGATATTAAATAGATAAATAAAATACTGCTCTAAGATCTTCAGAATTAGGATTATTCAAAATGAAGGAGCAGATATATACCAACTCGACATTTGTTGCACAACAAATTGTGCTCACGTTGCATAAAATAAATAACTTTGAACATTCTTCTATCCATTGATATATAATACGTTGCGCCACATTACCGTTTATTGGAAATAAAAATTTGAAACCTGCTCCTTCATTTTTAATAAGTCTTTATTTTTAAGCTTTTGCAAAGCTGAGTTAAAGTTAAAGAATAATACAGTTTTTATGATGCTGAATTTTACAATGAATTCTTCCTTTTTAAAGTGTCAACTCTTCACGGGAGGGTTCCTGAACATATTTTCCAAGAGAAATGGGCCTATTACAGTACCAAACAATCGGAATCGATGGGAGGAACTCTGTCACAACTCTCACTGTGTTTTTAAAGCCGCCAACGTGAATATACTAACGAGGCCTTATTCAATCGTACAAAAACGAGCGTCGCGTATCACAAACAAAAGAACAGAAATAAAAGATTCCTGTTAGACTAAGTTTAGTTGCAATTTGTAAGCCACTTTCATTGGAAACTGACGAAACACACAATTTTAACAAATGTATTAATAGTATGCTTCATTTCCGATGTCTGCAGGAAACAGTTGCAGATACAAACTGTGCAAGTTTTGTATATAATTTACTATGAATAGTCCTTAGGAGAGGGATTGTCCCTCATTCACTAAAGGCTGTCACAGATTGATAGCGATTGGGATAATGATTCTAGATTCTTCCTCCCCTACCATATACAAATTGAGACAGCTTCTCCAAAGAATACTCCCAGCTTTATCTTCATCGCCCACAGATGGACTATCCATGATATAAGGGAAACACCAGGTCCACTATACAACTAAAAAAACATTATCACATCGCCATTGAGTCAATTCGAAATACAATGACTGCATCGCACGCTGCCAGGGGGAATCGTCCATTCCAACTACGCCTTACCGCTGGACCATTACTAACGCAAGAATATATTTTTCTTAAGTTGAAGCATAACTGTTATTAATAAAGGTATCATTCAAATGAGTCACTTGCAATCCTTTTTTGTATTTCAAAAGTGAATATGAAAACAAAACGAAATAATTAACTATTGATTGCTAAAGCTTTTTGTGCTTTTTCATTATTATTGCATCTGAATAAAGTTGTCCTCCAAAACCCATGAGATTGTTTTCAATGTAGATGTGTAAAGCCAGCAGGTGCGATAGGATAGATGAATGAAATTTCTCCTAATTCATCCGTCACGTGATTTGTTTTCTCACTCTACGAAGTAGTTTGCCATACTCACACATTTATCGCTCTTTTAGAGATATTTATGACATCGGAAACAACATGAGGGGTCAACGGGGCTACATGATGTCAGATTCTTACTATCTGGAAGTATTCTCTATCCTAAATCGATAAATTATGAAGAGAATAGAAATCTGGATAGACTGTAAAGTGATATTTTTTTGCAGCCGAGGTAATAGGTCATTTGAATTCCCACCTTATATATTTATTTCAACCGTTCAATAGGAATAGATTTACAAGTAATTAATAGCCAAACTATTTCTTTTAATACGTTTTCTTTTAT
The DNA here is from genome assembly GCA_021605075.1 of Caerostris darwini. Lineage (NCBI taxonomy): Eukaryota > Metazoa > Arthropoda > Arachnida > Araneae > Araneidae > Caerostris > Caerostris darwini. The sequence continues at coordinate 498,397 of BPLQ01002587.1, read as the reverse complement.
TTATAGGGTATTATTCTAGCATATAAAAAGTTTACGATAAAAATATTTAATAATTTCTAGAACATTCTGTTTTTTTTAAAGAGTGCTTTATTGAAGATCGTTATAATTGACTGGCATCCAGCAATCTATAAGAAAGGTTTTTTATCTTGTACATCGGTGGGCCCATTTACGCAAACCATGAACAGCCGACTAACATGTGATGAAAGCAGGAGATTGCCTCCTGCAGGACTTTAAGGGGTAAATGCCCCACATTTGCGTTACACTTGGGAGAAAAGCCAAAAAACACTTTTCAGGCAATTTCAGTGTCGATGTTATGTCGAGCCTCAGACTCTTATAAATGTTATCTAAATTGCCCTCCAGTTCTCTAAAGAGAAAGATTGCAATGGACGCCATCAGTGGCTTCGAACCTGAGTACTTCTGCCAGCTTACTACTGGTCATGAAATATACTTAACTTTGATTTTCTCCCTTTTGTTTTGTAATATTTGGGATCGCATCGCATTTCAATAAAAATAAAACTGCGAATTACACTTCTGTTTATTTTTTCAGTTGGGTTATATGTGGAATAGAGACAGTGCGTGGGAGTTCTTTGTGAATGAACCTTATATTTAAGTTTAAAAAGATTGAAATCGATGGATCGATTCAATACAAAACAAGCATGAATAATCCAAGATTAGTAACTTATAATACACCCATGTCCATAAATTAAGGATAATGAAGTTCAGGCAAAGAAAGAGACAGAAGCAAAACAAATTTGACTTATTTGTAAAGTCTATTTATTAAACAAAAGGTAAAGAGCAAAAAAGATGCTATATGCTTGACATAATTAATAAAAATTGTGATTTTTACTCCCTGGAGCAAATTTTAAAAAAGAACCTATTTACAAAAAACAGTATAACATGGTTAGTATGATGGTTAATATGGAGTATGTCTTCCGGACGATGCAATACAGGCCTTACAACGCCTAGGCATGCTGAGTATCAAATTATCAATCTGATCTTGGGGAATATTACACCACTCATCAAGCAATGCCCTCCGAAGTTCCGGTTGACAGGTGGGAGAGGGTTGATGGGCTGCAATTCGTCGGAAAAGCCTATCCCACACATGCTCTATTGGATTCAAGTCCGGTGAGTATGCAGGCCAATCCATACGGGTGATATCCTCCAATTGAAGGCATTCGTTTACAATGTTTGCATGGTGAGGACGGGCGTTGTCCTCCATAAACAGAAATTCAGCACCCATGGCGCCCCGAAACAAATTTACATGTTGTTACAGAATGACATCCCGATAGATGTGGCCTGTCATCGTTACACTCTGAACATGCAGGTCAGTTCTGGAACCAAGAATAATTCCTCCCCAAACGAGCCATCCTGCACCACCGTAACGGTGTCGTTCAATGGTGTTCTCTTGGTGGTAACGGGTACCTGGCGCTCTCCATATGAATGTCTGGCGAGAATCAGACTGCAAACTAAACCTGGACTCGTCGGAAAACTTCACACCAGACCACGTTGCGGTGTCCACAATGCATGCTCTCTACTCCAGGTTAATCGCAGGCGACAGTGAGTTGCGGTAAGTGGAACGCATCTGACAGGCCTACGAGCATATAGACCAATGTGCCCTAAGCGTCTGTACACGGTCTGCCTTGAAACTGTCGTACCGGTAGCTGAAGAGAGCAGACGAGACAGGTCTGTTCCGTCTGTTTCTTTTGGCAGTAACTGCTAAATACCGGTCATCATTCGGCGTTGTAACTCGAGGGCGACCTGTGCTGTAACATCTACTCACATTACCATCATCTTGGAATCGTTGCTAAAGCCTGGAGATGACACTCTGGGCGATTCCAAGTTCCTCGGATACTTCCAGCTGGGTACGTCCACATTCCAGTCATCCGATAATTCTACCACTTAAAAAATCATCCAAATGCTTCCTTTGTGCCATAACTATGCGGTTATTGCACTGAAAGGCTTTTAAAGCGCTTGTGAATAATTTTACTTCTTTGCCACCATTCCTTATGTACCCCTCTCTTACACTCTCGTCATTGTGACGTACTATCCACGCCATCTGGTGGTTTACTGTAATTTGCATATTCTTCTTCAAGATGTGTGTGATAATTCTACAGGAGAAATTTTTATTTTAGAGTTCAATTTCTGTGTGATTCTGAATTATCCTTAATTTAGGGACATGAGTGTACAATGGCGAGTTTTTAATATATGACTGCTTGCTAGTTAATATCATTAAATAAAGTTGGCTTCGATTCAAGTGATTTGTCATCATTTAGTGTAGTCTCTTTTAAATGAAAATATTATTGAATATTTATATTTTTATTTACAAAAATTTAAATTCGAAATATACTAAAAAAATTTTTCAAATTTTCGATTCAGATAAAGCTGCCGTAGAAAATAAGTCTTCAATAAGACTGAATTAAAAAAAAAGAATGAATAAAGATTGCATTTAAATAAATAAATAAAAATTATATATAATTATATATCATATTATTTGTGATAAATATCAAAATATCACAAATATGTAAGTATTATTTAGGGGCCTGATGGCTGAGTGACTGGGCCTCGGTACCATAGGTTTTTGGATTCGGGTCCCGGCTGTGCAATGGATGTTGGTAGTGGTTCGAAATCAACTTAAAATAGAAGTTCCGCTGTAATATGACTGTTGAGCGTAGGGCTGACAATCCTATCCCGTAAAAAGAAAACCTCTCCTGTCTCGAAATCTGCCAGTAGGCAGACGGCATTGGCCCACCATAGGGCTGTTGCGGCAATGAAAAAGAAGGATTGTTTATTTTTGTTCGTTGTCTACGTACTTACGATAATCGGTATTAGCGTTATTAATAAAATAATTAACGATGCTTTGTTATATTTTATTGATTCAAAAGCTGAAAATGTATCAGATTTATTCTTGTAATCAGCCTTAAAATTAAAAGGCTGTGAAGATTTGAAGAGGATTTTAATAGAATTGTCTACAAATTGGGAAGTAATTTTAAATAAGGTCTTCTCAGATGGAGATCAAAATGTAGCTCTATTTTGAAAAAAATTGTGCAGTTTCTTTAATTTTATCGTGAATGTCAAGCATGAAACCCATTTTTCCATTTTATATGGATGCTTAAAGTGCAACAAAGTTGGATAGTTTTCGTAGTAAATGATTCAAAAGAGCCATTTTTTTCTGTGAATAAGGCTTTTACATCCTGCTTTCTGTACATGGGCTTTTCAGTGTTTAAAACATGAGTCATCTCAACAGATGGAACGGGTTCATCGCCTCATGAAAACCATGGGCATCCACCATGAAAATGCAATTCTCAGAAGTGGGGTTTTCACTTCGAAAGAGTTCTTTTAAGCACTTAATCTTGTCAAGAAAGTCAGTGGATCAATTTCTCGCCACTAATGTAGTAGCATGAAACTATATCTAAAGTGTTTTGCATTGACTAGCTTTCAACAAACTCTCCAAAAACTAGGTTAGATTTCGGTAACCAGGTATTTTCTTTCGTTACAGCAATTCAAGAAGTTTAGCTCGTCGTAATATTCGACTTTTAAAATACATTAGAATATATTTTTAGGGATGATAGTTGCATTCATCTGCCAGTTTTTTTGGGGAAAGATTTTCATTTTTTTTTTTTTTTTGAAAATGCCGCTTATGCATGCCACAACTTCCAGATGATTTCCAGTGGCTCTTCAATTGAGTGTCAAGTGGGAAAAAAATAAGAAAACTCACATCATTCCATGTAGTCTGATTGTCGATGGGAGACGCGTACACAGACCATCACAATTGGTGCCGAATCTTTTACTTTTTGAAAGGAATTTCTACAATCTACGATAGTGCATCATCTCATAGTGCAGTTAGCATGAAGTTAAACCTTCATGCTAACTGCACTATGAAATAACTGCACTATGACTATACTTTACTATGATATTCATTGATTTGGACATATATTTGATTGTATTGTACTTGACTAACGATTTGCAACATTCCGCTCACCAGAGAAAAATAGGAAGTAATGCCTCCGGTGATGACTTTTATGGGTAATTATTGAACATATTGGAAAAAGCAGGTAGTTAAGTTGGTGATGCGAAACTCTCACCATCTCCATTGATGCACTTGGTTTTCAAAGCAATAGTAATAGGGTGTATTATAAGCGCAACCGACTATCTAGAGTTAAAATATTTACGAATTCAGTGCAATATATCTTTCTTGTGCTTCTGCTTTAAATGTATTATTCATTGGAGTGTAAGACGTAAGAAACTATGCAATTCTTAAGCAGACAGTCATGAAAGTGTGGAAAAGGGCTTCTTGAGATCAGTGCAATGAACGCTAATTCAATAGCAAATTGAATCGTAAGTAAGTATCAGAAATAAGATGGCGAAGATGTCTAAAGGGACAAATAAAACGTCATAGGCGAAGTGAGAGAGCGCAAAATGTGTATAATGAAAGAATACTATAACAAAGACAAAAGACATTCTCTGCGAGATCAAGTGAGTTTGTTATTGAAATATGATTAGTAAAAAACCATCAGATAGATTTTACACGTGGTAGAAGTATTGGCAAGCTTGAGAAAAAGTGTAGCGTGACAAGTGTAGCCCAAGAGTTTCAAAATGTCATTTCACAAGCCAAATCATAGGTAACCCTGGCACAGGTATTTCCAAACCACAGGTACAGCTGTACGAAAGGTTGGAAGTAGTCAGTCAAGAAAAACAAAGCAAATGGATGACTTATAATCCTGCAGGAGAAAAGAGATCGATACTAGTGAGCAGGCAACATTGCTGAACAGTTGCGTTCAACAACGGGAAGTCAAATATCGCGCTTTACTGTGACCAAATGCCTTCATATAAGTGGCTATCCTTTTGGTGGCAACCTTCAGGGGCTCATCTTCTTTTTGTGTCACTGCTCCGAGTTGACCCAGTAATATTTTCCTTTATTCACATTTTTCTCTCATTTCACTGTCGAGAATACAGACCTTGTTACAGCACAGATCATTATGCCTCATATCCAAATGTTTTGAGTATTTTTTCTTTATTAGTTCTTTCTAAAACTCTTGTATTTTGTATTGTTCTCTATGTTTATCTTTGCTTTGAAAAACTCCCGTGTTTTGTATTTTTATCCACTTTAATAATCTCCTGTGTTTTGCAATGTTCATTTTTTGCTATTATTTTTGTTTTTCGGGTAAATTATGACTTCATTAATATTACCTCGTTTCACTTGTTTTTAAGTAATATTTACGTTTATTAATGTCAATTCTCTGACTCACGTGTTTGCCGTGCGTGGCGACCCGTGTCCCGTGAAAAGAGGATCCTGGAGTCCAGCCAGAGTTACGGCTCTTGTGTAGGCAACACATCTCTTTGGCCTACGCTTCAGGTAGAAGGGAGGTACATCTAGTTTCTGGGTGTATCAATCGTCTGGTGATTACCAAATCTGGTAATCACCTGGCTCTCCAGAGGTTGAGAATCATGAAGTGACAGCGTTGCATTATTTACGCCGACTCCAAAAATTCTATTTTAGCTCTTTTAAATGTTACACGACATAGTCATTCGCTGGTTTTAAAGTGTATGACGGAATATTCTCTTTTAAAGACAAAAAATTTGACATTTTCTTTTGCTGGGTGCCTGGTCATGTTGGGATATTGGGCAATAAAAAAAACTGCCCTAAATCTGCAGTTTTGTTGATTAATAATTTTGTTCCTTGTTTGCTTTTGTTTTGCTATATGGACACTGTTTTATAATTCACTTTTTTTCTGCCTGGCAAAATACGTGGAGTACGCAAGTCAATAATAAGTTGTTCCGTATTCAGCCACCTGTCAAAGATTTTCAACAAATTTGATTTAAATCGCATACAAAGCGTCAAGCTGATACGACTTCGTATAGGGCATGCTTATTTCCCACATTTGCGTCTACATCGCTCGGAGCCTACTCCTACTTGTTCCATATGATGTACTGTTTCGTCTCGAACATATACTAGTTGAATGCTCAAGATTCAATAGAATCCGACTCGGTCGAGAGCATCCAACACTATCTGACTTACTGGGAGACGCTTCACATGTTAATTTTTTTTTATTTGTTGTTAAAATTGGTTTAATGCATGCCTTATATTTGAAATCTGTTTGTTGCACCATTTTATCTTGTTTTCCTCAGGGTCTTATATTTGCTTTTTAATTGTCAATATTTTAAAAGCACCAATTTTATCAGATATTTTATCAATATTTTAATTCCGTAATTAATTGATTTTACTTGGTACTGAATTTTACCTGTTCTTGCGATTAAATTTTTCTTCTTTTATCCGTTCTATTTTAATAGAATTTTGAGAAAAAAGCACTGTTGTTTGGCGCAGCATGACCAAGTCTGGTCCTTCTGCCTTAAAACCCAAACTAACCAACCAACCAACCAGCCCATTGGCGGCATCTTTTAGACTAGTGTAAAGAACAAAAAAATTAGACATTTTATCAATGGAGTCATGTTCTTTTTATAGTGAGGAGAGGTGTTTCAGTGTTTCAAGTGATTCTCATTACCAGTTGAAATGAAGAGAGGTAAAGACATGGTTTTATCCCACAAACATCAGGAAAGGAGATTATTACGGTGGTCCTGGCATGTTCGTCTGCAGAGTCTGTATGATGAAAAGGTGAATTTAACTACAAATTTTGGAATTGTTACAGGAGATCGTTATTGCCAGCGAGTAAGCCTCCAATTCAGGACCTCCATTCTCAGCCTTCATTTTAATGGGTGATAGTACCAGACCCCACAGGACTAGTTCAGCTTATGAACTTCTAGAAAAAGAAGATATTAGAATAGATTTGTAAATATACTCTCCTGATTTAAATCTCGTAGAACATGCGTGCATGTGGGGGAGGCTTTGGAGAGATGCCTTAAACATATATCCATCGGAGAACACCGAACACCTGAACAGATGCTCATTAAGGAATGGGCACTGCTAGTCCAATAATTGTTGCATAATTATGTGTTGAGTAAAAAGCCATCGCAAATCATATCCCTTACTAATAGAGATCTGTTCTTTTCTTGGGTAGACAAGCATTTGTACCACAGTTACTCTTTTGATAAAGCCTTTGTTTTTGTTTCCATACTGTATGCGTTCCATACTGTATTCTTGTAAGCTTCTTCATCCTTTAAGTACAAAATGCTGTCATTCCAGAATTCAATGTCCATCAGGAGATTTCCTGCAGAGTAAATAGATTAAGTTTTGCAAGTTAGTTAGCCAGTGTATCACATTGATAGTAAGACTGACTAGTGGGAGTTTTCCGGGTTTTCTCCAATACGACATACAAATGAGGGTCAGTTACCCCTAAACGTTCTCCCGGAAGGCAATACCTTTTCATGAACACCCCTCAGAGGGCTGTTCGGGACATACTAAGGGGAATATTAGGGCGACCGTTGTACTGCAAATAAAACCCTCGAAACCAGCTTTCTCAAAAAACATGAAGCAAAATGATCAGTTCTAGCTTCCATGAGCAAGAATAATCCTTTCGGCCTTCAGAAATAATCTGGCTTTTTGACGGATATTAGATTTGAGTGTAACCTTTTAGACAGGTCAACTTATTGAACTCATTTCCTGTACTTTTCTCCTGTACTCTTCACTTCTACACGTTTTGCTTTCTTCTTCCTTAGGTATTCTTTATACCAGGCTTAAAAATGAATTATTTTACATTGCAGGATGAAATAGTACAGTAAAACAGTGAAATGAAACTGTAAAAACTTTAAAAATGTATTTGTAAACAAATTAAATTAGTTATTTTTTAATTAATTTGCTTAACAACAGTACTCAATTGTTGAAAAATAAAACTCATAAATATAAAAAAAAATTGTCGGAGTCATGTAATGGAGTCAACAAAACTATGAACTGTTTAAAGTCTAAAATTTCTTGATGTGTTTTTATATAAAATTTTCATTTTCATTTATGCTATTTATATACAAATTATTTCCGCAAATTATTTGACTTCTTTCATGAATTTACTTATTCACGTATTAAACGCTTACATTTCATATCTCAAAGCTTGTTATTAAAAAGAATAATTAGGGGATTCATAGGTCATTGTATTTTAAATAAAACTATCCATTTATTCCCATTCTAATGAATACTAAATACCTGGTCATCCCATAATTGATTGATTCATTTCATGGAAAAAAGAGCCCAGGGAGTTGGCTGCGATTCAAGGAATGTGATCAGTAAGTTCCAGTTAGGACAAACATCTTCAAACTTGGACACTTCCCAGTAGACAAGTGTGGCTTGTAGATACCCTCCCTGATAGATGGTTGGTTGCTCCTGACAAGTTGAGTGACATAGTTAACAGAATCACTTTGGACGTTTGGATCAGATTGTGGGACCACTGCTTTATTAATTACTTTTTGCATTTGTTGTCTTAGAAAAAGGTGATCTTATCCCCCTTTTGGTAAAAAAAACCAACAGTGACATTTTCATTTTCTTAGGAATTTATTGATTGAATTCGATATTTTGCACAGATTTCTTTGTACCAAAAGCAGCTGTTACTGAATTTAGGAACTAATGCAGGATTAAATTTTTTTAATCAATATTTAAAACAAAGTTTTCATAAAATCGGTAGCAATGTAATTTAGTATAGTTTTATAGATAAGTATTGCCACGTACTAAATTACGAACTACTCTTTATACAAACTTGTAGGCTTATGACAATTGTTTAATGCCTCATTTATACGAACTGTATCAATGGAATTGATAACTCATGTACAAGATTTTAATTATGCTAGCCCTAGCCATTATGTATCAGTTACTTACACTCTACTTATCTCTTAGTAATTGAGAAAAGGAACTGTAATATTTTTTTTTGTAAAATTGAACACGATTTATGTAGATTCTACACTTTTTCTTGTATTCATTAGATAAAAAAAAAAATTATATTTTATATAATATAAGAAAATAAATAAAAAGTTTAGCACAGTTACAGTTACAAGCAGTTAGTTTTTCATGGGAATTTTCTGAGTAATTTAAAAGAGGAGTGATTTTTTAGTGATTGATCATTATGTAAAAAATTTTGAAACGTTTCAAAATTTTTCAAACGTTTCAAAAATGATCATTATGTAACGTTTTTGAAAGCAATGACTGCAGCCAAGGGATTCCAACCCGAGCTCTCGTACACTCCAGGTGCTACATTTGGCTACGAACTTACCGTAGAACACATTATCCTCCTAATCGAAGTACGGATGTATTCCAAATAACAATTTAGAAAAAAAAGGAGATAAACATTATTTTTAGAATAGTCATAAAATGGAGTCTTTCCCCCTTTTTCTTTTCTATCGTCAACAAATTATGTTCAGAAAGAACATTTTAACATTTTTTTGTTACTAATGCATCATATTCTTTTCGTAATTAAAAGAGAAGCGAGTTTTCAGCAAGCAACTTTTCAACAATGTATCATGGATCATAAGTAAAAATATTTTGACAAAAGAAAATTAGTTCGAGAATGAAGGAAGAGATTATCGAAACATGGATAAGCAGGTGGATCTTGGTAAAGAATATAATTTATACAAATTCACTCTAGGCATTTATGAAGAAGGCATATGCACGAACGCAGGCAAAAGGAAATTTGTCCTGTCTTGTGGCTGGCATAGGAGTTAAATGTTAAAGATTTTATTTTGAAATTTTGAAACGAATCAACAAATAGCCTAATTATAAAATCTTTTTCTTAATACGAAACTCCTCAGGTGGAGAGGGGGACATGCCCTTTAGATATTGTATCACGCCCTCCAGGTCATCCAATGATTTTTGCCATTTTTCTCCCCCCCTTTTTTTTGTTTCTATCGTTAACCAATTATGTTCAGAAAAGACAATACTATAATGTTCAAAAGAACAATATTATAATGTTATTTTTTCTTTCAAATTTGATATTTACAATATATTTTTTGTCATATGTTTTTTTCTTTGTATATATCAATGGTTATTTAGTTCGGAGTTTATTTTCAATGCCAGTATTTCTGACCCACGTGCATATCGTGCGTGGTAGTCTTCGTCCCAAGAACTGGGGATTTTGTCTACTAAGTGGAGACATCCCAATAGACTTTAATCTTACACAACATATATCTTTATCCCCAGCTTCTGGTAGATGTGACATCAATTTTCTGGGCGCATTAATCTGCTTATTAATCTAGGCGCATTAATCCTATAGAGCTTAGGACTCAAGTGATGGCTTATGGGCATCTTTATAAGGCTGTAAGTCGTTTAAAGAAGTGACGCCCACCATAAAGATCCTTATTATTGCTATGGCAGTCATCTGCTTCATGGTGGGCGGCACGGTATGTAAATGTGATGCGTAATTTGCCATGAACCCCATAGCCCAAATTCTAAAAGCTGCCTACAGTGGCAGCTAGAAAAGAAAATGCAAGAAATTAAAACAACAAGAAACCTTCCCTGCTCTAAAGTTTGAAGGCTCACATTTTGATCTGCTTTTTTTCTTATATTAAAATAAAAAGTGGAGGGGGGACCTCTATGAATCCCCAAACGGCAAAATCATGTTCCGTTTCCATAAAAAACGACAGAATATAACTGACATTAGTTTGCCGCCATTCAAAATCTTAAAGTGCTCTTTCCTGCATATACTAAGCATACTGAATTTATTACTTTGTCAATCGTGTACCAGTACAGCCGACAACCGCCTTTGTTCTTCTGCAATTTCTATCATTTGGAAATCTCAATCCATTATTAAAATTAAGCTTATTATATAAGATCCGAAAAAAAAAACATTAGATAAAAATAGAACAGCATTCAATTAATTTAGAAAACCATCTTCAACCTCAGATCAACCTGAATCCAAACTGGAATTCATGCCAGTAGATTAAAAAAACGAAACTAATGTAGACGACAATACAATAGTGTATAATGATTCAGAAACTTTGCATGAACCTGAATAAAACCAGGAATAGGTTAAAAATTTCGATTTTAATGCTCACAGATGCCAAAAACATGATTGTAATAAAATGAATTCAAAAGAACAGAATTTATTTGGAAAAGTTAAAAAAAATTTTGCAATCGACGTCGTTCTCAATGTTTAACATTTAAATATCTATCGCATTACAGTTTTTTAGAATTTTACCTCTATCAACTATTAAACATTATTTTAGATCTACGAAACGTTTAATATAAACTCTGATTTTATTTGTTGCGTTTCTTCCTGATCCACATTTTAGAATAGTCATTTTTATCAGGAATTGATTTCGTTCATCCAACTATTTATTGCATCATGACCAAAACTGATTCTTGTGTCATAAAAGAACACCTCTCTAGAACTTACTCATAAGAGAAAAAAATCTTTATTTACCTTTTTCCTCATTTTTTAAATTGAAATTTCTATATGAGTGTATTTTAGAAATTATAAGTGAATGTTTGGCTTGAATTATTATAAAATTTGAAGTCAGGACACAAAATGTGACTTTTAATTGCTATATATAAAATGATATTTAGTCAAAGAAATAAATGGTGGCATATTTATTTGTTTTTGTATAATATTTATGTTTTTGTGAAAGTTTATATTTTTCCTCTTAGATTAAAAGACACTCTTTCAATCATGTTGAATATAATTTTCCAAACTCAAAACTGATATATTCGCTTGAAAAAAAATTTTTGGCACAGAAGCTTAGGTTTTGCTGAAAACTCTGCAACGACTATATAAAATGCTATATAGTTACAGCAATTATATGTAGTCATAGCAAAGTTTCAACATTTAACCATGGCAGAATTAAAGATTTTTTTCTAAAATTAGTCTCTTGAGGCTTATGGTAGTTTTGAAAAGAAAGTTTAGAAACTTCTGTTTGAAGTTTTCCTTTCGTCAGAAGAATTACCAGCTACATGTATGCGGTTGCAAGATTTCTATTTTTGTTTGCATATTTAAGTAATTTTACCAATATAGTCTATATGACGCTATTGCTAAAATGCGCTGGCTGTTTGGGTGTTCACGTACTTTTCTTCAAAAGTACAACACAATTAGGTTGATTTTCCTTACGAAGTGCTACAGGAAATCCCTATACGAGGTTTCATTGACCAATTGATGATGCTTTAAAATAATAGATCAGCTTAGGTACAATATATATTGGGTTGGCCAGAAAGTATGTTTGGTTTTTACTTAAATGGTGAAAACCGAAATAAAAACTGTTTAATACCGTAAAAAAAAAAATTAATTTACAATTAATGTGTTATTCGCTTCAAAATCAAAAGTAAAAATATTTAGAAATTTTCTACTGAATGGAGAAATCCTTAGATACAGTTTCATGTTGTTTTTATGAAACACGACACACTATTTCTCTCATATCGTAAACAATATGGTATATAGTGAAACATATTCGCATAAGCATAAAGATAAATTCTTAATCTTTCTGAAAATGTTAAAGGTTACACGACATTTATTTAAGATAAATTATAATATCAAAAATAACTTGTGATTTTTGGAGAACAGTCAGAAAAGTGTATTTACATTTTTTATATTCATTTAAATATTATTAATAATTAAAATAATGTATTTGTGCAAAATGTTTTAATTCTATCGGCAACACATTTTTTCTTAATAAACTGATACCCAGAAAAGACATCGTCATTAATACTTTTCATAAAGTTCGTCCCTTTTGGACGAAAACTAGACGTTAGTTTAGAGTTTTAATGAAAACTTCGTGTTTAAGGTCATTCACTAAAATAAAAGTGGAGCAATTGTAATATTTTCATGGAAATAACATGCATGTTTACACAATGCATAATTATGATAATTGTCTGTAATTTAGTATATGTGGAATATAATAAATTATTCACATCCGTAATAATAAAAGAGAAGCAATAGAGAGTGAAATTTTTTCCATATTCACCTCGAATAGATCGCTTTTAATTCTAAAACTGAAATTATAGAAAAAAAATTATGTGTTCTCTACTAAACATCGAATTTAAACAATAAAAAAATTATAATGCTTTTGCACTATCGCACTAGAATATTAAATTCCTTTCAAATGTTTCGTATCATTTAGCAATTTTCCACAATTTTTTAATTAATGTATACAAATATCATCCTGAATTTTTTTTTATTTGCACCATCTGAAAATTTGTAACCTATCATGTTTTGAAATTAAGCAGAATATCAACTTTTCTTAAAATAAAGAAGATGAAAAATATAAACTCTGATTTTTAATAAACATTTTCAGTCATTATCAAAGATTATTAATCAAAGGTATTAATCAAGGATTTATGACTGAACAAAAATCACAGGAATAATCATGAAGCCTTATTCTTTTATGTTACAACTCGTATTCATATTTATTTTTAGTTGAGATACTATTTAGAAGTTTTTATTTGTTTAATTATTATAAATTTACAAAATACGTATAAATCGGCTTAGAGTTTTTCGTAGTACACTTAAAAATGTATATTTTTTATACTTTTGAATAACTTTTAATGATCATACAAAAAGTTTCGAAATTAAAATTTCAAAAACGCTCGATGTATTTCTAAAACATTAATTAATACTTTTATAAAGAAAATAAATAATTTTGAAGTTTGATGATTGATTAGCAATTTCGTAAGTATTTATTTGAGAAATAGATTTGAGTTTCCACTCAAGAGAAACATTTGAAAATTTTAAGAACACCTGCATTTTACGTATTTTTTCCAAAGAAAAACTAATATGCTCTTTCGAAAATATAAAATTAAAAAGAAACATCTATAAATAATAATCAAAATAAAATAATAAAAGATCAAATGACGATTAAAAGAATCTGGACAGAAATATCGTGCAAATATCGAAACCCACACCACACCCAAATGATGCTTACAATGAAAACCTTTTGAATTTGGCCCATTTGGCGAGACGTTCCTTCCTGAATCGCGCCAGAATGGTGCCAAGCACTTTAAGAAGCCGGCTTCTCACTATAAAAGCGCAACTTGAGCGCTCCATTTGGAATCTTTCATCTCAACTTCTCTGTCCTCCTCTCTCAGCTGAGAAATTCTTCCTTTTTACAGATGACTTCGTCTCTCGGTAAATTTCCCTTCTTTAAATTTTTAAAAGTGAAATTTTTTCAAAATTTTATTTAATGTCAATTCATTTAAGAATGTTTTTAAGTAATGACACCAACTTTTAATATTGAATTAATAGTCCCAGAAACAAATGTGTTTTATAGTTCTTTCTTTATTCAGAATTATTATTCTATATTTATGAAATTTATAACTTGGATGACTTGCTGCTTTTGATATTTTTAGTTTGTAAAAAAAAGGAATTAAAAAATGAAAAATCTATTACCTAGATATTTTTTTTTTCTTAAATGTTCTGAATAGTTTAATTTATTTTGAATGCCAAAGGCCGGATTTTTTAAAATTAATTTCACTTCTAAACTGATTCCTATAGCTATTTAAATTGATCATGACTAAAGTATTTATAAATTATTATATAAGTATTATTGTATTACAAAGTTAAAAGGTTATTTCTTATTAATGACATCACATCAGTACTCATATTAATTCTTATGCTCCTCTTTAATTTCTTTCAATCTCTTATGGGTACGTGAATACTCTTTCTTTTTTTAGGAAAGAGTAATTAAATTGAAGAGGAATATTAATTCTTTTATATTACATACTCTTTGTTCTGTTATCATTCGCTTATTTTCTATTACTGATTCTTATACAGTCAAACTTTGTTTATTTGCGGTCCTTAATTTTTTGTGCTGCTTTCTATGTGCAATTTTTTTTTGTACCCTTTATTAAAAAACTTCCATCAAATGCATATTATGAATAAAAATTAATTAAATAATGTAATTCAAAAAGAAAACAGACTGCTGCCAAAATAACATGTTAAATGCCCACCTGATATATCATCCCATTACCACGATGAGAGGTAGTGTACATCGTGATGTTTTGATTTACATAATTTCTATGTGGGGCATTTTTTATTCGATCAATATTTACAGCTTGAATTTGTTTTCTAAATGTGTTGCAAACAATATATTTTATAGCTATTTATTTTAAGTTTCAAGATATTTTCTCTTATGCGGTCCCTATTCCCCCACAAACATAGGTTTGACTGTATTTACAGTTTAAGTGTTGAGATTTGCTTGCTTTTTTTCTTATGTTATAGTCAATACTCAATATCAGTTCTTTCCCAACATGTTGTAATTTAGAATAATGTTAACAAATGTTAAAATGTTAAATTGAAACAATGATCCTAATAGAATGGAAAATTAACAAAATATACTGAAAGAAACTTTAAAAAATAATATATATTATTTTAATTAAATGAAAATAACATTAAAGTATTGATTTAAGTAGGATCGTGATTCTGCTTAATTATTTATATTTAACCTACTTATTGTAGATACTAAGGGGGATAGTAGATACTTGTGGTAATTACTAGGGTCAGCTTGTTGTCAACACTTGTTATTAATTTTGTATTGATTTTGAATTCATTCTTATACAAGAAAATGAATACAATTCTAAAATTTCAATTTTCTTTTTATTTCATGTTTTTTAAATATCATTAAAGTTCCACTAGAACATCAGATATGTAGCAGATTCAGTGTTAACAAAGGTGTATCAAGGATGTTTATTGCACTACGACCACATTGTAACATCCCAATTGAGAGGGACATTTCCTTCTGGTATACAAAGGGAAGTAATTATTGTTGCCATGGAAGTTACTCGGTTGTTTGTAGTGCTCGAATCGAGCTCTCTTGCTTCTGAACACGCTGCCTACCAGCTTTTCTGCCACGCTATTTTTTCACAAATTGAAATATTTTGCATATATTTGTCAACAAAAAAAATGTAATAACTATAGTTACTGGATTAACTATGAATTCAGGTGAAATTTTGCATGTAGAAAGCCGTTTTTCCCCTACAATTGGAATTTCTGTCAATTTTCTTGATACTGGGGGAAATGTGATCAAGTAAGATAGGGTTCCGTTTTAAATGGATTCGTTTTTAGAAAGAATTGCATGTCTTGCTGAATTTCAAGTATTTTGTTCTTTTTTAAGTTTTGTTAAAAACTTTGCAGAATAGGTTTCATTTAATTATGATTATAATTATTTATTTAGTTTTTTTATTTATTATTTTTTTAAATTTTATTATTATTATTTTTTTATTCTTGTAATTATGTTTCGCTTCAAAAACATTACTTCTCCTCTTATAATTTAAAATTGAAAAGGTGATTTTTTTTTTCTCTTTCGAAACGGGAATGTAGCTTTTGCTGTAAATAATTTTGGATTGTGAATAACTCGAATTAAGGAAATTGATTTTCTCATGTCTGAAAGTTGGTGATTTCGCCTCTGCTATCATGTCCGTAATTTTACAGGAATTTAATTTATTTAATTATTAAAATTGAATGCCTTCTGTAATGACTTGATTTAGTGTAATGATTAAAATTATTCGTACATTAAATGAGCAAGACATTTCATTGTTGCGTATTAAAAAATACCTTTGTTGAGATTCGGGAAATATTCTGAAAATAGTAATAGAGGTGTTTTAAAGCAATATAACTTGTAATAGAGGTTTTTAAAATTATCTGGTTGAAGTGTCCGTGTTTAATCTTTCTCGGCATCGAAATGCAGGCAGCCTCTTTTGCTGTCGTGGACCGTGCGTGGTAGAAATAAATAGTACATAAAGAATTATTTCCACTCGCGTCTGCTTTAAGTCAATTGCTTCTCTTGTTTTCATTTTTAATTGCTTTATTTTGTCTAATATATCTAATTTTTAATTGTCACTTTTCTTTCTTTAAAATATGATATACAAAACAAGTGTGTGTGTGTGTGTGTGTGTGTAGATTGGCGAGCATAGTGATCTTTATCGTTTTCAAACGGGTGATAAAGAGAAGACTTTTTGAGGTAGTTGCCTCCCATTTGCGTGTCTAGTGAGAGAAAGTCGAGAAAACTCCCACTGGGTAGTTTGGCTATCGACACTTTACACACTCTATTTTAATCGTCATAAAATCTTCCCTTTTTTTTGAAAGCAATGACTGCAACCAGGGGATTGCAACCCTAGGCGTTGTACACTCCAGGTGCTACATTTGGCTACGAACTTACCTTAGAAGGGCATTAACCTTCTAATTAAAGTATTTCAAATATCAATCTAGAAAAAAGAGATTATTTTTAGAATAGTCAGAGAATGGAGTACTAGTACATAATGTTTTTTTTTAAATTATCGCCATAAAAGTGACTGACCCATTTTCCTTTCAACAGTTTTTTCTTATCACTGTTTTCTTCTCAACACATCGAGACGAAAAGAAAAAATTGAAACGGAGTAGCATAGTTCAGTCTTGGTCCAGACAGGCTGGACAACGAATCTTCTACATTTCTTTCACTTTTTTCCACTTCGGGTGTGGACGCCGAATCCAATGAGGGTCCGTCGAATGATACGGAGACGACTTTTATATGAGAAAGCAATTCAAAACGCATTCTTGAAGTCTGTGAGACAATATTCTACCACGCCCATCGGTGAACTTCGAAGGACTTCTAACCATCATTTTTCAAGTCTATATTACACGTTACGTTTCTTTCTCGATTAACTATCGAGCTGAGCAATCTTTTTTCATTGAATTCGTCTTATCGAGCCTTCTTCTTTCCAAAATCTCAGCACAAGACGACAGGGTATTATAAATCTACATCCGTTCTTTTTCTTTTTTTCAATTCTGGCAATGAACGTAAAGCACACTGCAGATCCGTAGTCGAGAAAAATCTATTGCAATTCGTTTTTTTCCCTCTGTTTTATGAAAAATAAAGAATGAGAAAAATAATAATGGAAATGTTAAGAAAAATGAAAGATTGAAAATGATTTCTAATGATTGACCTTGTTTTAAGGTTAAAAGATGGAGAGCACTAGTGTCAAGGTAGTCGAGAGGGCTTGATGTTTTCTTAGGATTTCGATAGTATGATATAAATATTTTACAAGTAGTTATCTGTAGATATTAACTAAATGGATTGTTTCCATATCTAAATAGTGATCATGTCTGTAACTGATTATATGTAAGTTAAAAACAAGTACAACATTCAACTATCCAACGTGACTAAGAATGAAGGGCTGTTAAATTAAGAAATAAGTAATGGCTGTAAAAGTAATGGCTTGTATTTGTGACGAAACAGTTCTGAGGTTAGATTTCATTATTTAGGAATTCCACATTTTTAGAATGTGTCATATAACTTCGAGATGAGAAATATTTTCTCTTGTTTACCTTAAACTACATGGTAAAATAATTTTCTCTTTATTGTTCAATAATCATTTTAAGCATTCTATATAACAACTTATTTTTATAAATTTTTAGAATGATCTTATTTTCAACTTTTTAATCATAATTATACGTTAGCACGCCCATTATTCGATTAAAAATAATTTTTCAACAATGAATAATCTCTAAAGGACTGTAAATCATGTAATTTATAATTTAGCATTATTTTTCACATTTATTTGTAAACGACAAAACACAAATGAAGTATTTCAATATACAGTTTCCTCGTATTCTCCTCAGTTTAGAATAATGCATCAATGTTTATAATTTTTTTTTTTTCATATTATCCAGCTTTTTTTTATTTTAAAATTTTTCTAAGAACCAGAATTTGTTTTTTAAAGTACATTCCCACAGAATACTAAAATCTCAACGTAGAATGCAGAATGTCTCCACTGTACCTTTTAATCAGTGTCATTCAACTTTTCGAAGCCAGACTTTCGCAGAACACCTAGTACATGCTAGTAGAAAACGAAAATTTGTTTTAAAATTTAGTCTTTGGTTTCGGTAATGTAAGACGTATTTGTAAAACGGTATCGATAATAATACTAAAAAAATTATAGTTTGATTAACTCTAAAAGCGTGTTTTTAAACTGTAATTTATTTTTTACTTTTTAGTTTGTTTAACTCTAAAAACGTGTTTTTTAGTGTTTTTAAACTATAATATTTAAATGAGGTCTCGGTACGGAGGACTGGAACTATAGTTCTTACAATAATTTAATTGCGAGTAAAACGAAGGCTAAATGCGAATAGGTCTAGCCAACCAGGATTCGAACAGGGAATCTCCTGATCCGTAGTCAGGCGCGTTATCTGTTGTGCCACTGTCCCACGTAGGTGTGAATGTCTTAGGTACTTTCATTCTACATGGGTTAAATTGCTCTTCATAAATTAAAATAAAATCACTAATCCTGGCGATCCTAATCATGATGAGATAATAAACTTATCAAAATATTTTATTGTCGTCGGTCCTTGACATGTCTACAACGTTTAAATTAAATCTGATCTCTTAAAGTAGGGCAAAATCGAGCCCAAAGAGTCAGTTACAAACAAACAAACATACAGGTGAAACTGATAAAAGCGTATTAAAAAAAAAAAATTTTTTTTTTTTGAAAAAATCGGAAATCGAGGCGAGCATTTCAACTTTTTACTGTGATTCCTTATATAAGAAATAGCGATACAATGCCTGAATTAATATTCGACGCCAAGTAATGTCTTGCTGACGAGAAAGTTCCAGAAGTTCTAATATTCCATTTCACCCCAAAAGAATCTCATCACTCAATCTGATTAAGAGTGATTAAGAGAGCCTAACCTCCTGTTAGGCCCTCAAAATCGTATTTGACATAGAAAGTCCAATGTCGGAAAAAACAGAGCTCAACATAAAATTTAGAAGCGAGGAAACCATATTTAGCGAAAAATAACTCACCCTTCCTGACAAAATAGGTCACTGACATCTACGCTCCTCTAAAATTCAAAATTACTTATTCAATTTTTTATTAGATTATTATTGAATTAGCATCGACAAAATGCGAATGCAGAATCGTGAAATGTTTTGAACATAATAAACACCACGAGAAAATTTAACAAAAAGTTATAAATAAATAAAAAAGAGTTTCACAAATTGAAATTATTATAATCTGAAATAATTTTGACAAATTTAATTAAATTTAAGCGTTGGATAGGATCTGTGATAAGTCCTATTACATTTGCAACCTTTCCTAGTTAGGGAGCCAAATTAGAGAGTTTTTGCATACCGTATTTTGGACGTCCGTTAGCTTTTTCTCCCTAGCGCGCATGCTCATAGGAAATTGCGCATGCGTATCTGTAATAATGTTTCCTATGAGCATGCGCGCTAGGGAGAAAAAGCTAACGGACGTCCAAAATACGGTATGTAAAAAACTCTCTATTATCATTCTTACTCCGGCTCAAGGGTCGGACCAAATTAATAAATGAAATAAATTAACATTAAAAATAATTTTTAAAAAATTGCTGCTTCATATTTCATTCATTTATTTATAATATATTGTTATGATATAGAGTTCTACATAAATTTTACATTACGTTATACGACATGGAATTTTATAGAATTTCATAAACATTTAGAATGAAATAGATTTGGTACTTCAACTATGAGGCCGTCAGTATTGACATCGGTATTATTTTTTAAAAAAATCGCATACAATTTTTGAGGTATTCATCCGTTATTCTTGTATAAATTTTGATTTATTTTATTCCATATTCGAAACACAATTTTCACACATATATGTGTTGCCGAAAAGATAAATGAATGTTCTTGAAAAATACGTAAGTGGGTATATTTTTCTCCCCCCTCCCCAAATAAAATTTATAAAAATCCGTCAGTGTTGTCACTGCGATTTTAGCTCTAAATCCACCTTTATTAATGAATTCAGCTCCTCTCCACCCCAATTACACGCGATATTTGAACGAGTTTAAGTAGAAATATCATTGCAGTTTTCAGCTCTTATCATTGTTTTTGCAAGTCAAAATTCCGTCTGTTTAAGCAATGATATGTCTACAGGACTGTTAAATCACCCACTTCCTCGTCAATTTTCTACTTGGTTAATTGTATTTCATTATACAATGTCTCGTCTCAAAACGTAAAGCTACTTTAATATTTTTTTTTTGTCTCAATTACTTAACTTTACAATATTAAGATACGTTTTCATAATCCGAAAATATGTTTGCCAAATAAAACTTTAATTAATTGTGACTTAATTAACACTGGTTTCTTTCATAACATTCGTGAATTGAATTGATTTAATAAACAGACTTTGTTGGTGGATAATGTAGTGAATATTTCTTCAATTTTCCGGATGGTAGTGTATCTCCAATGCTCTTTTATGAACTAATCCAATAATAAATAATGACAGCTATTTCAGTAATAAATGTATTAGGGCCACATCAAAAGAATGACGCAGGTATACTACTTAAACTTTATGAAAAATATGTAACTTGAGTCACATTGATAATAAAATATACAAATATACAAATAATATATACAAATAATATGTTTAAAAAATGTTTCAATATGGCAGATATCACTCCTTTATCTCTCGCATACCACATGGAATAATTTTTTTATTTACATTAAATTTTCTTTATATTATGATGACATGTCTCGCTACTAGAGGTAATCTGCTTCTTCTTCGCTAGCTAGGCCACTTGGTCTAGGGATATTCGACTAGATGTTATATGTAATAATTATAAGCAAATTTAATTATTCTTAATGAAAATCCCAGATATATATCGTTGGGGAACTTTAAACAAAAGGTTCCAGAAATTTCTTTAACATGAGGAATTTAAATATTTGAAAATACTTATAGATAACTGTCAGTGCTTACAGATAACTAGAAGAGCTTTAACCTTTTACTGAAAAAGTTGAAGAATTTTGTTTTGAAATGGTTTCACATTCCAGAATAAATTTACTAGCAGATTTATTGAGATAAGAAACCAAAGCAAAAAAAAAGAAAAATATCCCACTTCTATGCTGATAAAATATCCCAATTAGATCACCTTTGGCCCCATCCATGGATTGCGTGTCTCCTCAAATGAAAGAACATGTTACAGATTGTCAGAATGGGGATTTCTTCTGCTACTTTTCATTTATTTAAAAGCTTCTTTCTCGCTTTTTTTCCATTGTGTCGATTGTATTCCAGTAACTAGCACAAAGGTGTCAATATAGTAGCCATGTAAAGTTAGAAGGGCGTAGTCCATGGAAAAAGATACCTAAGACTAATTCCAGTTCGCAATAGTTACGAATCAATCTTGGCTCCGTAAAGGTCAGAACCACCTCAGTTATTTAATGTAGAATATTTACTTTTAGTAGCCCCATTAATGGTAAAAAAATATACTTTGTTCGTTCTTTTTATCAATTTTCAAAAGAGGCCTTTTTTTTTCTTTACGTATCCCTTTCTATTTAGAAACCAAAATTTCTTTGAATATACTATCAGCAATAAATATAGAAATAAATTTTTGGTGAAATACTCCTTCATGAAAAGATTTATTTATATTTTAACTATTACAATGAGCATTTTTTTGTTAAATTGTTAACCTCCCATCAGTGTAGGCTAACAAATTTCATGGGCTACAAATTCCACATCCTCAAATTTTTAAAGAATTACTTTGTGTTCCATGAATATGACATTAGTCAAATGAGAAGAGATTTATTCCTGGATATCTTTTCTGTAGAAAGTGGACCCTACTTGGAGAAAGAGGGCCATGTTTGAGAGGGAATCCATATATATTTGCTAGAAAATCTTGTTTAATCATCGCGGTGAAGTATATTTCCAAAGCTCGCGTTAGTCTACAATTTTTAGTGATTTTAAATAAACAAGACCGAAACTGAACCATAACCTCTTTCTTCGATACAGCAGTGACTCTCATCTTCGTTAGGTAACCCTAAACATGGTTAAATTTGTCCCAGTAATTTGCCAAATAAGCGATAATCAAACCTTTTTCCAAAGAAAAGAATTTTTTTCAGTTGTTCCAATAATTAACACTCTATTGTAAATATTTTTTTTTAAATTTTAAATATGAATACTTTAAATCAAGTCCTTCATACTACTAATATGGAGATTCTACGTTATCCAGGGTGCATCAAGAGTAATCTGCGTGAAATAATGCTTGCTAAAGAGAAAGTGGGAAGAATGCTTACATGAAACTTGCATTTATACTACGCAAAAGGAAAAATAAGAAAACATCCACGCACCTAATTTGGTGACGCGCATGCCATTTTAAGTGGGTTTAGCTATGGAAGGTGAAGACTGAAGCAACTATTGCCCCATTGGAGCTGTAACAAAACTATAATTGTACTTTACAATCATACGAAATAATGATTGATTTAAGTGATCTTTATTTGCTCCATTTTTATTTATGATTCTCTTCCTAAAATTGATCCATTACCCGTTGTATATCGTAGCTAGATAATAGTTATGATAATAATAATTAAAAGAGATGAATATTAAAGATATATTTTATGAAAAAGGAAAAAGAAATATTTAAATAATTTCTTTAAGAAAGATTTCCGTTGATAAGTTATAATTAATGTTATTAAGTCACTAAACTACAATCCATCCGTTATCTGAAAGAAAAGGTGTGATATGATACAATGTATTTTCTTTTATGTTTGAAAGTCCTTTTTATTAGGAATATTTTAAAATATTTCACTGTTGGGCGACAAAAGTAATGCAATGCAATTTGCTGCCTGTAAATCAATAGTCATAAAAAGTGCAGCTGAGTGTTTTTCACAGTCATTGACCAGACTGTTGGCCATTTGATCCAAATAAAGGGAATGTTATAAAGCCATCGATCAACGGAGATCCGAAACTTCCTTAACCCTGCAATGACCTTCAATAAAAAGTTCGAGGTTTTCTGCTAATAAGAAACGAATATTGATTTGCTGGAACATTCATCAGCTTTTTTAGACTATTATTTTATTTATATATATATATTTTTTCCCGGTTTTTCTCTCTTTCTCGAAATTTTGTCAAGAGAAGAATCCTTTTCTTGCGATATTTCTTTGCCTTTTTTGTGCCAACAAAGCTATCTAATTGCTAGACCAAGTGACTGAGTAATGAATCAACCATTTTATAGTTCGACCTGACGCAGATTGGAGGTTTATGGAGAGGATTTATGTCGCCAAAATGATTTATATCGCCAAAGATGACGATTAATGTTTTTCAATAATCGCTCTTTCTACAGATTGGTGTTTCGTTAAGCTGTAATATTTCGGAGATGACCTGTTTTGGGCGCTGCTATAATTTTGTGTGTTATGATTTTGGGAGTGAATTAATCGGTTATTTGTTACGAGAGATCACTAATCATTCGTAAAAGGCTAATGTAACAATCTAGAAGAACTGGCTCGGAGTAGATTTACCTAAAAGGGATTTGGTTTGTCTTTGACATTACAATTTGGAAAAATTTCTTGCATCTGCCTTTTGTATGTTAGGATCTGTCTCTTGTATTTACCGTGTTTTATAAATTAAAACTGTACTAATTGAGAAAAAAATTAATTTTTAAATTTTGACTTAATGGCAATACCTTAGCAGATAAAACCTCATTTAGGCTACCACGGAGTCTTGCTACATTATACCCAAAGGCAGAAAGCTGCCTTTTGCGTAAAATTAGCTCACATCTGTGACAAACATGATACGTCGAAGAGAGCATACATGTAACTAGGCAACAATGTGAAGCGTGATGTTAAAGTTAATGTTAATCTATTTACCTTCATGTAGCAATAGCTGAAAGTTACATAAACTTAATAAATTATAATTAAAAAATATTACTTAATAAATAAACATTACTTAATAAAAGTTACATTACTTAATAAATAAACTTATTAAGTGTTCGCATAACTCTTATAGAAAAAGAATACAAAAAATTTAAAACTTTTCATTTAAATATGCTATAGTAGTTGACATAGGCGCCTTATTAATAGTAATAAACCAATTACAGTAAATCTGGTGAAACTTTGGTAAAATAAACCTGAATCATGTAAATACTTATATTTCAAATAAATGATCTCTAACTTTATATACTTGTATACACATACATATCCCTATAGTGTAATGGTAACCAAGTAGTCCGATCAAAAGGAAAATATGTTAGAGGAGTTAAAATTAGTCGTTTCTCTCAGGAACGAGTAGATTCAATGTCGATTGTGACAATATATGTAAAATGTCTCGCATCGATATTCAGACTGTCTGGTTTTCCAGATTTTCTCCCATACGACATTCTAATGTGGGCGGTTACCTCTAAAAGACCTCCCAGAGATCAATGTCCTCTCTCATTACCTGTCGGTGTGTTGTTCGTGGCATACATAAATAGAATATGAGGCTGATTCAAGAGAATATGTTCATAAAATCCTATTGGATTCAAGCTAGGTTCATTTCTAGTGTTGTCGAAGGTTGAATTTCAAACAGATGGCAATCACAATGAACGTACTAATTCCTCTGCATCGGTATCACCGTGATTTCCTGTCCAGAATCTACGGATTATAAACATTAGAATTTTTCGGTGTTGCCTCTGCGTTTGATTTGTTTTCAGAAGTAACGTATACATAATTTCTATAAAACCACAATCTTAAAAAGCTTTTTGCAAAAGGAATTGATTGAACTTGTGAAAGAATTTTCATCTACATTCTAAACATAAAATCACAATCAATCTATTCAGAAGCAATTTTCTGAGACAATCTAAATATACAAAAAAAGAAACAGTTGTTGACGATAAAAAAGAGCCGAATTTTTATAAAAGTTGACGCGTATCTCACGTCATTGTGTGGATAAAAAAGGGTATGGAATGATGTTATAAATAAGAAATAAAACGCTTTGCGGAAGGTCAAGTTAATAATGAACTGAGAACTGATCAAGAGTTTCATCTTTATAGCGAATAGGAAGATGAAACATCGAGTTCATCGTAGTTTTTAAATGAATGTCTTCTTTCCATTTTCTTTTATCTTAAATCTATGACATTCTTTTTGATTGCAGTAGATACATCTAATAACTTTAAAACTGAGAAAAGTTTCGTTAGATTTATGTCATGGCATTAAAAACAGAATGGTTTAGGGTACATTGTACAAATTGTGGGTTGCACGAAATCTTTATACGCTTTCGAGTTATACAGGCTCTGGAGATTATAGACAGGAACTGACGGTAATACTTCAAATCTAAATCAAAAGGATGTTTTAAAATTAACAAAATTCTTAAAAGGAAATGAACTAATGAATGAAGGAATCATACAAAAATTATGTTTCTTTAGTATTTCTGTTGCGAACGAAAACTTTTTAGTATTTCTGTTGCACTGTGAAAAAATAGTTTGGTCTGTGCCACTTACTATATATATACTGTAATAATAAAATTACTTCACATGGAAGTTAATCGAATTGAAAAAAAAAATTTTAATTCAAGAAACAAATTCTACCGACGTAGAATATCTACGTAGAACCTACGTGGAATTTATTTTAGTTCGATATGGTTATTAAAGCTGTCTTGTTCCTCTTTGTAAAAGTCATACTATTTTGAGATTATTTGATTCAAGTTGTAGAAATGGAATCTCATTCTTCAATGGAATCTCATTCTATTTCAGGATAGCAAAGGGTATGGGAGACCAAATAGCATGCATATGTAAATGAATTCATTGCAGAGTACAGTTCGATTCCATTCTGAATACAGATAAGAAGATGACTTGTTTGAAGTCCTTTTCTTTCGAATTTGAATATATTCCTATTAAAATTTTTTCGATTCAGAATTTCGTCAATTCATCTGGGTAGCTTGGACACGTCATTAAGATTTGGTTGAATCATAGGATTTTTTTGTCAACAGTGTCATGGGGCTCACTGCGTGGGTGTTATTGAATATTCTCATGAGTAACATAAATTTTTTTTTTCTACAAAACTTCTTTTCCACAAGTAAAAGATCTGATGGTTCCTTATTCAATAAATGAGTAAAGCCTCAAATAGACTGTATTTGGACCTAAATTATTTTGTGTGGAATTAAGGTGAAAAATGATCAGATGGTAATTAAAAGGCATGCTATTATTTTGCAACAGATAATATTCTTTTAATATCTGGTTTAAAAATTGTCTTTATTTATTTGAATAGCAAGAAAAATGTTTCACTAAGTTTTCAAATTTTCTGACAAGCATAGTTTTCTTTTGCACTTTTTATGCATTTACATTTCAAAACGAAAGTTTCCTTTCTGATCTTTCGCAAGACGAAATAGTTTACAAATGTCATTAAATGATATTTTTCGCACTACCTAACTCAAGTGGAGGTGCTTGAAGCTTTATCCAGCCACAATCAATGAAATCGGAGGTTCAACACTTCTTCTTGAGGCTTTACTCGTTTGTTAACTAAAAGAGCATCAGATCTCCGTTACTTGTGAAAAAGAAACTTTGTAGAGATCTCCATTTTAGTAGGGAAAATGTTAAGAGGAAAAGCTGTCACCAAGGAAGAAAATGTCTATTAATTTATGATCTAAATAAATAATCGAAGAAAAGAGAGAAATAAAAAATAAAAAATTTTGTGGACCTTTTAAAAATGTGCTTTAATATGTTTTCCAATTATAATTTTATGATTGTTCGTGGGTTATCGAAATCCGACAAGAGAAATCTAATTGAAAGTTTGGATGTCTATGCTGTGATATACACGATAAATCCGTATGCCCGAATGTCCTTTTTTTAGCCGAAGGAGGGCAGCAATAGGTTAAATCTATCAGATACCACCATTGGTAGTGTATGTTAAAAATTGTGATGGTATAATATGGGAGCAATGTTGGTGCACCGTGAATAACGCTGCATCTACTATCGATCTAATGTTCCGGGATGAATTATCTGAGGTTGGCATTTGAAAACAACGCATGTATATAATCGTACTTAAGGAGTTCTGAGGTCCTTCATTTAATTCTATATTTTGTTCCTTTCTTAATCAAAAACATCTTGATTTATAACAATGATAATAAAAGCATACAAAATATTTTTTGACTAATCCAATTCAACTAATTGTAATTTTCTTATTTATTTCAAATGACAATAATTAAAGAGTTATTATATCATAGCAATAAAAATGGTTTCAATATATATAAAACAACATTCCATCGACATGTGTTTCTTGTTGAAATTGTTTCTCAAATGTGCTAAAAACAGCAGTGTTCTCGCAGGGTAATTATGTAAATAACTGAACGCGTGATTTTTTCTCATCTTTCATTCAAAAAATAATGAAAAATACATTTTTATCCTTTCTTTTTTTATTCACCGAGAAAGAAAATGGTTCCACACATCTTATACATTGTAACATGTTAGCAAATAGTTTTTACAAGTTCTGTTTCCGACGACAACCACCAAGCTGGAAGGAGTATCTGAGAAAATTGGTTCAAAGTATACGGCTTAGATAAAAAGTTTTGCTGTGATTAATTCGGAGTCTTCACGAATGGAATTTTCGAACCTCGCACGAAAAGTCTTGTTCAACCAATATTAGATCCTGTTTTTTTTTCTTTTCTTTTCTTAAGTTGGATTTCGTAGCAGTTTTTGTTTTTGTGCAAAGTGAAAAGATTTTTTTATGAAGTTAGTTAAAATTGATTGCTATAAATATTATTCATATTGATCAGATATGTTTAATTTTCACATGGTTCATACGTTTCACGAGATGCAAAGTGCTGTATAGGCAAGTGGACAGTTTGCCATGGGGCTTTGTTATTAAAAGAGGCAAAAAAAAAAGTTCACCAATAAAAAGCAAAATAATGTTGTGCTACTATACTTTCTCTGCAATGTCAATATGAAAATCAAAGTAGAACGTTAAGCTATTCTGAAAATTCGCCTGAGTTGCGGCAAAGCATGCAGATAGTTAATAGGAGCTTCGAATTCGCTATTGACGTCGCTTGCAGTCGCTGCTTTCAGAAACAAAAGTCTGTGTGTTTTTTGTCTGTGTCTTGCATTGAATCAGGATACCTATATTTTTCTTATACTCTAGCAGTTTCTCCTGAAAAAATCACTTTTCCTTCCCTGAGCGGTGGGCTATTCGAAGTATACATAAGCGGAGTAGAGGTTTTCATTGAGCAATAGCATATGTGGTATTATACAGTTATATTACCACAACAGAACTGTAGTAGGACTGCAGTAGTATTACTACAATAGAACGGCAGTATCTGAACTAGTAGTTACTACGAACTCGGAGTTACGCGGTTATTGGTTTTATCATTTGGAAACATTGCCTCCCGCTATTTTCAGTGCTTCTCTAGTTATTTATTCAATTTCTTCTATTAGCTCACACTCTCCCTATATATATCTTGTTCCAATTTTCAATCGTTAATAAAATACTTTTTATTCATCCACTCAAGTTCAACTACATTTTTTTTGAACTTGTGGTGGAGGACACTTGATGTTAATACAGTTTTTTCAAATATTAATTCAGTAATTAAATTTAATTAATTAATTTTAGTTTTTTTTAGATTTAAGTTGCATATATCTACCAATAGATGACGCCAGATAAACTTAAAAAAAATGAATGAAAATTATTTATAAAGGACTTTCTGCAATATAGTGAAAAAAAAGTAGGAATTGACTTTAAAATTTTTTTTTTTATATTACTTGTATATTAATTGGTTTCTCTTTGTCTTACGAATCCTAATATTTGAATAATTTATAGTCATCATAGAGTGGCCTAAACATTGGACTTATAAATAAAAGTTCTTTTCAATTTTTTCAAGATTATTTATAGTTTCAACATCAATTTTTGAATCCTAATTTAAGCCAGTTTTTAAAATCATATAAACCTTTTATCACATCATTGAATTTCAACATTTCCGTTTATCGAGTTATCATTTACCCAGTTTTTATTTTCTTTAGAATTTTCTGATATTATTTTGATTCTATTCGTCAAACTACATTGCTCAAAACAATTAGGGGATATTGTGAGTTCGGTTTGAAATAACCATATAATCGACAACTTGTCATAAAGAAAAAAACAGAATAAATAAAGAATTTTCATTTACAGTTAGTGTTCATCTTTTCTTAATTATCGGCTACTAAGAGTGATTCCCCTATTATTTTATTATCTTTATTAATCAATTTTTTTATTTTCGTACTTCTGATTTGTTTTTTAAGTTTGGCTTGTAAACTTCATCTATTCTAATATATTTTAATTCTAAAAAAAAAAAAAGAAATCTTCAACGTAATCAACAATATTTTCTTTTTTTTTCTTTATTGTGAAGCATTTTTCTTTTCAAATATAAATATTATTATGAGGATAAAAGTGAAAAATTTTAGAATTTTGTTAGCAATGTATAGATTAAATAAATCTAAAGCATCTGGCAAAGATATAAAAGCAAGTTCAGGAGACAGGAATAAGTAGACTTTGTAATGGAATGCACATGTGGAAATGGCGCTTGTAAATACTAACCTGTAAGAAAGATAAGAACAATAGGCAAATGTGAGACAGCAAATACAAAAGAAACAAAAATTGAAAAAATTTTCCAAAAAATTTGAAGGTTTGTTACTCGGTTATTTTACAGGAGGAGGATTAGAATTTGAATTCGTGTAATTTTATTTTGGATTACCTTTCAGATGTTTCTTCTAAACATGGTACCACCTATAAAATGACAACTGCTCAATTTCTCAAACCACTTGGGTTCCACTCACTTCTTGTCTTTATCATTGGAATTGCAGGTGAGTTTTTTAAAAATTCCATTTTTAATTTTCTATGTGTTATTGATAACAGATGTCATAACTAAAAGAATTCACATACTTGAAAAGAATAATGGGAAAAACTTGACTAGTATTAAATTACATCGAGTTCTACATTTTTAAGGTTTCACGCCTTTACTTTAATAATTCTTTGCAAATATCTACATAAATGTCGAATTTCCCTTTCTTCTACTATGGCAGCTGCATATTTTGGCGTCCGAATATTTTGACTTCTTTATTTTGACCCTCTAACTTAAAAAGATAAAATATTTAAAAAAAGAAGCGATTTGCCATATTATGTGCCTGTTATTCTTAACATATTTTTCCCCATGTTATACAAAAAAAAAAAAAAAAAAAAAAAAAAAAAAAAGTAAAGAAAAGAAAGGAAAAGAAAAGTCTTCAATAATAGAGTATCCAAAATGCTATCTATCTTTCGCTTTGGTTACCAAGGAAGAAAATTGCTTTTAATAAGATCACTAACCACCAACTTGTTTCATTCGAAGTATCTTAGTATAGTCGTCTTCTAAATAATTTTAATTTTTTAGTCCCGATTCACATTCTATGATACTAAGAATGTAGGACTGTAGTTTAAATTATCACTAATCTAGTAATCGATGTGACTGATCCACAAATAGTTCTAGATCTATTAATATTCAAGAACTCCACACTTATGAGAGCGAATCAAACCACTCAAATTTTGATGCTCACACAGCCTGTTCATTTGTTAAAGCAGAGACAACCACACTGGAATAGATTCTCATTTGCATTCGAATCTATACATGTATTTCCATTTTTGACAATTCAAAAGCTGTTTTTATTTCCATTTATAGCCTTAGTTGGGGGAAAGACTGAATCCATTTTCCAAAAGTGATAATAATGGATTTAAAAATATAAACTGTTGAGGAAAAATTTTTTTTCATATGTTAAGATACGACCCGAAACGTGGCCACTGGAGAATGTAAGAGAATGAAGATAGCTAGCAGCAAGCAGGGAACTACTTTCAGAAACAAGGTGAATCGATGGCGATTATGACATCACGTGTACATCACATATCTCTCATATATATGCATATCATATGGTGGGAGCTTTCTAAATTTTCCTCCTACGACACTCGAATGTGGGTCAATTACCTGTCTGAGACTATTCATGGTGGAATTCGAGGTAAAAAAAAGGTCCCCATACAAGTGTATATTAATAATTCTTTTTATTGATTTTCCATCAATTTGTTCCTACTCCACAAAGATCTGCCCCCCTTCCAAGTTGGACTACTAATCTCTTAACTGCGGAATGATTTCTTTCGGCGTCTGCTAAAGCATCCTGTCGTGAGGACAATCCATTAATAAAGCGAGCATGCCTTTCGTCAATAGAGATAGATATCGATCGCGGCATCTGTCTGTGAGAAGCTCCTTTGCCTGAACGGAATTGAAGATCCTCTTCGTGGCATCCCCTCAAAGCTCAGGAGACATCGCGTATAACAACGATTCGGACGATTTGTCATCATTTTTTTCAATTCCCCTCTAGGGCGAGAGAAGCACCCCTATTTATCACAACAATTACACCCTATCCCCGCCGTTTCCTGCTACCACCTTCTTTGAGGGCTGGACATCATTAATTTAGATCACACGAGTTGAGTTGTCATCCAAAAGTAATGATGTCGTTCGCCAACCCAAAGTTAAGAAGTTTTAGAAGATTAAACTCAATTGCATTCAAATATACAGAGGTTTGTTATCGATTTTTACAGTCCACATGTTTCTCTGATTTCTCACTGTTTGGCCCTTCAATTCACACTTAAATACACGAATATAAATTTTTATAATTTTAATAATAAAAAATAATAATTTAGACGAAAAATGTTTACAAAAATTCTAGTTCTGTATCCACTTAACCCTATATAAATTTCTACATATTAAAATATTTCATAATTACTTCGAATGCAGGCCATTTTCCTTAAAAAATTTCTATTTTTACCCTTATGAAAAATTAACATTTAAAAAATAAATAAATAAAGTACTTGACAATAACAGAAAAAAAGAAAATATCGATTACTTTAAACACTTTCAGCATTCAAAACACATCAGTAACAACGCAGGAAATTTATAAGACAAATTTAAAAAACCAAATTAAAGAATGTTTATAAAAATTGATTGATAAAAAATAAGTCGAGCTATGGAAGAATGAAGAAAATATAACACTAACTGAGAATTAAAATTTTCTTTGAATAATTCTGTACTCATTGAATAGATAAACACAAGGTATTCTATAATATCAGTATTTTGATAAGTAAAACTAAAATAATAAAAATTGCAAGTAAAATGAAAGCTTCAAACGTTGGTTGCAACTATTTGGATAGTATTTAATCAAAACAAATAATGCTTTTGTAAAAAAATAACATATAAAATGTGATGTAGAACAAAATGAAACTATTATTATATATTTAGAAAGCTTGGTTGTAGAGACAAAAGACCGCATAAACCCTTTTTTTGTATTTTTCGTATTGTAATAGTTACATGTACATCGGGGGCCACTAATATATATAAGCTCCGACGTGTAATGGCTGGTTTGATAAACGAGTGAATCCAGTAGAGATTCTAAAACAGTGCTCATATGACGAAAAAGACTGATGATGTTGTTTGTAATCTAGTTCTATATGAATAGTAAATGTGAGCTCATTTTACCTGGAAGTCTCCCGAAAGCTTTCTCCCCATCACAAAGAATAGCAACCTACTGTCTGTCTCAATCGGGAGGATAAAAAAAGTTTCTTGACTGCTAAAAATCGAGAAACCAATTGCCCAACTCTCTGAATCTGCAGGGTGTGATGATTTCTCATTTAAGTATAGTAAGAAAATACCCACGACTGTCCATGCGAAGACAGCGAATTCAAACGAGTCGGCACAGAGTTCAGTAATCAAGTGTTTTTTTTTGCGTATCCTCTTGACTAAGACTGTTTATTCGGTCGCTGTTACCAATAAGGATACTTTCGGGAGGCTTTCAGAGGTAATAATTTACAAATTTTAAGGATCAACCTATAAAAACTTCTATAAATCAGATTGAGTCAAGTGCAATCTTCACTGCGTCTACTCGACTCGACTACTGGACAGGCATAATGCAATAAATCTGGAGATTGATTGCTGGTTAATATTTCAATAAAGATACAGACAGTTTCAAATCAATTATATTTGAATACATTATCTTGGAAGAATTTTTATCAACGAGAAACTTTATTAAATCGTCCAGTTCTTTCGCAGGTTCACTGCTTAGAACGACGTTCACTCTGTACTAAATCGAATGGGGAAAAAAAAAAAAAAACCATTTCACAACAGCTTTATCTTTTGAAAATCAGAACATTGATAGGAATATACATGTACTAAATTCTGTGGAAGAACAGTGGTGACAAATAAATAGATTAAAAAAAATTTTTACTTTGATAATGAACTTGATCAATGTGAATTTCTCGACAAAAGTGAAAGCATACCTCGAAGAAAAAATCTCTTTTCTAAGGAAACATCTGAGATCTTTTAGTTTTTGCATTATTTATTATGTTTCATTCATGATGTTATGCGTTAGATAGCTTGCACAGAAGCAGAGATTCTATTTTCATTGATGGCGTAAGCTACAGTCGCTCTGTTGTAAAAAAGGGTTGAGAAAAAAAAAATAGGACTAGCTGATGGAAACCTCTTAAATAGCTCTGTCCTGCACAGTGTTGAAAATGAAAGCAAAAATAAAGGAATCTGCATAGGAAACATTACAAAAGCTATGGTTATTGTACAGGAAAATGTAATGTAATGTATACAATGTGCGGAAAATGTAATGTTATTATATTATCCCTGTTAAATAGGGTAATGCAATGTTTTAAAATGTTTTTGTAGCTTCTTTCGGAGCCCCACCAGCATTTCCGAAGCCAACCTGTTCTTTCTCCAACCAAGAGTACCACGTGGATCAAACATGGTTCAAATATTTACGTACTCCGAACCTGAATACCTGCGTGCGCTGTACCTGCAAATCCGTAAGTACTGTTCATTCAATGGATTGCACTCAATTCTTGAAAAAGCAGGAAGTACTTACGATTTCAAACGCGTAATTAAGCATTTAATTTCAATTAATTTCATTTTTTATAATAATCAAAAGAGGTGATTTAATTAATTTTAAATGCTTATGTATTTCTGATAATTAATACTTTAAAATATAATTTTAAATGACATATTTCTAATAACAGTGTTAATTTGCTAATGCTAGATGAGAAAAGGTGAAGTTCTGAAATTAATAATGTATTGGTCTTCTTACCTTCGTCTGCAAACATAAAATATCATTTAAAATATTTAAAGAGGAATAATTTATACGAATAATAATAACTATTATTTTTTTAATAATCATAATTTTAATTAATTAATAATTATAATTTTAATTATTTGATAATTATTCTTTTTTATGAATAATTTTTCTTAATAATTCCAGCAATGAAATATAATAATAATAATTATAATATTCCAATGCTGGAATAATTAAGACAATCTTTGTGAATATAAATGAAAAAATATTTTAGTGAAAAGTAGTTTTCTTTAGCAGTTTTTATTAAATGAAACTGCTTTATGAGACTTGAGTTTTAATATTTGTTGTAATCAAATAGAAGGAACTTTAATTGACTAGTATCATTGTAAAGGTTTCAATAAAATATTAGTTGATGATTATTATGAAAAATGACAATAAAATCTAATTGTCAATAATAATATCCCAGAGATTGATATTTTGCCCAGCATTTCGACTTGAGGCCATTTATCACTGCAGCCTCGGATATGTAGCAGATTCAGCGTGTTCCCGTTCTTATTCACGTACATTTGGCACATACTTTTAGTTCACGTTCTTGTTCACTTTTATTCATTTTCATTTAAACTTATTATTTATCTGGATTCTGGAATCCAATGGAAGGACTTTTCCGTGGTTCAGGCATAGAAGCTTTTGTTTGGCTTTCTTGGATTAGTTCACAAACTATCCACCAGGGACCCTGCTAGAACACTATAAATATTCTTCTTCGAGATTCTATATCCAATTTATTACCTTTACTCAGAATATTAATTTGAAATTCATCGAGCCAAGCAGAGTTAGCGAAGTTTCAAAGAAAAGATACATTGTTACTAAATAAAGGAAACAATGCCCTTATTGGATGAGAATTGTAGATAATGAGTTTGATATAGTAGTGTAACTCTTCACTATCGAATATTGAAAGGATTCAGTTTTATAAAATATGTTATTTTTTACTCGGCATGATAAAGCTTTCACCTAGCGAAACCGAACAGAAAGATTCTATGCCAGGGATGATAAATTTGTAGGCTAGAAATTAGGCTTGAGTGCCCAAATCTAGTTAGCAGAAGGAAAGGAAGGTGCCAAATGTCATCCCTGTTCATTTCGAATTGAAGCGGCACACTATAGGTCCAAAGTAGTAGATACTTCGGGGTGCATTCTCAATAACGTTGCATCTATTGCACATCTACTTTTTCAATGGTTAATGTTTTCTTGTCAAAATGCTTACCATTTAAAATTAACATTTATTATATCTGTATAAGATTATTAGCTCAAATATGGAAGGAGTGGAAAGTCATTTTTAAACATCAACCTTTTATTATTATTCAAGACAAATTATTATTTTGACAACATATTTGTCAATACATTATTGATCATTTCAGCAAAGTGTTAGGAAAGAAAAACTATTCTTTAATCTATCTCTGTACTCTGTATAAAGTGATTCTCTTTGATATCTTGGGAACATTTTGGACTATTTTGTAATACCAGGTTTTTGTTCTTTATTAGGAGCACATGCTCTTAAATTGAATTTTTTAAGTTAGGAAACGGAGGCAACAATCCTTTTTTACAAACATTCGAAAAGAAGTTTCGTTATAGATTTGATATAAATAAAAACTTTATTTATTTCAGCATACGTACTAACGCTACCCTTTCTATAAAGCCTTTTTTTGTGTGTGATTCCATACTGTATTCCATATTGTGTGTGTTGTTCCTTTTTGCGTTAGTATGCTTTCTTCATTCTTTAAATACAAAATAGTTTGTCTGTATTCTAGATTTCATGTCCCTCATGTAATTTCTCGCGGTGTTATGGCAAAAAAAGACAACAGTCTTGCTTGAGTTTTACATAGCAATGTATTTCGTTGTAAATTGACAACAGCGATCTTTTCACGGAAATATTTTTTAAGTTATGTTTTTATTATTTTCCTGTAAACTTACAACTGAATTTATGAATGAAACATTAGGCCTAGATAATTATTTTTATTTTATTTAACTTAATATTCAACAAAAATCATGCAATCTATTGCTGTTGTGTTTATTCAACATCTAAATTGTCAGATTTATTCAACCTGTTTAAGTTACCGTCATCCGATAAGTGTAAATTTTATTGTATTAAATAATGTACAGAACCATTTTAAAAAAAACGCAATTAAAAAAATATATATATTATAGACTTACTTAGTTTTATCAAATATTATTAGTGATTTTTTTTTTACTTAAGATATAAACAGAAGGTCTCTCACTACAATAACTGAACATATCAAGAAGATTCAACGTTACCCAAGGTACTTTAAGGAGACTACTAAACTACACCCACAATGTTGCATTTTAATTTAGAACGTATGTCAATAGGGATGACATGTAAGGAGTTCGCACTCTCCAATATTAAGTGTAAATTTTATTTTATTAAATATTTATTTCACCTCAAACGAGTTGAATCCTATGTAAAGAATATTCCTCGAAATCGATGAGTCGGGAAGAAGTCCCTCTCCTCCGCCGTTTATATATTGTTCAATTTTAGCGAAAACAATCAATCTGATTTTGATCTTCTCCTGAAACACTTTCGTATGCGTCCTTGATTCTCTCCAAAATAACCGAATCGCTCCAATAAAAAACAATGAGCACGCTATAAATATGCTTTCTGATAAAACTTCCTGCTCTATTTGAAGCCCTCGGAAAGATACTTTGTGTCTTTTTATTGAATAGTGTGGAGATTTCGTCTGACACTCAAATGAGCTGAATGGCGAGACAGAAATGAAATAATATCCCTGGATGAAGCTGGACGTAAGAGCGTGACTGACCAGTTGACCTTCCTGGAGTAAATACAGCACGGCGTACTTTGACTTTTAGTAGCTGTTTATTTGGTCTCCAGTTCTGTCGGCCCGATGTCTGGCAGCCTTTTTTCTGCTTTGTTCGAGTCTGCCGCAAGAAAAAGTCCCTTCGCCTAATTGCATTCGACCACTCGTTTGATGGATAATTTCACAACTGTCTGAGGCTTTACCTTTTTTTTTTTGTTGACCTCATTCCCGACTTATTTAATTTCGTGCTTCGTTTTAATATTTTAACTCATTTTCTGTAAAATAATTGGGTTTTCTTTCAGCATGATAATTATTACATTATTTTACCACGAATAATTGTATTTTTTTATACAAAATGTCATGTTGATAATAAGTGAATGTTTGTGACTCAATTTCGATTGGAGTACTTTTACATGAAAAAAAAAAATCATGAAAAATCGCCACTGTTCTTAAATATAATCAACATATTTTCTCTTTTCGAATACTCTTATCTAAAATGAGAAAAAGGGATATGTAATGAGCAATTAGGCGAGTTATGAATTCGATCTTTATAATAAGCATTTCGGACAAATAAAGAAAAATAAAGAATTCGTTACTTTCTATCCGTTGAAGAGCTTGCATCTCCCGGAAGTGATTTCGGATAGCTCCACGGAAAAGTTTCACATTTATAAGATAAATAAGATGAACAAAAACAAGTATTTTTCTTAATTCTAAATTTATTTAGTACTTGACTTCTTTTCTTTTAAGTCCCATTGTTTTGATTTTAACAAAGCACTTCAATGCATACTAAAACTAATAGTGACATTGTATTCGATAAAGAATTCAAAACTGAGAACTAAGAATCAAATTGATTTAAATGAGGTCTTTTTAGTTACTAATATTTGAATTATTAATATTAAATAGCATAAGTTTCGGTTTAAAAGATACTCCCTTAAACTAGTACAAAATATTTGCTAATTAAGTCTGAAAGACGAACTTTCTCCATTTAATATTACACGTTGACGTATAACACAAACATCGATTGTATAGATCTAATTCAGTTGAACCTACTTTGGTGTGTCTTATATTCAGAATTTAAGTTTCTATAAAGGAAGTTCAAATTCTTCTACCAGAATCAGACATGGAGTTTTGAATTTAATCTATCGAGAAAATGAACAGAAAAAAAATGCAAATAATTAAAATCTATTACTTTTTTATTTTTGCATGCTTTATTACTCTATCTCTTCTTGATATTATTCCAAACCTGCGTTTACAAGGGATTTTTCTCTTTTGAAAAAATTCATATCAGCACCCAAATGTTAAACAATAGCACAATACATTTTAGTAAACAACCAACAAAGGAAATCTTTTATTTTAATGCATTTCATTCAACGCAGATGTTGTTAAAATACTCGTAAAGTTCTGCATAAATGTAACAGATGTCTTAATTTAGATAAATATTAGTTAAATTGATAAAAGTCATAATTTTAAATTTTGAGTTAATAGTTAAAAATAAACTTTTTTTAGTAGAGAGAAGAGAGTTGCAAGTAGAGAATTAATTACTGTTACCTATTATACATTAAATTTTATGTTATTTAAAAAAGTAGAGCTCACTTTAGAAATAAAAAAAAATAATAAATAGAGTCTCGTTTGTGCACTTTTTTCTGAAAAAATGCGAGAATTTTCGAATCGCGTTTTAACAAGGGTTGGTATAACAGTATTCTATTCTATTTAGAGATAAAGTTTTTTGAATAGTTTCTCTTCTGACGTCATTTTCCTCGGCGTCTAGAAGTCCATTAGCACCCAAAGCGCGAATGTGAAGTACCACACAAACAACCCCCGGAAATTCCTCGCGAAGAGACTATAAATATATGTAAAAAAAAAGAGTTCGTGGACATACGAACTATTGGCACAAAGTTCAGTGATCTGCCACAGAAAAGAGCTTTTAGTGCTACATCCTGTACAGAAAGTTTCGGTTGAACATGAGCGCTAGCTTGCTCTTACATGCCCTTTCATACAGTTTAGTTGTCAGGATGTCTGACTTCTTCAGTCGTCAGACTGCTCCTTTGTCCTAACTTTGTTGCTCTTCCTTTTGTTTGTGACCTTGCATTCTCAATGAATACCATCGAGTTTATTTTTGCTTTGGCAATTCTCAATCCGCTTCTGTTTTGACAGTCTTCAAGCAATTTCTATTAAAGGATATGTAATGAAATCAGTAAAGCGTTCTGGAATACAACTTCGTCTCTTAACGATTATCATAATTCTATCTTCTCTTGATATTAAGTTAACTAGATGCTGGTGCTTATTACATGCTGAATATGGAGAGATTGTGATGCATTTTTATTCTTAAAAATAATTCTGTTTTTTTTAAAAAAACAAATGAGGGATGAGATTGAGTTTTAACATATAATGTATTTGATAGAAGCATTAATTGTTTGAAAGCTTTATATAAAAAGAAAAGTAATACAATTAAAATTTCTGAAAAAGGCTGCAATATATATATATATATCAAAATATGATGTTGATAACACTGACGTTCTTAAATGATTTGCTGTTATATAAAATTTAATATATGATGCATTTGGAACAACATTGGTTAAAGCAA
The DNA here is from genome assembly GCA_021605075.1 of Caerostris darwini. NCBI lineage: Eukaryota > Metazoa > Arthropoda > Arachnida > Araneae > Araneidae > Caerostris > Caerostris darwini. Next base: position 458,324 of record BPLQ01002587.1, on the reverse strand, counting down.
ATTTTCAATAAATTATTTCGGGTTCTTATTGGTATTAGTATATCTTTTTGGCGATCATTGTCTCAAGCAAAATCATATCAATATAAATTTATCATTTCAATTTAAATTTATAAATTTTTAAAATAACATTTTATAAATATGTCAGCAGGTTGGATATGATACTCAAAGACGCGCATTTCATGCATAATAATTAAATCAAATCTCTTGCTAGGTTTGACGTTGCTTTTATATTAATTTACACTAGCGTGAGAAACAACTAGAAATTTTAATAAACAATAAACAAATAAACAACTAAATTTTTAAAAGATAGCCATAAAATTGCAGTTTGGTTTGTCGCTCTAAAGTTATTTTTGCTTATATTGTCGGTCGGCTACCGGGACCTACAGTTTAAAGTTGATTCCGAACCATTCACAAACATCCATGCCACCGCGAAGATTCGAAGTTGAAACCTGTAGTACCACAGGCCAGAGTGCTAACCACTTGGCTTTCAGGGCCCGCATAAAATTGAAGGAAAGGGCTTATTACGATCAATATAATAAACAATCAATTCAGGCAATTCATAGACAAATATCAGGAACATGACGATACGAGGGGACGCGAGGTTACTCAAAGCACCCACAGTGCCAGGCTGCATTAAAAAGGATGAAAGATGCTATTAAAGGCATTCTCTGTGGGTATTCGTATGTGCAACATAGTTGAAAGAAAACCTCTGGACGATTTTCTGGAGAACCTTTTTCAGGCTTGAAGAAGATGAAGTGTTATCGATTCAAATGTCGTTTAGCGATCTTGGGAACGTCGATATTAAAAAGCGGACAACAGTCTCAGCAGCGAAAAGTGTGGTGTGAAAAGTAGTAAAAAATGTTTAATAGACTAAAAGTGCGGCCCTTTGCAAATGTGGCCAGGCGCCTTCATAAAGATGGTCTCTTCGCCCTCCGTCCTTAACGCTGCATCCTATTGGTAGCTGCTCTTCGGGAGTTCCGTTTATATTGGTAAAAAAAACTGAACACCTCACAAAAACTGAACACCTCATTCACGGAGTTATGCCCTTTTTACAGATGAGAGTTGTTTCAATGCTACAATAGATTCTAAACGAAAAGTTGTTCTCAGCTGATTAAGCCTCAGCGACTACTGTTTAAGTATAAGACGTATATCATCTCTATAGACTACGGTTTAAGTATAAGACGATTCTACGCGGAAAGAGATGGAGGTGTTTAACTATATAAACATAATGATGTTTTGTGGTTTATCAAAGGAGGAAAATAATCTTTAATAATTGACTCACTAAATCACCTATTATTTCAATGAGCATAATTCAGAAATTGACGTTGGGTTGATGTCTATAGCTGGTGGAAGCTATAATGTTAATGAATTTTCATTGAAATATATGAGACCACTTCTTTATTTTTACTTTGTGGTATAAGGTTATTAATGATGTTTTCGAAATTGGTATTCGTATGCAATTGACGAATTGTATATGTAAGATTATTATAAGAAAATTATCTTCAAAATGAAATGTGATCCCACCTGCCATATAGAAACATGCGATGCTATTGATTATACCATCCAATAGGAAGCGAGACCCACTGTTCTTGCAAAAAGAGGACGGAGGAAGACGATAAGGATTGAGAGCAGTAACAAATCTCCTTTGAGAAATCCAAACATGCTCAATGGGATTTCGATCCAGAGATCAAGCTTGTTATTTTATGCACTGAATTGTTAGCCACTGAAGATCTTCTATGATACGAGCCTTATATGGTCTTGCGTTGTTGTCTTGCAAAATGAAATAATTATTTATTGCACCAGCATGAGGGTGCACATATCCACAGAGTGTTGTCTCTATAGATTTGAGCAGACCTGGTACTACAAGGAAGCACATGAGGCCATCCAAAAAGGTACCAATCCACACACAAATGAATCTCTTTCACATATGTTTAAAAATGAATTCAAATCAAGAAAAGCCAGCTTCACTTTGCAAGCCTCAAAGAATAAAAACATCCCTTGATCTGTAGCTTAGTAGTTAACAAACGCTAGTGAACAGCAACCTTCATGAAGCACAGTAAATGTTGGCACCATCTCTTCTGGGGCTACAGAAAAGCTGCAGTTCGAATTCATTGTAAAATAACTGCAAATATCAGTCATCGGCTCTCGACTTACTTTTTAGTTGACTGAGTTATTAACTGGACGATAGTACGTCTAGCTATGATAATGAGACAAGAAATCAATTTCAAATTTCTTTTTTTGGTCTCACTATCACAACGAAGCCTTCAATTTCATTCTCACACAAGCAATTTCATTCTCCTATATGCAATTTTATGCTACTTGCAGATATCGCATTTAAATTCCAGTGCCACAATTTTGTATATTACAATTTAATTCACCGCCTTTTGACAAAAATTTACCCAAATTTCGTATTAAATGGTTTTTTAAATCAATTGTTATTTGATTTTTTAAAGTTATATTAATCAATGCAGCATGGATCATAACGATATTAAAAGATTTTTTCAATGAATATAAAAGCCAACAGTTTAAAATTTCAATCAGTATAAAGTCGTTAAAATTTCAAATAAAAATAAATAGAATTCTTTTATATACGGACAAATTTTTAACATATACTGTAATCTAACAATTCAAGATTGTATTAAGCATTGAATATGCGTCACATTCTAACCCACATATTATAAAACTCTGAATATCTCTGAATGAACATCAGAAAAAAATTAAGTCATAACCTCTGGAAATATGCAAAAGTAATAATTACTGAAATCTCCATCCAAAAGTATTTCTTTTTTAAATAAATTCCTATTCTGCAGATACTTTTATATGGATATGAAAAGAACAATTCCCAAACTTTGAAATACCCTAAAAGAAAGGCCCGAGTAGTGTCTATGAGCACGACAATAATAAGCTCAAAACTGATTGAATAATTTTTATTTGCCGATTTGATTCGATAATTCACGCCTTATAAGCATATAAGGCATGAATAATAGTTTTATACGTGTTTACGAAATGAAATATAATTTAGCGTAATATCTAGCAACAACCATATTAATTCCAAGCTAACAGGTTATTGAAAAAGGTTCTGTTAGTTTGCAATAAATTAATAAACATCGAATAAAATATTTTTCTAACATTTCAATGCTAATTTTGTAAAAACTAAAGTTGGATTCATTATTTCAGTTTTCCATTTAAATCAGAAAATATTTCAAAAAAATACCTATCAAACTGTTTTTTAAAATTCAAACTGAAAAATTATGAAACGTTCTCTGTATTCCTACATTAATATTAACATATAGCTTCTGCAGTTATCATTTTTTACGAATGTTCTTTAATTTATAGAAACCTGTGTAATTTCTGTGTTTAAAAATTAAAACATGTTGAAAGGACAAGTGATTTAGGATTTTGATAGTTTTAACATTATTTATAAATCTTAGTTACTTCTTAGATTTATCACAATGGTATATTTTAAATAAAATATCGGCTGAGAAAGTATAATGTGTTTAAAATACATAAATATATCGATATACTATAGAAGAAATTTGATACTATATAAATATTTCGAGATGAAATTTGTATATTTTGCCTTGTTATAGAATCCTTTTAACCAAACAAATCTTTCTTTTTGTTTTCAATTTTTTTTGTAGGACGTTTCTTTTGGAAATGTCGTCAATTGCTCCAACACCACCTGCAGTCAAACGTTGTGTGAAGGCTCAACGAAAGACGAATGCTGCGAGGAGTGCTATGGTAACTATTTTTATTCTAGTTTCGGGTTTCTATATCTGAATAATTATATGATTAAAGCTAGTTAATATTTGAAAATACTTATTTCGTGTAATTAAAAACATATGGCAGCGTTAGAAGCTCATACATGCAAAAATAAATCTCGTGAGATATTTTCTTTAATCCCTTTAAGGGCTCCAGGACTCATTTGTTGTCAGTGGATAGTTACAGATCTATGCCAATTACCTGCCTGATAGAAACCCCTCAGGGGCGCATCTTCTTTAGATGTGTACGAGTGTCACGACCCCGGTGCGACCCAGTGATCTTTTCCTACATTCTTCTCTTCTCTGCTTGTCTTCTCCTTTTTTTTTTTTTTTTTTCATCGTCTAGATCTCAGACCTCATTATTATATCGAATCATTATGTTTATTATGTTTCATTCAATCATGCGTTTGCTATACTTTTTGTCTTTGCTTTCATTTCAGAGCTCACGCTTTTTTTTCGTCATGGTGTTATTTACGTTGTTTCTTGTAGTTATTTTTATTGTTCGGGGTTTTTTTATTAACAATGCCGATTTCCCTTCATTTGTTGCTCATACTGTATTTGGTTTCCCTAACAATGTCAGTTGTATGACCCACGTGTTTTCCGTGCTTGGCGACTCGTTTCCTACTAAAAGAGGATCCTAGGGATTGAATCCAGCTAGAGTTGCGACTCTCGTGTGGGAAACATATCACTTTGGCCTCCGTTTCTGATAGACGGGCGGTGTACCTCAGTTTCCGGCTGTATCAATCAGCTGGCAATTACCAGTCCCTCGTGTCTGGACTTGCTTGGATTCAAGCGATGGGTCTCTTCTTGGGTCTCTCGCTAAGGATGGAGGTCGTTCCTGGAAATGTCGCTGACCATATAGATTCCAATCAGCACTAAGGCAGGTATATGATTTTCAATTGTAAGACCTCATGGTGGGTGGTGTGATCTGGGATTTTTTTTTCACTACATAACTTGTCTGTCTAAAAATCCGTATCTTGGCGAAGGCTTACATTCGTCATCTCAAATATATCTCCATCTTCATCTCCTTCTGACAAAAAATTTGAAATACCCTATCATGAATGGGCAAATAAATTAGCCATATTTCTTATCATATCTGCCCCTCACTTAGAATTTAACACTATTTCACCATTAAAATACAAAAAGGTTTGCAGGCTGTAGGTGGTTACAGATATATGGCGGTGAACTAATTATAAATAAATTAACTGGGCATACTATTCAAAGTATGGTTTCAATTTTGGCTGAAAACAATTAGTTCAAATAATTGCATTAAAAAGAACTATCATAGTTAACATACGTTTAATAAATTAATCAAAGAAGTTAATAAATCTAATAATCTACATTGTATCAATATAATCATGAAATAAGGTTCGATTTGATTCTATTTTTTTACAATCATTTAAATAAAGGGCACATCCATTAAACCACCAAGCTCTTTGCCTTAAAAAGTGTCGGTTAACGAGCGTCGAATTTATAATTTTATCAACAAAGTTGGAAAAAGGAACCAAATAACAAATTTTTTTACCTTACTCAGCAAAATTCATCTTGACTAATGCATTAATATTGCAATAATGCCTTGATCAATGTCTTTAAAAACAGCTTGTAGTTCTTTCGCTGTAATTTTGATATCATCTTTAAGGTCAAAAGAAAATGATTTCGAGGGTAGGATGAGACATGAAGATTACACAATAGACCACAAGAACGAGACATTTCAATATTTATCCCTAAATTGGTAACCAAATTGGGTCGAATATTCTTGATGCAATTCCGGAATAAGACATTCAAAAGAATTCATCAAACAATTCATTCTGACGTCGGCGAAGGAATCGAATTGTTTACGAAGTTGAATAGAATCTGTCTTATTTATTATACCATCTCGAGTCTTGCTCAAATCTCCTTTTAAGGCAGCAAATTTCGCTCGAAATTGTCTTAATCCAATATATTATGCAATGGGAAAATAATCAATCCCTGTTCTGCGATATTAGTCTATGGAAACTGTTTGAAATTAATTTCACTATTAAACGCTCTATTACTTTCTGCGCTCAAAATTACTTTTACCATCAAAGTTAATGTCAAACAAATATTGTTTTTGGACTTGTTATTATAAACATTTGAGAGATATTATATGCATTATATATCCACTCCTATTTTGCCTGATTCCTAAAAACTCCTGAAAAACAGATTTCAGGCCAGTTGCAAAGCAAAACTAAGAAGAAACCTTAAAAAATTTGGTACATTCTGTTATTTTTATTTAAATTCAATGGAAAAATTATTTCAGGATGAATCTCTATTCTATGGAAAAGAAAGGCTAGATTTAAAAAAACAATCCGATTTCCATTCTATTCTCCAAAACATTTTAATGTAATGAAACTTGTATGAGGAAGATCCAGGAATTAACAAAAAGACTCTCCTTCCGGCTTTTGAAAAGATGATGTCATTTTTTCCTCTAGTTTTTGAGTTGACTTTCGCAGTACCAAACAAGAATATTTCAGCAGAAATTCAAGTTCAAAGGAAAAATCTCCCACCTAAAATATTTCAAGTTCGATCATTCGAGTTAAAAAAATAAGGAAGAGAAATTATTTCAAAGAATAATTTATTTTAACTTTGTTTTTTAATCAATCTAATAATATAAGTTTATGTCTCAGGGAAATAATTTTATTTTACTAGAAAAATCGTCATTACTATTGCAATTACTTAATTCTACGTAAGAAAAGTAGAAGGACACTTGATTTTGTAACAATAACCGAAAAATATTTTTTATTAGAAACATTTTACAAATATTTTAAAAATACAATTTTAACATCAGAATTATGATATTCAAACATAAAATATTAATGGCAACAAATATAGTTTCTCTTTTTTGAAACTTTCTAAAAAAAGTAGAAGGACAGCATTATAATGAATGAAAAAATAATGAAAAATAAGGAATGTTCTTCCCATTGGCCTTTATAACTTCAAATATTCTGTTTGGAAGTGAATTGTATAGAGATTGAACTTCTGTTTGACAAAAATTGTCCCTCGAGTCATTCAATGTTTCTCGAAGCTGACTTAGCGAATCAAATTGCCTTCCATCAGCATAAATTCGACGAACTAGCATTGCCGAGATGTTTTCCACTATATTAAGGTCAGGACTTTTGACTGGCCATGGTAAAGCATCCACATTATTTGTTAGGAACCAATTTTTGACTCCAGTCGCGGTGTGAATGGAAGCTCCGTCTTGCTGAAACTTCCACTCTTCACCCCCCAAGTCAGAGCCATAAGGAAGAAGCTCGGAATTCAGCACTTGAATGTAGTCTGTATGTTTTTGCCTACCATTTAAGAAAACCAGACTTGTCCTTCCTGCGTATCCAACAGCCAACCAAACCATTAAACTTCCTCCTCCCATTTGTCGTGTTGAATAGTATTCGTCTTCATTCCCCAGACAATGGCAGTAGTGCTGATATCCGTCTGGACAGTCTAACTTAAATTTCTTTTCATCGGAAAATATCACAGAAGTCCATTCTGTAGTCCAGGACATGTGCTCCTTAGCCCACGCTAAACGGTTATCAATGTGAGCTTGTGTCCACTTAGGATGATGTTTTCGTTTTTTGAAAATGAATTTTTTAAATCTTTTAATATAGTAGTAAACTGTTTGTTTCGTCACATGATTAAGTCCTGCTTGATTTCTTGCCTTTGAAACACTTCCTTTGTTCTTCTTAAGCACAAGAACAAGTTTTCTTTCATCATGTGGTGTTAACTTTTTCGGTCTACCAGTCTTCTTTTTCTTTCCATTTTTATAAGGATTTCTGATAAAGTTTGAAGCTGTATTGGTGCTCACCTGCAACAACCGAGCAATCTCTCTGACACCTTTACCATCATTTTGATATGCGGAAATTTGGCCTTTTTGAAAATCGTTCAAAGGTATTCCTTTAGGCATTTCTGAGAACGGAGAAACAGCGTAACTTTTAAACAAATTAGATTTTTTTGACAGAAAAGGATAAAACAAAGTACAAAATCACTATTTAACTAAAGAACAACTCACTAAATTAAATACATTAGCAAGTGTCCTTCTACTTTTTTTACTCATCGGAATTATATATACTAATTTTATTATTAATATCAGTGGTAGATGTTTAATTTTTGCCTAAAATGATAAAAAGGGGTCATTAAACTAAATCTGCATAAATATCTGGTAGTTAGGAGAAAATAAGAGATATTAATTGGCAAAAAAAAACTGTCCTTCTATTTTTTTTACGCAGTGTAATACGAAGATGTTTTATATTAATAAATGTGTCAAACATTTAAAAGAATCCCTATCGAAGGTTTTATAAAACATTTATTTACAGTTAAATAATTATGCTATGTTAATTAACTGACACATATAATATAATATAATAAATATAAATTTACAGAATCGCTAATAATGAAATACTTTGTAAGAAGAGTCTATATATAAATTGTTACCTTAAAAAGGGTTGTTGTTGCTTTTTTACAATAAATAAAGCCACATTTTATGAAAAAGAATGAAAGTGGGTATTTAATGGGGGTAACAGTAAAAGAAACTACTGCGTTTATAAAACTCAAATAACGTATTATTTTAAAAGATCTGCAAATCTCACAGAATTCGGATTTAGTTTCAGATTCCGAGAAAGCTGAAGATTTCCAGATGCAAGACGAAGCCAAATTTCCTTGTCTCCACAGCGGCAGAGTTTATCAGGATGGGGAAGAATTCTCGTCCAATGCCACAGATCTGCAGGCCGAGAAACCAAACCAGTGCATTCATTGTATCTGCAAAGTTAGTACGACATTCATGAGATATTATTTCCCATGCAGTAAGCCACACTTTTCCTACAAAACCCTTTTAATGGAATTCAATGAAACTTGAATCCTTGAAGTAATGATTTTGAGCTGAAAAATAATTCGTATCTCGGGTATTAAATTATCTTTCAATTATCCTTTTCAGACCAGAACGATTTTTGTACTAGATTTTGAATTAAACGACGAACATATTTTATGCCACTCTTTTACTCCAAAAGAATTGGCACGAGGAGTTTCCCAATTGGAGGAGTCAACAGAAGTGTTTCATCCAAAAATAGGATTCATTCCATCTCGTCAAAAAAAACGTTATGGATTGTTCAGATCGCAGGTCAGAAACGGATCTGTAAGCGCCATACCTAAACAATAAACTCACTCTCCGAGAGTTTGTAATAAAAATAAATAAATAAATAAAAATAAAAGTCTTTTTCAGAATCTAAGATAATCTTTGGTTTCAATTTTCAAAAATATTTCTTCCTTAGTGCCACGTTGTGCACGATTTAAATTAAATTGTAAACGGTTGCATTTTCTGCACTATGAATTCTTTCAAGAGTTTCTATCACACTATAATTGCAATGGACTATTAATTACACAAGCATTTCAAATTTTTCAATTTTAATTTTTCTTTTTTATCTTAATTCAAAAATCTTATCTAGTATCTTCTGTCAACAATAAATGACGACAGGGAACTAGTAACGCTTCACAATGAACCAGACCTCGATACGTTTTTCTCTCTCCTTTCAAGGGCGATATCGAGAACTTTTTTATTCATTCCAGAGTAACTGCACTCCTGACTTAAAGTTAAATTTAAACTAATTCAATTTTTACTAACTTAAAATTCTGCAACCCCATTAATATTTATTTTTACATTCGCTTAGATGAGGCGTTTTTAGTAATTAATTTTACAAAGGCACTCTGTAACTGGTACGTTCGTTGCCATTGCCAATGTTTGTTCCAAACTGCGAAAGCAAAGCGTAATGAAGTGGACCACTTGGTGCATCGTCGGTAAAACTGCCACTTCTGTGCTATTTAAGTGGCATATCAGCTCAGATCAAAGAACCTGGAAAGCAACAGCAACTTTTGACAGCAGGATACGATATTTAAACATGCCTTTCTTGTTCAGTTGTTTAGTACAGGTGCGACTCATTTATTGTCCTGATTAGTAATATGTAAAACACCGATGAAAGTTATTTTCCTATAATTTGTGTAGAAATAAATTATTTGAACGTATATAGATTTTATTATTTGCTATGTAATAAAATATGTATGGAATGACATGAGTATTTTTTCTAATAAAACAAATTCAAACTTATTCACAGGAATCTTTTCTTTTTAATTTCCGTTGCATTAGTCTGTTAGACAATAGGAGATTACCTCTAATCCTGTTATATATTTGCCATTTCACTTTCTCGAAAGTAATAGCATAACATGCAATTTCAGGCAAAATATTTAGGCTCACGAAATCCTTAAACTTAAGTTAGTTCTGAAATCCAAGTATTTTTATGACTATTAGACTATCAAATTATTTTAAGGGTTTCAGGATTATATTACCAATGAAGAATTAAATAAGATAGCGAAGAGATAGGAATATATTCTTCTATTTTTTCTTGATTTGGATTAAGTTTTTGCAATTCATTGTCGATTTTTTAACGATTTTAGCGCTATAACAAAACGCAAACTTTTCAAATTTAATTTATAGTCAAAACTAAAGCATATTATTTATTATATTTTAATGTTGTCTTGAAAAAAACATAAAATTACACTAAATTTATTATGTTTCTATTTTTAACAAGTTATTCTAAATTTCATTATAATCAATTAATGTAATGGTTCTCATTTTTTTTTCTGCCTTCCCACTCCCCCAGTAAACAACAAAAAAAAATTTTAATAAAAATTTCAGTAAACAAATAATAATTTCTATGGCTATAAAAAGCCATAGAAATTTTTTTTCTATGGCTTTTTATCACCTCCCAACACTTTTCTTTATCATTAATTGTCATATAATTCTACCAGCTATTCAGTGAAAAGGTAAACATCGGGTTTAAAGATGGAAACGGACAAATCGATTACTTGTTCGGGTGCTAGTCAGACAAAGCAATTTTAAAAGAAAAAAATTAATAGTTATTGCGGAATTTTTCCACTCATTTTTTTTAATAATGTGTAACTTACAATTTTAATTACAAAAGACAAAAATTATTTTTATTGTAATTAAAATCCTTCCGAAATTACTTTTCTACCCTGTATTTGAATCAGTTTGACTTGGTGACTTGCCAATTTTCCACGTGATAGATGATCGGATTATAGCAGCTAAGACTTTTATTTAGTTTATTTGATATTACATATAAATGGCAACAATTCATTAAGTAAAAAGAATTTCTGAATTATTTAGAAAAGTTCAAAAAAATGAATTAGTCTATAAGAAAAATTAGTATTAATTGGAATTAATCAATTTGGGTATTGAAATGTAAACGTAAAGTAAAGTAATTGGTATTTTACTGCAAAAGTAATCTAGCATTTAAATAACAGCGCTCATGTATGAAATAGGTGGTTTGTTGCCCGAAAGAAACATAATCTTTAATTCTTATGATTTAAAACAGGAAATTACTGTTCAATGAGAAACTAATTATCAATTTTAAAATTCATAATAACCAAAGCTACGGTGATGAAAAGGTTCTCCCTTTTTTGTTAATTTTCCCATTCTCTTAAATAGCTTCAAATTTTCTTTTGTATAAAATTTATAGGTTCAGAATCATTGAACGTATGTTTAAAAATGAAATATCAGCAAAAAGTATGTTTGATTCCAAACAGTAGAATGTCAAACATCCAAACGGACTTTCGTCCCTAATAGATTGGTTAATCAGAACTCTATTGTAAGTGAATGGATATTGCCAATTTTTTTTTTCAGAACTTGTGGAATTTGACTGTTTAAAATGTTCCTTTTCTTCAAATTCATTTAAATGACTCTCTACTATTTCTATTGGAAGGACTTTTGTGTAATTTGTTCACATTTAATCTCCCATATAAAATGACTATTCTAATAAATACCAATACTATTTCAGACAGGACTCGTGCTGTGTCGCTTGAAAAATTGCGACTCTCTCCATTGCTTCTCATCCGATCCGAAACAATGCTGCCCATCCTGCAAAGGTAAGGCTCTTCCAAAGTAAAAGACTTTCCTTAACTTCGTCGACCTTGACTTTCGTTTGAGACCTCCTTTAAAAAGAGACCTTTGTTAAGTCTTGTGCTTTTACATGGAAGGTATTTGTTTTATTTTTATAGGCAGTCAATCAAACCAATCCCTTCAATTCATGAATGAATTAGTTTAATTTTTATTGACATTCAATTCATAGGAAGAATTTTTATGATGGAATACAATGCACCAAGTAACTATAAAAAAAGTGGAGAGTTTTTGTATTATCTTTACAGTAGCGACAACTGCCAATGTTAAATCTACTAGTTTGGAATACTCAGTTAAATAAATGCATGCCGATTCGTGGCTTTGTGGTAATTTGCCCAGCTAGCGGGCAGGAAAGTTCAAGTTCGAATTTACTAGGTGACGCTCGTAGAAATCATTGCTTTCAGAAACGAAAATACGACGTAACAGTGGTGCACTTACGCCTAAGAAATCCTTATGAAAGACAATGCACTTCTTAATGGTATGCATATGTGGAACACGAGCTCACCGATATACACACACAAAACAAAAAAAAAATGAAATGCACGTGCCGACAGGCAACTTATCATTAGCCTTATTGAAACAGAATACGATCTCTCGAAAAGGTTGAATTTCGTAAATGTTTAGTATATATTTTTTTCATTTATGTATTAAAATCAAAATAATTTGTTATTGATCCTTATTGATGGTGATTCATTGATATTAAAAGTGTATTAATGGAACTTTAACTAAACAGTCAAATATTATAAAAAAGGTTTCTGACATTATTAGAGTTTTCACATACAGTTGTAGGGGTAATAACTTAAAGATAGTGTCACTGTAACTGTTTGTAAAAACTTTCAATTGTTTCTTACGATTCTCTTAAATTTCTCTTTGGGCTGCTTAAGACCACATTTCATATAGCATCCAGGTTTCTTCAATTCTTTTCTTGCTAGACTTCAAGGTATAAACTACAAATGAACACTTCCCCAAAAGAATAGAACCATCTGAAAGATATGCAACCATTTACAACAGGAACTCTCTTAACTCGCATGAAAGCAGAAGTTGCTAAAACTTACGAATTGATACAGCATCCTTTAAAATTTGAGTGGATTATATGAGTTCGCTTTAGTATTAGTTGACCCACTATTTCACATTAAAGTTAAAATAACTGTACTTGTTAAATACAAAACAATATAATTAAGATCAAAATTAATAAATAAAATTGTATGCAAATATTAATAAAGATTTTGGAGAACTGCAATTAGACTTAATTTTGAACTTAAATTAAGTGTTATTAAATTAACCCTTCTAAAATATAGTTAAAATTTAATACATGCATTTTTGTCTATTCAAAAGTCGTTCAAGTATGAATTTTTTTTTCTTGTCAATATAGCAACCAAAATAGCAACTTAACTAAAAAAAGACACAAAAATATTAACTTTAAAGGTTGAAAGCCTTTTCCAAGAACTTTTGTTCCCGAGATTCTTCCTTACTGAAAGTGGCCACTTAAATAATCTACATTTTTGTTTGTCTTAACGGGAGAAACCGGAATGTGCAGTCTAAGTCATAATGATGGCAAGATTTATTGCGGTCTTTCTTCCAGGTTTAGTACAAGTTCAAGGACTGATTGCGTGCATGTTCATGAAGAATAAATTCCCACTCACTTGCTAAAAATGGCAAATTTAGATTAGATAATAACACCCAAATTACAAATATAGCACTCAAAATGCTATACTTATGAATAATTTCCTCCGCTTATATATTTTTCCTCTGTCCCTTCGAAAATGGCAGTTAAAGATGGCAGCAATTCGGTTAACATTTCACTCACGTACGGTTGAAAATGTCACACATTATGAAACTTTTGGATAAGTTCACGTTGCTAAATTAAAGATGGCAATAAGGATTATTTTAATATAGAATATGTTTTTAATACGATTTCCTAGGAAGCTTTACTTAACATAGATTTTTTTTTTCGAACGACAGCAATGCATTAAGTTTTATTGAAAGTAATAATCTCTCTTATAATCAAAACAAATTAATAAACAAAAAGACATTTCTTAAAGAAGTTCTTAAAAAAAATGTACATTATATTTTTTAATAATTCCATTATTTTAACGGTGCAGGTTCAGCAACTAGTATTATTTATTTTATGTTATTTCGTCGATATTATAATTTATTTTCAGGAGGTATTTTAGTATTAAAAATTATTTTAGGCACAATTAACTAAACAATTGACTGTTTTTATGAAAAAATTAATGTAAAATATGCTTAAAAGTATGATCGTTTATGAAAAACTGTTACTTCTGTTTGTAAATATTTATAATTGGTTTTACAACACTTGCAGTAAATTAAATATTCTTATTGATAATATTTTATCATTAACGACGGGTTGCTAACAGAAATTAGCAATGGCAAATATTTGTTTTTTTAGTCAAAAGGATAAAACGAGCATTTATTTTTTAACGTTGAGCCAGCCATCAAAATATAAAAATTTATGAAAAACTTCTAAAAGTTTAAATAGCCTTAGAATTTAACCTCATTTACAAATATATGCGTGATAGCAAAAAATAAGTAAATAAAATAACTGATTAATCAAACTAATCTGGAAAATTTCGGGAAATATTTTTAATTGAAAATTCAACATTTTAAAATTAGACCCCCATTACGTTGAAAATGTTTACTTCAAATATTTGGAATCACATGAAAGGTGACTTGGATTCAAATCAGTTGTTGCATCTCTCGCTAGAAGCGTGGACCACAATGGCTACTTTGATAAACAAGTAGACGATTGTGACAGAATATCTCTAATTTGCAAATTGTTTGTCGCTGTCTCCTAGTAGACGCCCAAATGTGGTTCGGTTGTCTCTAAAATTACTCCTGGAAGGCATTGCTAATTTTCTCTGCCTTAGTGTAATAGACATCCATTGGTGCACTATAGATAACCTGAATGGCTACAAAAATTTGTCACATCAATATCAAATGACGGCCTTTGAATTCCTCACTAAAATTGATTCATATCTGGTATTTTTATTCTTTCTGCAGGCCAGCGATATAGTATGCAGAATTACGTTGGTTCATTTTCCGCTATAGGGTGGGCCACAATCACTAAATTGGAATTTTTTTCCATTCTTTTCCAGAATTCGTTTCTCTTATTAACGCAGAATAAGCTTTATAAATTGGTAACTAATGAATAACACATTAATTAAATACAATTAAATTCTGCAGCAATTTTAGTGCAATACCATTAATTATTGATGAGGTTATTTTGATCTTATTTGCAATTTTTTTAATTGGAATTATATATAAGTCAGTTAAAAATAACTAGATTAGAGTAAGTCGATTTATAAATAAAAAGTAAGTAATTTTTATTGTTTCCATATAAATTTATCTTATTTTTGTGAATTTGTTTAATCTTCATTCTAACACTAACGGTTTGTCAATGTACATTTAATTAAGTGTAATAAATGCCGTTGCATCCTTTTTGAAGTCACCTTAAAAAAAAACATAAATCAAAATTTATGCTCTTTTTTTTTTTTTTTTTTTTTTTTTTTTTTTTAGTATTGAATATATAAATTTAGTTTCTTATCCATCTTTAGAAATGGTTTAGTCTACTTTATTTTTATATTTTGTATTAGAAGAGTCTTTAAGGCTCGTTCCCACCGAGGCGGGAGGCGGCGACGCGTCATGCGGCAGGGAAGAAAATTTTTTCGATCCTTTCATAGTGAAACGTCAGAAATCGCTTTATGCCTAGTGAAATTCTGCTTCGAGTTGAAAGTTGATCAACTCGAAGCGGTGGATTTCAAACCGGTTTCAGACGAAAGCGGTGAGGCTAGTGATTGGTAAATGCTTCACGTTTCAACGCCTCACGCCTCGGTGGGAATGAGCCTTTAGGCTTTATTAATTCTTCTTTGGGATTGTAATGTTCGTTCTTTTTCAGATGTAATTCTGCCCAGTGAACAAGCCAGCCCACCGAATCCTGTTCTCGTAACTATAATGGTATCTGATAGTCAATCCCAAAGAGGAGGTACTCTTTCTTCAATCATTCTTTAAACAGTTCTCCTCTACTACGTTTTTGTTTGCATGCGACATTTATTCTGCTTGGTATGCTGCATGAAATCAGTTTTGTTAGATGGGTCAAAAGTAAGTGCTTAGTCGATTGTTTTTTAAAAGACTTTTCCAACTCCTGTGTGTATACTACAAGGAAAAATCATAATCCTTGTATAAAACTGCTTTATACCTTTTTTCAAGGATAGTTCCTGTGTGTTTACTACAAACAAAAATCACAATCATTGTATACATGCCTCTTTTCCTCAATGATAGTTATAAATTCGCGACTACTATTCACCATCAAATTAACAAGCAATGTCGGTAGCATATGATCATTTAATAAGCTTATAAATTAGAGCATTAAGCCAACTCAGTATTAAACGATCGTTGTACTCAATCACTTCCTTCTACAACTGTCAACTTCTCATTTTTTTCCACGAAGATGACTTTTATTATTTGCCTCTGTATACCCGCAAAATTCTACTCATCAGGATATACAAATACTAAATACCATTCTGTTAACTTCATTAGCATTAGTTGGAAGCTTTTTCATAGGAAGTATAGAGCTACAATTATGAAAACATTTCTTTTAAAAGAAAATAATTTTATATGTGAAATGATTGAATATAATTTTCATTTTTACTGTTTTTAAATTTTGCAGCTCATGAAATAGATTTAATGAGTTCACAGATTTAAAAATATACTTGTAAATAAATTTAATACTAAGTTACAATATATATTTAAAAAAATAAAAGTTTTTATACATAATATTTATTCCGACTTGAAATTTTGAAGTTCCTGTTATTATATACACTGAAGTGACAAAAGTCATGGGATAGCAATATGCAAATTTTCAGATGGCAGTAGCATCGCGTAGAACAGGTATAAATTCGCAGTGCTTTCATTTCTGTTCAAGTTATTCATGTGAAGAGGTTTTGACGTGATGATGACCGCATGACGGGAATTAACAGACTTTGAACGCGGAATGTTAGTTGGAGCTGGACGCATGGGTCATGCCATTTCGGAAATCGTTAGGGAATTCAACATTCCCAGATCCACTGTGTCAAGAGTGTGCCGAGAGTATGAAATTTCAGGCATAACATCCCACCATGGACAGCGCAGTGGTCGACCGCCTGCACTTAACGACCGAGACCGGCGACGTCTGCAAAGAGTCGTAAATTCTAACAGACAAGCAACACTGCGTCAACTAACCGCAGAAATCAATGTAGGACGTACAAGAGACTTGTCTGTTAGAACTGTGCGGAGAAATTTGGCTTTCTTGGGCTATTCCAGCAGAAGACCGACTCGAGTGCCTTTCCTGACAGAACGACATCGCTTGCAGCGACTCTCTTGGGCACGTGAGCATATCGGTTGGTCCCTAAATGAATGGAAAACCGTGGCCTGGTTCGATGAGTCACGATTTCAGTTGGTAAGAGCTGATGGTAGGGTTCGAGTGTGGCGCAGACCCCACGAAGCCATGGACCCAAACTGTCAGCAAGGCACTGTTCAAGCTGGTGGTGGCTCCGTAATGGTGTGGGCTGTTTTTTCATGGCATGGACTTGGTCCTCTGGTGCGACTGGACCGAACATTGACTGGAAATGCTTATGTTCAATTACTTGGAGATCACTTGCAGCCATCCATGGACTTCATGTACCCAAACAACGATGGGATTTTTATGGATGACAATGCGCCATGTCACCGGGCCACAACTGTTCGCGATTGGTTTGAAGAACATTCTGGACAATTCCAACGAATGATCTGGCCACCTAGATCGCCCGACATGAATCCCATCGAGCATTTATGGGACATCATCGAGAGGTCTGTTCGTGCCCAAAATCCTGCACCATCAACGCTTTCACAATTATAGACGTCTATCGAAACAGCATGGCTCAATATTCCTGCAGAAGACTTCCAACGACTTGTTGAGTCCATGCCACGTCGAGTTGCTGCACTTCGCCGGGCGAAAGGAGGGCCGACACGATATTAAGAGGTATCCCATGACTTTTGTCACTTCAGTGTATATATAAAAAAAAACACTAATCATGATTTTGTTGGTTAAAACATCCACAGGAATTAAAGTACGGCTACTTTGGAAGAAAATGTATAATAAGCGTCTTTTAAATGATTGGTTTTTTTCTTATTTTTCTCAAATGATGCTCATTTCAGAAAGGAAATCTTTTTATTTGAGACTTATTGAACTGAAGCCCGAAGTTAACAGCAAATTTCATAACCCAAGTATTTGCCGAAAGAACTTTAAAATATCTTTCTGTGTAATTTCTCAATCTAATTATTTATTTATTATTATTCTAATTATTTCTAACAACTTGAAAGAAATTATTAGGGCTTTGGACTACTGTAATACCATATGAAATTGCGAACTGCCATACATCTCTTGTTGCGTTTGATACCATGATGGCTTTCTCCAACTGACACAAAACCTTTTACATTACTCCGCTATTTCCATTCAATTTAACGTCATCTTAATGAAAGTTTAAAATAGATTTTAAAATAGATATATTTGCCTGTAACGGCAAGGATCAGACTGAAAAAACTAAAGAGATGGAATAATAATCCTTCCGTATGATAATTTTCTGTTGACTTGAAACACTTACTCAATTTTAAACTGTGATTTCTAAATATCGACTTTGCTAATTTTAGCACATGAACGAACAGCAGTATTGAAAGATAGAAACCGAACTTAGTTCGTAATGTATTTTTAACAGTCCTGGCTTATTGGCTCTATTTTAAAAAATGGATGAGTTCTTTTTTCAAGGAACTTATACGCTAAGGGGCAGGGTTTGTAGGGTTCAATTTAATACATGGTGGACACGACTTAAGTCAAAAGAAAGTTTTATTTTCAACACAAAAATACAAGAAGTGTTGCAAAATTAGATTTGAATTCTTTAAAACGATGTATTGCTATTAAAACCCTATGTAGAGCTTTTTATTTAGTAGAAAAGTTTTATTTAAATATAATTATTTTAAGATGTAAAAAATCGAGAAAAGGGATATAAGTAGATTTATATAAATCTTACAAAAGGTTGAAAAGGCCATGAAACTCTAACGAAAATAATGTAAATGCAAGTGAGTTTCTCAATTAGGTTAAAATGAATGAACTTGTGCATGATATTGGTTTATTTTATAATTTGCCCGAGCTTATTAGTTAAAAATTACCATCTTGAATTATAATTTAGTGATATTTTTTTTTCAAGTTTAATAAACATATTCTCTACATCCCTTCAAAACTCTTCCAGACTGTATCGCAGCTGGAGTTACTTACAGTCACGGGTCATCGTGGCACCCTGTGATTGGTCCATTCGGTCCAATGGATTGCGTCTACTGCAAATGCCAGGCAAGTTTTAGTTATTTTAAATTAGAGAATGTTTGTAGGACATTGCGCACTAATACTGCCTTACCTGTTTTAAAAATATCTACTCATATTACAACACAATGTAATAATGCATTCATGTTTTGTCTAGCTTGGGAGTCAGCTGGAGTGGTAAGGGCTTTTTTACAACGTTTTCCCCATGTAATGTACAGGGAAAACTTAAAAAGGATAATTACTATCCATTTATATCCACATAAATGGGTAGCATGTAAGAAAATTTCCACCCCGCAAATTGGTTGTCGATGCAAGATGATTGCATAATTACCATGTAGCCTTTCCATTTCTGGAAGCAGTGGTAGTGACATACACAGCCAGTGTATTCAAACCTGCACTTGCGGCGATAAAAATTGCGGAATAATGTGCACTTCTTCAATTTGCTTAATGTGCACATCTGCATCATGTTTAGCGGTGTCCATGTTGTATAGGAGTCAATTCCTTTAGAAAAGGTTACAGAATGGCCCAATAGGAGAACTATTGTGCTTGACCTCTATAATACACCATTGGTGTGCCTGAATCGGCCTTAAGTCAGATGAATGATTTAAAAAAGACTCGGTAGTAAAAAAAAAAACCCCGATTTTGTTTTTATTTTATTCCCAGTTTTATTATCTTTCTTACATATCACTTATCCATCGACTTCAATTGGCCATCTGCATTAACTTTAAATGTTTCCTCAAATTGCGTGTTCTTCAATTTACTTTTTTCTCGAAAACGATATCTAGATCTAAAAACATTTAAATCTAATTAAAAATTAAAAACTTGGATAAAAGGTTCACGATTTTGGGATGTATAATTTCAATACTGTTTTTAATAATAACCAAGTAAGATATCCCATCAACTTTTAGCCTCAGATTAATTTAAAAAACATTTTTAATATTCATGAAAATTACAGCAGTTTCTAAAAAATGGTACATCGAAGTAGATGATTTTAACACTGCGCGTATAGAAAGAACTGAGTCTTATTAAGTTAAATGATCAATTTATAGAAAAAAAATTTTACTTGTGTGTATGATCTTAGTTTTAATATAAATTAAAGTTTTTAAATTATTATAAATTTTATTATTCATTAAAACATGCTGATATTATGAAGTTATGAAAATTATAGACATCATGTGTCCCATTAAAAACGCCATTAATTAAAAATATCTTTAGTTTTAAAACGTTTGGAGTTTGATAATATCTTAAAAAAACTTTTAGTTGAAAGCGTCCCGTATTTGCACATCGCATGAGAGAAACTCTGGGAAAATTTTTCAGCATTCCAAGTTGATGCGAGACATTTTATCAGAATTTCTATCAATCTACTCGTTTTTCAAAGAAGATACTGCCATGAATAACTCAGCGGTAATTGAACGCAGATGAACTCGAAAGCTGGATAAGCAAGTTGTCGTTGAGCAATTATTAAAATTAAAACTAAAATATAATTTAATAATGAAAATGCTGATAAATAAAATATGGTTTCGTTTATTTTCTTAATATTGATACTTTATTACAAATTTGTACATTTTAAATAGTGGGATTATATTCAACAAAAATTTATTATACAAAGGATTAATTTTTCAATTTTAGCATGTGATTATCGGATAAAGAACATCAAAATTATTTTTTCATTTCATTTTTACAAAAATTGTTCCATAACTTATAACCTTGAAGAATTAACAAGGATAATTACAATGTTTAAATTAAATTTTTTATAAATATTCAATTATTCTCCAAATTCTACATAAAATTGTAAAATTCATTTTGAGCAAGTGTACTAAACACGTAGCAAACTTAGAAATAACTCATTGTTGCCTAATAATCTAATATTTATAAATATCATGCAAGTTAATGAATATTACATTACGCCGTGACAACGTATGAATGCAAAATGTATTTCTAAACGTTGAAAGTAAGATCTTTTATATTTAGCCTTGTATCATCTCAAGTCTTCCCATGCATTAGAACTCCCCAGGGCTGATTTTCCGCGATGGTTCCGCCCCTTCCACTGCAATGAATGGGTCACTGCCCTTTTTCAAATGCGTCTGGAATTACTGTTTCGAAGAGCTCCTAATTTCTCGGAACATTAATGTTGCAGTCCCATTATTTAAATTTTTATTTGTTTTTTTATCATTGAAGCAATTGAATATTTATTTTAGGGAGAGGGGTCTATTAAATTTTAGCCAGAATACATTTACAGTAATATTGGTAAAAGTAATGCATTCCACAAACAAGCCGCCGACGGGAATTGGTACCCTAAGGAAAGACTTTTGTTTGTCTTCTCATGTACAAACATCATTATATTTTTCATTAAAAACGTTTCTGTTTCATGTTTTAAATATCATAAACATGCTTAAAGACATACACAAAAAAATAAAATGTGGCGTGTTAACGATTTATCTGAATTTAAAAAAATTGGTAGATGTAATGTATATGTATAAAAAAAAAGAAAAACTTGATATTTCTCAAGAACTGGATGTTTTATTCAGAAGATTGTCGTATATGGTAAACCATCCAATAAGGCATTGGACAATCTCTAGTCTTTATGTAAGCTGTTCTATCAGAGGGAGTTCCCCTGTGGAATTTCTTGTCGAACTCTTTTTGATTATCCAGATCCTGATAAGGTCAGAGGTGACACATCACAAAAGCTCTCTGTTGGGGAAGCAACCGGGGAACAAGCTGGTCAAGAAAGCGTCTGACAATCACATTGTGTAGAAATGATTATTGCTAAGAAGAAATTCAACACTCCAGGACGTAGAACAACGTTAACATATTGTCGTTCAATGAGGGAATCGCGGAAGAAAACTGCAGGGGTTCAGCAATTAAATGAAAGAGAATACAAACCGAAACTCCTGGATGTCTGGCTGTGCGGTAGGAAACAGTTAGGCTAAAATACCATCACTGTCCTGACGCCTCCAGACTCGTCTACGCTGATCTTCTTGACTTAATTCAAAGCTGGATTAACAAATTTTCTCCAATCGGTGAGATTCAGTATAGAAAACAATCAATCCATCCAGGTTGAACTGTTCGGACACCACTGCAAAATGCACTTGTCAGTGGGCAATTGTGATGGATTATGGGAGCCATAAGCTCAGATTCCGTGCTCTGAGACGCTTAAGAATGGTCTTTCTGGTAACCGATGCCTCGATCAAGCGTCGGACAGTCGATTATGACGAATCAGAGGTTGTGAGAGCTGCTCTGGTTATCGGTAAATTTTCATCTTCAATCATCACTCTAAGTCAACCATTGCCTTCAGGATGCTGTGGTTCAACTATTTCTGTCAATTTTGATATGATCTGTTCGACCCAGTTGTTCAGTGGGTTTCATTTAGCCCAATTTCGAGTTCCCTCTCACATGGTGGCATACGCTTATTCTGTGCACGAGTAACGTATGCAGAACATTGGTACAGTCAAAGTGAGTGGATGTAATCAGATTCCAAAGGAAGTCATGCGCTAGAATTGAATTTTCTTCTCTTTTATTCACCTTCTGAATGTTCACTTGCGATGCTCTGAACTCCAGATTCATTCATTGGGCACAAAAAATGAATCATTTGTATTAAAAACGATTTTAATATGAAATTTCACTAAAATCAGATAAACCTTTTTGGTGTATTGGTTTTCTTCTCCATAAAGTGAATTCATGGAAAAAAAATCTGTTAAAAACCCTTACTAAAAATGTACGAAAATCATTTGCATTAATATTTTAAATACTATAAGCTCTTCGCCTCTCTTATAATTGAGACTTAAAATACGTGTTTATTTAATTGCGAATTTAATTTTAAAATTTTAAATCATTTTATTGTATCTTTTTATCTTATTAAACTACCAAATATGTCCCCTATATTTATTTTCCTTTTGCAAAGTAATTTCGAGATTTTTTTTTTTGGGGGGGACGACCATTTTAGAGAATAACGTTGGTTCTTGGAGGCATTCATTTAAAATGCACCCCACAGGAAAATTCGCACACTTCTCTTTCTGGGCATGAGTGAACTACCTACTGACTATTCGTGCTCATCCTTGGCAGAAACACAACAGCAGTCAAGTAGGCTCTCTAATCGAACTAATCTCATCTGTATCAGAATTCCATGTCCAACTAGGTACGATGGATTGCGTGTCTTTCTTCCGTTTCAAGTGGGTTTGATTTAAACCTCTACAACACATGCCAAAACAAAGGTTTACATGTTTATGCCGGGGATAAATGCTATAAACCTGTAAGTTGGAATTTCCTTATGTTGAGTTCAAAGAGGAGGATGCGAACCAGAAGTGATCAAAGAGATAGAACGTTTGGCTTCCAAGTGAAAATTGTTTGGTTCGAAAATCGACAAACGATGATGAACCAAAATCTTCAATGTTTATACTATTGATAGGCATGATAAATTTGTTGATTGAAATTTCTTTCCGTTAGGCTCGAGGAAGAGGGTGTAAACCCGTAAAGCATCTCAAGGTATAGAGATGTGTAGTAGCAGGTCAGAAACCGAACACATTAACCACTATGCTACTCCATGCATTATAAAGTGACCTTAAAAAAAGTAAAACAGAAGCATGTGGAAAGTCTATAAAAACTTTTAAAAGCAGAAAAACAATATCATATGCAAACAAGTCGTCCATTTCTTTTGGTCCATACAAAGTGCAAGTTTCGATATTTTACTAATTATTTATAGAATGAACAAATTGCATCCCCTAATGTAGAGAGGACCACGACAAGCAATCAAATTATGAGTGTCTGCTTTCTGAAATAAGCCTAAAATCAGAAGTGCTGCCCTAATATCCGAGTGAATTTTATTTGCTTCTTGTCTTAGAAAGATAGTAATCTTGATAACTAATAAGTTTATTCTTCCACAGAATGGGAAGATCGAATGTAGTCGCTTGAACTGCCCTCCTCTTCATCAATTGCCCTGCTCCAAACCCATTCAAGTCCCAGGCCATTGCTGCCCCCTTTGTACAGATGGTAAGTCAGATATATCTAGAACATTTGTAACAAGATTCATGTAGGATAACAAAGCTGTGCTCTTGTTATTTATTTCATCTCATAAAAAATTTGCATTGATTGTATTGGGTTTCAGAATGGAGTCTCCGAGACATTAGCAAATAGTTTTCAAAAAGAGGGAACAAATTCGTTTTTCTTACAAACGTATAGAGATTTTTTTTTTTATTTAGGATCAAAAATTTAAATAAAATTTGAATTCTTATCCCTTTTCTATTCAAAAATATGTTTCAAAATTATTCTCCCTACAAATAGCTAAATACAATAACAATCCTCATATATGATGCGAAAACTAATATCAATATTATATAATCAATCGCTAATGAATCCATTTATGGTATAAAAAGCAAGCTTGAATCACACTTATTTTCATATAAATTATTTAAAACCATATTTGATAACATAGGCATGAGACATACTACCTTCAACCTACCGCATAGAAATCCCCCTATAAATTTACTTCTCCCAAATTAAAATAGTTTTTTAATTTCCTATCATCAAATTATCTATCTTTATATATATACAGATATTAAATGAATCATCTTTATGCGTTTAATATTACTTGAAAATTGAAAAAGTTACATATCTTAGTATTGTTTTTAAATTCATCTAGGATTTTTCATTTACTTTAGTTAGTATTGAAGGCTAAAGTGATACCAAAAATGTTGATTTTGAGCAACTACCATTGTGAGATTATTGTTTAGGCGCAGCAGATCTGGAAAAAGACATGGAACCTCCTCTCCACCAACCTCCAATTTCAGTAAGCGTGGAACATAAACGACAAATTCCCGATGTGAAGAAACCTCCTATCCACTGCTTACCACCACAGACCAATACTGTTGTATTTCGAAGCCACGCCTCCAGTAGCTCCAGCGCTTATTATCAATATGCTTTCCAGTCTGTTAATGGAGACCAAAGTACTCGGCTACTCACTTGGACGGTAAAAGATGGTGAGTTTCATAAAAATTCCCGATGAATCAATCATTTCTATCCAGTAGTAGCAACCAACATTCGACCACCATCACATCTAGTAATAACACTCAACCCTCGTTAAACCGCCATCTCAATATACCTATCCTTATGTGCTAAATAGGGCACAACACTATAAAAAGGTATTGGAATTATCTATTTGATGTGCATTTTACTTCCATAAGGCCCAGTTAGACCCCATCAGGATGACGTAAATAAAAAAATTACATGGATTTTGAAGTGTTTTTAATTACACTATACAGTTATTTACGTTTTCAATTAAAGATATCTACAATAACTTTACAATTACAACACAAAAGTATTCCATGTTCTTTCTTCGAAAAATGTGTTAAACACTTTAAAAAAATGTAAGAGCACACCTGAGCTTTTCGCTCTTGACACCTCTTTATTCCCAGTTTGAAAGTCTTGTTTGTCAATGTTTTTGCTTCATCTAGTGGCACTATTTGTAATTAGATTGGTTACAGTATCGAACGGCTTTAAACTGTCATATTTTAAGGTGAAACATAAAGACATTTAAAGGAGAATTGAGTGTATTTACTACTATAAATTATAACAGCAATGTTAAAAAATGTTAATTTGATGGTTTTTGTACTTAATACAGATATTAACTGTTTATGTTGCAATTTCTTTTTTAACAATAAATTAATTTACAAGTATTATGCTCCACCAAACGCACATAGAATTCGAAAAATAACCTCGTAAAAAATAAAATACCACCAAATAAAACTCGTTCTTGGTACGAAAAACTAAATTAATTTGTTAAGGAATTTTAGCACGCTGGCAATTACATTAATAAAGTTTTTAACAATAATTAAATTAAAAATAAATAAAAGAGCTGACAAGAGTTGGAAAATCTAAATAGGGCAATCGTTCTTCCTCGAATC
Organism: Caerostris darwini; assembly: GCA_021605075.1. Classification (NCBI taxonomy): domain Eukaryota; kingdom Metazoa; phylum Arthropoda; class Arachnida; order Araneae; family Araneidae; genus Caerostris; species Caerostris darwini. The sequence goes on along the minus strand of BPLQ01002587.1, from coordinate 432,347 downwards.
ATTACGAGTATTTGGTAGTTTTTGGTGCCATCCCCCTGCTAGCTCTGATTTTGAAGAAGATAGACGCCCATTCAAATACTGCCAAATTTTAATAATACAAATTTTTCTAAATCTTAAAAAGAAACCACAACGGATTTCTTACTATAACAGCCACAGGTGATCTTTCAAAAATATTTTAAAGATTGGAAGAGTGAAATAACTTTGTAAGAAACAATAAACACGTATTAAGATGGTCTCGTAACTGTTAACAATGATATACATACAATACAAATTTAAATTTAACCAAAATAAAATTTTCATCTTGATTGAAGCCATGTCTCATTTAACAAAAATGAAAATTATGACAGCAAAATAATGTTCATGCAATTTGAACAACAATATTTGAAGGCAATATTTATTACCCTTCTTCTCCAAAAACTACAACAATTTAGAGTGTTATACAACGATTTCAATTTCTTCCTTTTTGTAGGTCGCATTGGTGATTTTTCGGAACAACATCTTTCCAAGGAAGAATTCAAGACACTCATGGGAACTTTCCAATTCAAATTACAAGGAGCAACAAGAACTAGTAAGCACTTTTGTGATTAATATCTCCTTCGAATAAGGCATATAATGCTTTATAAAAACGTTGATTGCCTATTAGATTTAAAACGAATTTATTTATTTCATTGATGAAAAACATTTCATTAATTTAAGCATAAACTAAATAATGCTATTTACATTTCCTCGAAAACCTTTTTTTTTTAACTCCTTATCAGTTTGTTTGAGGGTGGGCAGTTTTAAAAGTAAATGACTCACGTTGTTTCCTCATACGTGATGCTATTCTCAATATAAACAAAATTATGCTATTTACATTACGCTTCAAGCCTTTCTTCTTAGCCTCTTATCAGTTTGCCGTTTCAAGGTGGAGAATTTCAAGAGGGAAATGAGTCACATTATTGCCACATGTAAGAAAACACTCTCAAAATAAACAAAAAACATGTTATTTTCGTTTTCAATATAAACAAAATCATGCTATTTACATTAATCTTCAAGTTTTTCTTTTTAGCCTCTTATCATTTTGATGATTGAAGGTGGACTGATTTAAAAAAGGAAATGACTCACATTAGCGTTACATATGAGGAAACTCTCTCCCCTTTAGTGTTATAGTAACGAGACTCTAGTTTAAGAGCTCATCAGTCAAGCGAGTAATTGTAATTCACTTTAGAGTTCAGTAAGATATCTAGAATTAATAATTAATTACCTAATACCTTTATTTCAAACTCCAGTATGATCCAGTATTGTACCATGGTGAGTGTTCTCATGAAACAGCATTTCAGTTATTCTAACATTGTGAATTTCTTCTAGAATTCATGGAAAAATTTATCCGCAAAGCCAAGAGATTACCAGACCGATGTGGCGGACGTTGCGCTACCAAAATTCAGCATTTAGGGCAAGTTCTTCATCTGAGAGATGTGGCCCAGCGACAACAATGCCTCGCACAAGAAACATCCTTTCATCAATGAGCATTCAGTTCTATTCGGATTCAAAGAAAGAAACTATTCGTCATATTGCTACCTCTCATAGCAGTTTTTTTATGTGATTTACATCAGCTCTAGAGCACTTAACAATGCCATAGCATTCCAACAATTCTTTCTGCATTCTAACCATCCTTTTAACAACTTTAAGGATCTTTCAGAAATAAAAATCGCATAGATTTTTTTTCAAATGTAAATATACACATTCTTAATATATCTTTGTATTGTGTGATGCTAATGGTTCTCTTATTTTCCATTACCACTGATCATTCCAAAAACAGCGATTTCCAATAGCAATTATAAGAAAGCGTATTTATTTTAGCCACTTTCAGTATATATACACTTCAGTTCAATTGATTGCCCTATAAATCAGAATTCTTTGCCAATTTTCTCGTCCTTGAATAGAATAAATATAGAATGCTTAATGATAAGCATCGTTTTCATTCTTCCCATTTTATTTTACTTCTATAGAATTTAATGAAACAGGTTAAAATATTAGATTAAAATGGCACATTTACACTAAACAGAATTCAAAAGAATAATAGTTTATTGATTTTATTTTGCAGTGATTCATTTGTAAATATCGTGTATCTGATATCAGGAAAATGGGGATAGTGAAGATTACTGGTAATATCATTCATAAGCAAAACAAATGATTACCTTTAGAAAAGAAAATTGTGAACTTGAGGATTAATAAACTAAAATAAATTATTTTAAAATCTCCAAGAAAGAATTTATTTCTACTTAGAAATAAATTCTTAAAAAAACGTATTAAATCTATGAAGAAAGAACAACTTTAGAACGGAAAAGTGAAGAATTTATTTAAAAAAATAAACTTAAATTAATTTCAAAGATCTTAAAAGTTGATCTAAAAATATAATTATTCTTCTGATGCAGTCATAAATAATTACATAATTTAGTTATCCAAATAACAAAGAAAGCAATGTAAATAATTATCTCGAATTAAACATTAAAATGTCTTCTTGATAATATGCATTCAAACTCTATGCAATGAATTACTCAAAAATAAATTTATTTTAATTTTATCATACCTACTCATTCCACTTTTTCTGTACTTATGAGTTTCTTTTTACTATTCAACATTTCTAAAAAAATATATATATTATTGAAATCATGAATATTTTTCATTCTGCTTGTTTTATTTGCAGTATTGTTTATTTATGTTTTTATGGTAGAAGTAAAATTATCATTTAATTCCTTTTTTATTCGTTATTTTATACAATATTATCTTATAACATACATTTCCTATTTTCCCTTTGCAACATTCCTATAAATGATTTATTTTTTCTTCTTTTTATATATGATTTATATATATTAATTATTGTTGTTTGTTTGATAAGAATTATTCATTTTATTTTATTATTGATAATAACCGAGTCATTTTTGTTATACTTTATGTTGTTTTATTTTTACAAGCAGGACTCATTCTAACTATGATTTTCTCTTCTTTTTAACATTGCCAATAAATATGTTATCAAACTGTTATTTTTTGTTTTCATTTCGTTTATATATGTTCTCGGTTAATTATGTTTCATATAATTACAGATACGAGATTAATGCTTTATGTACAAAAGACATTTTTTTTTTAAAGTTTAAAATTAAACATGAGAAAAGATAGGTTATATTTCTTTTAAAGTAAGTATCCAAGAAACATTTTTGTGAACATTCGTTTAACAAAGAGAAAAAAAAAATTATGCACAAAATTATCATGTAAAACAAGAGCTGTTTCAACGTAGCAATTAATATTTTACCTCTCTTGCACTATACAAGTCAGATGACATTTTAAAAAATTTTAACTATTTTTTTTTTTTTTCCATCTGTAGATGTCTCGGAAATTCTTCTGTTTTCTGGATAAGTTTCTCTAGCGTTTTTGATTTTATTTCCTTATTCGATTCAGCCAAGATAGACACAGAAAAAAAAAAAAAAAAAAATTGCATTCCAAAGAGTCCCATCAGATTTGGGATTGGGCAACGGGAAGGGGGGAAAATGTTGATTTGTCCAAAGCATATTTTTTAGATACAAAATCAAATTCCAAATACAAGTCTGAATTGCAAATGTCTACCATAATAAAGTAGGTGTTTCAAATCAATAAAAGTCTGAAAGTGGAAAACGCCTTCCTTCTTACGAACAATTTATCTTTATTTGAGACACAGTTAGAACGTTCAAGGAAACACTCATGCAGTCAATCTGTAGAAAAACTTCCAAAAAGATGGATTAGAAAATAATATTAATCAATCTGGCAACAATGCTACATAATTTCGTGGAGAAAAAACCCTTCGACTTAAATTCTTAATTTTAGGAACACGATTTCATCTATGAACTTTCATAAAGCAAAATTAATATCTCTCACTCTAAATTTTTAATGACAAAGGAATTCTCCAATAAAATTTATTTATGACAGATATTTCTAAAAAAAAATATTCTTATTTCATGTGAAATTACTTTTCAAACCCACGAATACGTAATATTTAGGTGTATTCACTTTTCAGCAGTGTTGTTATACTGAGGCCGACCAAAAAAAAAAACAAAGCAGTTTCAACGCAAAGGTGTCACAAAACAGATTTTCTTTAAGAATGTCGAATTTGAAAGGCAACACAGAATATGTTATCATTTATATGAAAACTATTTTTTATTATTCATGTAGCACTTCGTTTAAACCATGTAAGCCACTCAGTAATCCCGAAGTTAAAAGGAAATACCTTTCCATTCTGCATTTCTCCCCAGCAGTCATCGCAACTCTTGATTACAACCATCAATTCATTTTTTGAAACAGTGACGGCACTGTTCGCCATTAGCGACAACCGCTTTCGGGTTACAACTATTACAAAACACAATTTAGTGAAATCATTTCTTGAAAACAAAACTTTAAAATCAATAAAAGGTTTAACAACATTCTCAAATTGTTGGACATAAAACGATTAAAAGGGTAAGGGAACTAACGGAACTAATTTTACACGAGTAAATCTAAAACTTTGGGATGTAAGTAAGAAATGAAGAATTAAAAAGGGGCAAAGTAACAGAAATTTTCTAAGCCCATTACAAAATCTTTAAATTAGCAGGCACTTTATGAACGTTAAAATAAAAAAATTACCTTCAAAAGAGAAATAGTGCCACTTTGTACAGGTGGAGAGAGAATTTAACCCAAAAGCAAGAATGATTCGATCTGTAGCAGCTGCATTTTCTCAGATCAAAAATTAAATCCTTTTTGTTCCAAATTTAGTTACATATAGGTCTCAATACTTGCCACATCATGTGCATAAGAGAACAGTTTTTTCCCCTTTATTTGCACTGGAGGAAGTAAAATAACTAGCGTTCAGAACAACAACTTGGCTAACTAAATGTTCTCAATATATAATATCTTGAGAAAATTTCGTTCGCCAAACTGATCTCATCAAATACATCGATTATTTTACATATTAAATACTTAGTTATTATTATAACAGCTTTTCAGTATACTCATAATGAGTAATTTCAAGTGTTTAAAACTAATTTTTGAAAAAAGTTAAGTTATAAAATAAACTAAAATATAGAAGCTGTTACGATTTCTACTCTGATGAAGGAAAGGGATGGGAATACGAGACAATACTTTTTCTTAAGGACAGCAGAGATTAAAACTTTGGTAACCACTGCCTAAGTTTAGAACAATAATTAAATGAAAAAATTCTTTTTGATGAATAGAGGTTTATTTTTCGAAAATTTAGACAAAAAATATTTCCTTGAAAGTTTATCCAAATTTGTATTTTCCATTAAAAACAGACAAACGCAAATCCAGTTAACAACTACAGTGAAGTTTGTTGCAAAACCATACATTCTACCATTTATACACAGAAGGATGTTGAACACAAAACATGTCTTCGAAACAATTGACTCTGCTTTTGCTAATGCTTTAAGCAATGTTGAGTAAAAAAACATCGTATCTAACATTAGGAATATTTTTCATGATTATCTATAGTTTTAGGAATGAAGTGATGCTAAACCTTAGAGGGGAAAAAAAAAAAGGTCTTGATAAAAGCAGAATTATTTGAAATTTTATTTTGTCTTTAGTGTTTAAAAGTGAGCCTTTTAATAAAGTATAAAGATCCGTTTTAATTATTTTATCCACCTATATAATTACTGAAAATTTATAAAAATATAGGACTCAAAATAAATGTTAGGAATCGGAATATATGGCACCTGATGGCCTAGTGACTAGCGCTATGTGCCACAGATTTTGGATTTGAATTCCGGTGGTGTATGGATGTTTGTAGTGGTTCCGAATCTACTTAAAACCGCAGGTCTCAATCTAATATGATTGTAGGGCGTAGAGCTGAAAAGTCTACCCCATAAAAAGACTGTCTCGAAATATGCCAGTAGATAGACGACTTTGGCTCACCATTAGGTTATGTGCCAATGAAGAATCCGAATATTTTTTGAATGTCAAGTTTAGTAATCAAATAATCCCATATGTCCTATTTGCTCATAAGTTTGAATAATTTAAATAAACAAATTTTTCAATGACAAATTTACTTAAAATAAGTGACAGATTAAACGATAAAAGTATATTTGTATAACAACCAGTTTGATAGGCAAAACAGATGAATGGTCAAACACACTACCTGACAAAGCAAATACAACACCATGAAGAACTGATTACACAACATTGTAAATCGCAAGGCATAAACAGTTTGAATGATATAGGTAAATGATCTGAAATGCAAGCTTGTCACGAAATAAGTTATCAAGGTAAAGAAAAAACATCAAATATCACTTTCTCACAATGATTGGAGGATTCCAAGGTGTCTACCACTAATGGTAGCAATAGGGCCTTTTAGGCGACTGAATTGCCCAATTAAGAATTAACATAGGAGTATTCCTTCTATTTATCATCAACTGACTTTGAGAGAAATGCATTACTATTGTTGAATACTACACTGCCCAATAACATGGCATTTTGGTTTAGCACCACTGCTAGCCACTTCTAAAGAGAATAAGAGGCATAATTACACACAGATCAGGTGCTACAACTGAATACACAACCCAATCTTCAGCACATACAAAATACTATTTTCCGGCAGAATAATGCGCGACCACCATTCAATAACAAAGAAACCCTGTTGGGAACATAAACACTGCCCTGGGTTAAGATTTTTTCAAATCTCGCACCAATATAACAGGTCATGATATGGGATCAGACATCATTTATCTGTCTTAGCAAACTTAAAATAGAGCACAAACTGAAGATAGCTGTGAGTATATGATCATCCATTCCTCAGAATAGAATTCACATGTTGAATTAATCGCTTGTATCGTTTCAACAGGTTCTACTTTTCACTGAACAGTCTGGATATTTTATCAATGTATATTGCATTATCTTTTTGTAATTAATCACATATTTATGCATGCCATCTCTGTTTACATGGTTTTTATCAGATCCTTCTCATTCTTTCTAGGTTTTGCATTTCCTTGTTCAGGCAGCATATACATAACAGACATTAAGAGCAAAATATGCTTTTTTTTATCATACAAACAGCTTCCACTTCTAAAAATGTATTAATAAATATTAAATTGAGATTAAAGAAATATTTCAAGAGAAAAATGTTTATTATATAAATTTTTTTATAACTCACCAATTCATAATATGAAATTCAATTACTCATGTGTCTACAAGGCAAAACGATGAAAAATTCCACAAAAAGAGAATAATAAAATTCAATATAAATATATTACATCCAAAAAGTTAAACTACGAAAGTGAAAAAGAATGCAAAACAGAATTAGTTTGTAAATAGTTTTGTTATAAAATTTAGTAATGTTTAATTAAAATAGTTTTTAAATTTTAATTAAAAGAAATAAAATAGATGTTATGCATACCTTGTTAATCACTTAGTTTATATATTAGATTATTAACTCAATGTATTACAAAATATTATGTAAACAGATTAGGAATTAAACTGAGAAAACTTTATAATTCTAATTTTAAAATCCTACCATAAAAAGTTGCAATTTTCTAGAACAATTTGTAAAAAGCAATTATTGAAATAGGACTTCCAAATTACCAAAACTATATTAAGATAATAATTTAAAACAATTACTTTTATACAGCAAACAGGGATTTAAGGCTCGTGCTCACCAAGGCGACAAGATGCAAGCGACCAAAATTTGACCTCACCGCGGTCGCCTGAAACCGGTTTGCAGTCCTTCGCTTGGAGTTGCCCAACTTTCAACTCGAAGCGGTTTTTCACTAGGCGTAATGCTATTTCTGACGTTTCGCTGTGAAGGGGTCGAAAAAATTTGGTCGCTTGCCTCTTGCATCTTCACGTCTCTCGCCTCGGTGGGAACGAGCCTTTAAGTAAGAAGTTTTAATTAAACAAATATTTCAAATATTTTTGATAAATTATTTTTTAATGTATTCATTTGGCATTTTTTTTTTTTTACCAGTTTCTACATAAACATTATGCTTAGAATTAACAAATTGCAAACAAAAAATTTTTGCTTTATCTTAGAATTTATGTAAGCAAACTAAAATTCTAAGAAGTAAATTTTATATACTCTAATGGTAATTTTATTAAAAAATGTCAGCTAATTGATAGTACATTTATTTGCCACACCCTTTTATAAACAAATTTAAATTTTCCGTAAACTGTCTAAGAATTTTCTAGATTACTTACACAGATAAACATATTTTAAACTCTACAAAAACAGGTCCTTATACACATTTTAAAAAATTCACATAAATCATAGGTTAATAAGAAACCTTTATTTCTAGTTTACATAAGTAGATAAAGGAAGAAGCTCCGCCTTTTATATAAATAACTTAAAACGTACAATACTTGCATGGATTGAGTATCAATAAAGAATATAATAAATCAGTTATATGAAAGACAAAATACTGAAAAGATTAAATGCAAATAAATTCAATAAATGAAAATGCACACAAAATTAAAATGGCACAAGTAATAAATGATATGAATGATTCAAAGGAGAATATTTATCTACCATTCGAATAGAAACAAGTTGGCAGATACAATGCATGCAGCCAAATTTAACTATGGCAAACATCTTATGAATCTCAAACTTGAAATAATTTTATATTACCTAACACAACTGTATATATTAATATAGAAAGATTAAGTAATGCTTAGGTAAGTTCAGAAAACATATCTACATATAACATATAGATCAATTATTAGCAGTTTCACTAATTAATGAATGAAGGATATTTATATATATATACTTCAATTAATACTATACGCAATATTGCACTCTACCGTTTTTCACATTAAAAAGAAAAACATGACACTTGTTTTGATATGAATAGAGAGAGTATTTAGAATTATCAGGATATATATTTCTGAGAATTTTTTGAACAAAACTAAAATACACAACTATCCAACATCAAAAAATAATAAAAAATTGCAAATAACATTAATGAAATAAATCTGAGAGCCAAAAATTAAATAGAAATTTTAAATACCTGATTTTTTTTTTATTCAAGACATATACTGGCCCCATTAAATTTATTAAATTAAAATGAGTTAATTCACTTTACAAAATCACATAAGGTAAATTACATATTTAAGTTCAATTTTCTCCTAAATTAATGGAGACTTATCTTGGAAACATTTAAATATGCAAAGAAATAAATGACTGTTAATGAAGAGTACATTTAAGATCCACATAACCAAACAAAAACTGCTACGACTAGTTATACAACTTATATAACAAACATACAAGGTTTCTTGTAACTTGTTTAAATAAGGTTCATGTCACTACATTTTACATCAATATACAATTTTAAACAAAGCGTTACTATTATAAATAATATATGGTGCTTAACATGTTGTAGTCTGCATATTTATATAACTGCAGTAAAATAGATGCAAATGTTCAAAGAAGTTTAAGTGCTTTCAGCAGTTGTACCACCGGGAGTTGCATCATCTAAGTTAACTATCTTGAATTCATTCACTTTGTTTCCAGCAAACTCAACAAACAACTCCTTGCTTTCATCATCCAAACTTCTTTTGTAAACTGTTCAAGAGAAATATAGTAATGTGCTTAGAAACAATTTTTTTAAACTTATCATTCATTTACATAACAAAATAATCTTTACATTAAAAATTAGTTTATTATATAATCTAACAACAAATGTTACATTTTATCCATAATCTGTTTATCCTTTTTGCAGGTATTAAAGCAAAATTTATAAGAGGATTATTGAAAATCATTACAAATGAAACATAGAATTTGTTCATCCATTTGTCCAGTTATAACTTAAAAAATAAGATGCAACCACTGCATTTTTCCATATAAAAATTTAAACGTAAATAAACTTTATTAAATTTAAAAAAAAATTGCCTAAATTCTTAATATAAAAAGCATTTTAGCTATTTGTAATAAGCAAAATTAAATTTTATACACTAATTAATATTTTGTACTGAAGTAATTTCACTTTATATAATTTAATTATGTTATCTACACATTTAATTATGTTTATAACAGAAAACAATATTTTCAGCTATAGTATAAGCATTAAAAGATTTAATATTTTAAGGCTTATTTGAATAATTTCCCCAAACTTTTAACACTTCTTTAATTAAATCATTCATAGTTAAAGTATCTTTTCACATGCAAAATACATTTAATTACAGGAAATGTATAAATGAGTAATGCTAGCCTTACAAGGCTTCACCAAAATATTTATGTTAATTCATGTACTTACTGGGAGAAGTGGCTTTCTCCAACATATAAATTGGTGTCTGAGCACAATCACGAGCGATAAATAATCCAACATTCTTAAGATCACTAATTGGTGGTGTGATCACATGCATGGTATGCCTAATAGTTTGAGTATCAGCATCATAGTAACCAGCCTGAAAAAAATTTGTAGAACAATGTATTATAAATAAAGATTTAATTCTGCAATCTACAGAAACTGAAAAAAATTTACCTAGACTTTTCCCAGACTAAACATATATTTTCCTGACTTACAGCTACTAATTATATTAATTTCCTGGCCTTCTCCTTACTCAGAATTACTGTATGTGTACAATATGGATTATTAAAAACAATTATGAAATTTATTTATTAAATACAATTATTATTAAAATTTATTATGAAAAAATATATTTACGAAATTAAAAAAAAATGACACCCCCAAATTATAAGACAACCACTCGTGCTAAAATAAATACAGATAAATTATTTTTGTTAGGATTATTAAGAGTGATTTACATGATTTATTTTAACAATTGTCATCCTTTTTAAGAAACTCGTGAAAAGAAATAGCAAAATGTCATGAAAGGTGAAGGGCAATTCTCCACAAATGTGTTTTTTAAAGGTGACAACATATAATTCAATTCTGCTTTTATGCTCTATGTATATATATAATGGAATCTCAATTTAAGAACAGAATTGGTCATTAAACACACAAACAAATTAATGTATGCATTGAATGCATATGTTAAAGGATGGCCGATTAAATAGTTTATGCTTAATATACTTAAAATATATATAAATAATAATTCGTTAGACTTAATTTTCAGTAATTAAATACAGAAATAACAAATATCAATCAATGTAGAAGCTAAAAGGATTTTGAAATTAGGCATAAGAAATGAATTTAATCTTATTACAAATAAATAATAAAATAATTAATAAAATATTAAAAAAACATTAAAACATAACTTATTACACTACCCAAACATTTTAAAATATGGGGAGAAATAATATATAACATTATATTAGTCTTTCAGTTCCAGCAATACTTAAAAAGAATTTGACCGATCCAATTTAGTAATATTATAATTAACTAACTAACTTCTAGTGACTACCATATTATATCATATAATCTATCTTTTCATAGGAAATCCTCCTGTTCAAAGATAAATATTACACTCTCACAACACCCTGTATTCATGTTAGACTGCTTATCTTTGATTGGACTCATTGTTTCAAATCAGTGAATAATTCTATTGTTGAGGGAAAACATTCCCTCGAACATTTTGAAAGTATGCTGCAAAAAATCTCCCCTTCCATACCACTTTTAAAAGGCCACATCAACTTTCCACATTTCGTTCTGTCAAAAATTGACAGTTGTGAATGATAATGAATAAAAAAAAAAGTATTTTTCTTAGAATAGCATATGCACTAGTTTTTAAATAGGTATAAATCCTTCTTAATTAAATAATTTAAATTTACTGCATTATCACATTAAATGTAATGTTATAATATTTGAGAGCCATAATTTTGGGGTGTCTTAAAAAAAAAAAAAAAAAAATCATCGCACAAGCATTATCATCAAATTTCATAAAAAATTATTCTTTAAATTTACTTACTAATCTTGCAGTAATCTTAATGGTAATAAGTTATCTTACAAATGGGTAATTGCTTGCAACTTGAAGGATAATTCAGCTTTTAAATAAGCACCCTTTTCCTGAACATTTTAAAATCAGTGAAAAAATATGTATTTATAATTTTAAATTGATCTTAATCAAATGCTAGTCCTTCAAAGTTCATTATAATTGATTTAAGATTAATTTCATTCTCCTCTACCAGAAAATATTTGAAGTTTACATTCCTTCCACTAACAATTGAAAACTCATAATAAGGTTTACTAATACAAATTTAATAATTACAGATCAAGAATACTATCAATATTAAAATGAAATGAATAAAAATTTTCTAATGGTGGTTGTTAAAGAAAATGTTTACACTTATTTTATTAATTTTTTAGTTTAACAATTTGATATAAAAAGTTTAAATTTCCAATGACAATTTCATGAACATGCAATTGAAAGAAGGAATGAAGTTGTTATAACATATTTATATTGTTTAATATATTTCTGCTTTGATGAGAATAAAACAAACTTACCCGCATTTTAGCAACTTGTTCATAAAGGATACGTGGAGGATAAACGAAGTTACGATTCAACACCATCACAAAGCAACGACGGTTTTCATAATCAACAATGCCAGTTTTATTCTAAAAGGGAGAGAATTATTAAGAAAATCATATACGTAACCCATAAGAAATTTATTCTATAAGACTTTAAAAGTGTGTAGGGATCTGTAAACTTTAAAGTGATTAGAAAAAATGAAAATCTGTATAAAAATTCATGTGCTTTTGAAAAGATCTCAAAGATGTCTAATTTTTACTTAAATTTTGATCATGAAAAAAATGGACTACAATCAGAGATAGTCATTTAGAACCACAATATACATAAATGATCTTACTGATCAAGATTGGCTAACTTAATACATCTTAAAGGTCAAATATATTATCAGAGCCCATATATAGAGTCTTTTAAAAAAAGGAATATGGGAGTATTTCTAAATCATCAAAACTTAATCATAATGTATAAGAAATACAAATTTAATTCCAGAGTATTAGAAGTTTATAATGCACTAATGAGGCAGTTGAGTTTTTTTAATGCCCTAGGCAGCACAATCACTGTTTTTTAGTTTACTATTTAACATGCTTTATCTTTCAATCACTTCGGAAATACAAGTCACACTTTGAATTTGAACAGCACAATTTAAAGCCACACTACAAAACCATGCTCTAATTTTTAAAAATAAATTAACAACTACGATACACTTCTATTAAAACAGGGACTTTACAGGATAAGAGAAACTGCAAACATATCTCCAAGAGCAAGTTGGAAACACTCACTATTTTGAAGATGTCATAAAACTCACCACTATGCTTTTTAATTTTAGTGTCATTGATCTATAGAAATAGGGTTAGTGAAATTGTTATATATTTGGAATTTCTAATACATTAGCACAGTTGTTAGAAAATACTTAACAATTGAAATCTGTAAGAATGGATAAAATCAATTACAAAATGTTATAAACTCTTGAAACATCCTATTAAAAACTGTTACAGTTGAGAAGTTCAAATTTAAAATAAGCCCAAGAGTGGTGGGATCAAGGTCAGTAAATCAAGCTCTAGGCAACCACCAGTAAGAATTGCTATTCGACATTAATCTGTCAATATTATACATTAAAAATACAGAAGATTAGTAAAGTTGCACAATATAATTTTATAAATTATATATGCCAATATAATTACATATATGTAAACAAGAAAATGTATTTAAAATTTAACAGTACTTACAGCAACAAAATCATGAATAAATTGAGCTCTCCGTCCATGCTCAAATGATGGAACCTCAATTCTTTCATACTGCTCAAATTTCACATCTATATCAAATTCTTCTTCAAAGAAGTTGACCTTTGGTGATCTAGTTTCAGGTGCTTCAGTTGGCTCGGGTATAAAATGCAAATTAGAAGCAATTGGTTGGGTAGATTCACTTTGAATATCAGGGAGATAAGGTATGGAGCACCATCCACGGAAATGGCGAAGCTACAAAAAGATTCCAATTAAGTTAAAAATATTTTACTATCAATGCCGCCTTAATAAATAGTGTATAATAGTGAAACTTAATTTGTATTAAAATAAACTGTCTTAGGCAAATCTTTCTCGAGGCTAAAAAATATTTTAAATATTGCTACAGAACAATGTTAGCAATGGTGTACCTATCAGTTCAAATGTTTATGCAATCAGTATGAAATTCTAGCTTTTCATATACAGTAAGGAATAAAAAAGGATCTTGAGTATAAAATAAAAATCTTGAGTATTCAGATTTAAATTATTAATAAAAGGTGTAACATTAATTGCTAATTATAGATATTTATCATAAAACAATATAAGTTATATAATTTTATTACAACATCACAAATCTTAAAATGATTATTTAAACAATTATGTGCAGCAAAAATTATATTTGCAACTATTTGAAATATCATGCAAATGCTTTTATAAAGAAAACATTATTTAGAGAATAGCAAATAAAAAACCAACCACAGTTATGATGGGAATTAAAATATTTACAATTTCACAACAAAGCAAACAAACATTGAGAAGATGTAAAAGATTCTTAAGGAAGTATAGCTTTGCATGATATTAAAACCATAAGGAATCAAAATAAAATGATAAAAATAATATATTCAATGACATAAACCTTTTATCAGACAAAACAATTACCAACGCATGCCACATTTAATAAGCACATTTGGATAGAATATTGGAAGGTTTTTTTTTTTTTTTTTTTTTTTTTAAGTGAGGATATAAATCTTCAAGAACACCAAAATTGTCAGCATGCTACTTAACTACCACATAATAGTGCTGCTTAAATATAAGCCAATTATGAAGAATATTGGTTGAAAATTAAAATGTACTCACATTTAAACTTGGTCCAACCTGAAAATAGATGTTAGAAAGAAAGTTTCTGTAGTAACATAATATAAAAACACCCTTCTTTCAATGCAAAATAAAACATAAGAACGTAGAAAAATATTTTAAAAGTAAAAATATAATATGTGTTTAATGGAAAAAGGAAAATGAACAGCTTTCTAAATTATTCTTTATATTGATTAAATTTAACATTTTGAAAATTTATGTATTTTACCATCATAAAATGTGCCATAAGACATACATGTGAAACCATTCTTTTTAGATTTTAATCATATAGACAGCACTAAAAATTTTCATATATACAGTAGAACCTGTTAAGTGGAACCTCGATAAGTCGAAAACCTCCACAACTCGAAAATTTTTTTTGTTCCCTTCCCTTCAAGCCCACAAACCTCCATTACTCGAAATTTCAACCCTCTATAAGTCGAAATAATGAGTCAATCCCCACAAGCCATTTTGGTATATATTTTCCCTCCGTAACTCGGAAAAAAAATTGGACCTCTGTATCTCGAACATTAGCAATGTTTGATTTTACAATCTCTTTTACAACTCGATCATTAGAAACTAATTACCTCTATAGCTCGAAGAAAAATAAGTTACCGACTTTAAGGATTTGCCGACAATGCACGTCATTGTTTCTTAGAAAACAATGCATGAGATATAGTAAATAGAATAACCAATTCTATGAAATAGCAACTCGGAAGAAAAATAATTTTCTGCTCTTTATAGTTTAGATAATGCTATAGATAGAGAACGATCGAACTGTCTAAAGCAAAAAATAAATAAATAATAATAACTGACTTTTTTAATACATAATATTTGTAATTTTAAGGTTGTTTCGGAATTATTTTGATTTTTTATTGTAGTACATAATATAATTTTTAAGTTGTAAATAAACATGTTTATTACCTCTGTAATTTGAATTTTTATTTATTTTACCTCTTAACTCAAAATAAGTTAGAAAGAATCTAAACCTCTACAAGTCGAATATTTCCGCACAAAATCCGCGTAAGTCGAAAACTCTATAACTCGGATTATGTAGCATCTCCCTTGAAGTTCGACTTACAGAGGTTCTACTGTATTTTATTTATCAATTTAAAAAGGTTTTGTAATTTTTGAAAATGTCAAATGTGTTATAAAAAATCATTAAGCCATAATTTTTCTAGCAAACAGCACATCCTTTTACAGAAACCTCAAGTGTAATAAATTTCATAATGAATTGCTAAATATATGCAAGCCACTAGATAGTAATTTATATACGACAGCATACTTTATGAATAATAAACTGCATCATTGATAATAGATGATATGGCCAAGATAATCTTTAAATATCTCACTAATCATTTATAGATAAATACATTTATATAATTTTTTAACTATTAAATTTTAAAGTTTTTCTTCATATTATTTTTATTTTATTGTAATTTTTTTCATTTATGCGTACTGAAAATACACATAAATAGTAATATTAATTATGTATATATTTTAATTTTAAAAAAAGTATTCAAATACATCACACCAATTTACTAAGTTATATATTAATACACTTCCTGGGGGCATGACAATTTATTAGGATAAGTAATTAACTTACAAACTAATTATATTAGGACTTTTATATCTTGCACAGCATTCTACATTTCATACCTTGATCATATTTTTTTTTCCTTCCCTTCTCCATTCACATAAGAAAATAAATATAAAAGAAACAAAAGGCCATGTAATAAATGAGATTTCCCATTTTCTTTTACGAATCAGTGGATTGTTTTGTTCTAATATAAATTCTCAAGCATAATTTGTTGAACTACATAATTTTTTTTCCCCTCAGAGAATCTTTTTTTCCTTTAACAAATCTTGACAACTTATACCAATTAGAAAAATAATATGTCAGAAAACAATCTCCTCTAAGTTTCAGCTAAAACTTTTACACAACATTAAGAGAAGCACAGCAGATAATTTATGCTTATAATTAATTAAAATTACTAATTCACATTAATAGTGTGAATGTATAGGTTCAATTAGCTTGAAGTCGTAAGGCTTAAGCATTATTAGCCTAAATTTATTAAGTGCCAGTCGCATGATCTTGAACAGATTTGCTACTGTACGGTAGATATGTAACAGATTCACCAGTGCTGAATTTATTATTATGGACACTACATGCAATTTGGAATTAACACCCTTGGAGGTAATAAGTGGAGATTCACAACCTGTTTGAAACTAATGGAGGTAGTTTCCATTCTAAAAATTTATTGTGCCCATTACTAACAGTAAAAACACCCTAGGTTTGGTTTTATTTCTCAAATGCCTTGGTTTTGGTTTCCATAATCTCAAGCTTGGAAACTCAACGAGAATAGATTACTCCAAGAATCCTTGGTGCAGATAATATTGTGTTGGCGAGAAAGTACATACGGTTTTTACCATGCACTTAAATGAAGAAAAAACTATTTTCTTGCCAATCCAATAATTGCATGAAGATTAAACTGAAGAGTGCCAGTTTAAATAAAGGGATTTTATTTAATTCACATTCCTAAAGACTATAAAAGTTGAAAGGCTTATAAAATACCAAAAAATAATATTAATTATAAAAAGTACAAGAACTTTTAAGTTGAATAAAAGTTTAAAAAAAAAAAATTCAACAATTAACTATATATTTCAAAAGCATGGCATAGTATAAGGGTACAAAAAATTTTCTAAAGAATTATAGGTATGGTTCTGTGACTAAGCTAGTTCTCATATTATTCAATTCCTTTTAAAAATATTTAAAGATTAATTAGAAGTCAGATAATTTTAAATTTGCATTAATCAGCATTAATTACAGATCATGATCAGATTATGCAATACTCATGTTTGTAAGCAATTTATAATAGAATTAGCTATATCTATGACCACTAACAAAAGAAACGGCAACCTATCGCAATGGTTCATGCATACCGAAAAAAATTATTTACAATTATCAATACTTTAATAATAGGACAGATATTAATTATAGCAGAATGTCAATAGATCACAATCATATGAATTTACTAACAAACTACTCATAAAAGTTTAAGCTATTTATCTAGTCACAAGATAGAAAAGTAATGTATTCTCCTTTTGGGTATGTCAATAAATGGAAAAGTAATGCATTTTCACTTTGGGTATGTAGCAACTTCATTACTAGCATGAGCCTTATTAGTTAATGAAATTTGTTATTTTATTATGCACAGTCGTAAATAAGATATTTTTCAGTTAAAGCACTATTTTACACTAATGGGATTAATCGAAATGTAACTAAGATATAATGTCAACAATTTTGTTACAAAAAAAAATAAAAAAAAACAAAGTTAGAAATATTTAAAATAACAGTAACGCAAGAAATGGACAAACAATGAAAATTTAAAATCTATTTTCTAGCAAATTCATTCAAAGACCCATAGCTGTTGAAAAATATGTAGAATAGGGCATTTTGTAGATGTAAAACTTTTAAACAACTCCTACAATTTTATTTGGTTTGCTGATTTTCAAAGGTGGACTGAGAAAATTTATTTGCACATACCTCTAAGGATACACATATTCTAATCAACAGCTGTCAGTAGATTAATTTTTAATCTAGTTCATTTTTGCAAATGATAGCTCAAAACTCGAAATAAGGCAAATAGCAGAAGAAAAAGTGCAAGTAATTTTAAGTAAATTTTTCTACAACACATAGCAACTCATATTCCAACATGGGAATTCATTAGAGCAATATTTCAGTAGTACATCAGCAGTAAAATACAACTTCATTTTATGTAGTTCAGATGGATGCCTTTCTGTAAAGAATTTTATTCCAAATTTGACATTTGCTAATTATCAAATCTTATAGCTCATTTTTTTTTTAATTGTTTAAAAGTAATTTATTTAAAAAGTTTAATTATAATTTGAAAGCTAAAATCTGACAAAAACCCTTGCAATATACAATAAAATACAGTATAAGGGAAATTATTGGTCATGTCTTCAGAAACACAAGATAGAATCCCTACAGTGATCATCAGCTACCATGACAGAAAGACCCAGGATGACATGAATACAAATGATAGAGTAAAAGAGGCCAGACAGGATGAACAGACATGCTAAAATTATTACTTTTGACTAAAGACAGCAAGAAAAGATTGGTAAACCGAAAACTTTATGCGTCATACAGAATGATAAAGAACAATGAAATAATCAGCATTTGCTGCAAACATCTAAAATCAATTTTTCTCATGCATAAAAATATTTATAAAAGACAATGCCCAGGACATTTCAGGTTATATTTGATGATTTTGAGTACAACTGGTGGATGGTGCCCACTTAACAAAAAATAATATATTTAGAAAAGGCATCTTGTGCCTTCATTTCACAGATAAGAGGTCTACTTCAAATCTAATCAGTAAAGGAGTTCGTGGAATCAAAATGGTTCAGAATCTCTGATATAAAATAAGCAAAAATTTTCAACACGGAACAATAGTTTTAAAATTAAAATCCAAATTTTATTCTTATAATGTTATATTATAAACTTCATTACATTTCTTAATGTTAATTCACCCATAATATTTTAACATAAACTGAACATATTTTGTTAAAGATATTAATAATGGACAACTTAAAATATCCTATAACACATTTCTACACAACGATTAGTTCCTTATTTCATGATTAATGTTTTCACACGAGTTTTCAACAAAAAAATTCTTGTACATAATAATCAACATAATACCTAGTAAAATTATTTATATTAGTAAGAAATACAACAAGACATGAAGGTTTTTTTGTTTTTCTTATCAAAATATACTTTAAAGTCTTAATAATCCCATAATTAAATTTATATTAAGTTTCACTAAAGTATTGTGCTTCATATTACTATTTTTAATACCATATAATTTAACAAAAATATAAAAATTTGTTAAAACAAAATAGTCCAAAGAGTCCCTTTGTATAACATTTCAACTATTACTATATTAGTTGCTTCAATGCTCTTTTACAATAATAGTTACTCCCACTACATGTGAAGCATGTTATATGGCAGTGGTAGCTTATAAAATATACTTTGGTACTGGTATAGAACATCTAGTAAATCTTTTATGGAGTTGTAACAAAAGGAATAAATTTTACAAAATGAGCAAACATATATGAAATTTTAATGATGGTTGCAAAGAAACATGCAATTTGTTTGAATTCATGAAAAGTATTTCATTTTCAAATTTGTTTGAATAGATGGTATGAAGAAGAAAACTAACTGGAGAGGAAACATTAATATTAAGGCAAGACAATTTCAGGATTGGCTGCATATTTGAAAATTCTTATGTTAAAATATTTAAAATATATAGATGGATCTCTAAGGAATGTACTTTTCTTTCAGAACTTCCTTCAGAACTATGTAGAAATTTTTTTTAAAACTTAAATGCGTCATCATACATCAGGATTCTTACAATTATGTCGAGATCTTTACAATTTTTAAGGAACATATTTTTACTCAACTTACTTAAATTTAATATAAATATTAAATTGCCATAATTAATTGCATAATTTAATGGTACACATATTAAAATTAAGTTTTTTATTTAAAACATTTAAAAGTAATTAACTTTTGCATTTAATTTTTTAACAAATTGTTTCATTCTCTTTTGAAATAGTTTTATTAGTAAAAAAATCAGAAGTTTAGAATTATGCCATAAAGAGATTAATTCTTCCACAGTTAAGGTTATAAAACTTATAATGCTCATTAGCTTTTATTAGTCATAAACCTACCTAATATAGCACAGATTTACGGCACTATAATTAAAGTTAGGACAATAAAAAACATCAATTAAACAAATTGAATGAATAATAATTTATAATTAAAAGCTTCCATAAAAATTTTGTAATGTTATTAAACTTGAAGAAAAGTTATATTTTAGTAACATTCTAAAACAAGTAAATATTTCTAACATACAGAACAAAACATGACATAATTAGTTGAGGGAAATTAAATTTTCAAGAAAAAACAGGGCAAGTTTGATTAAAAAATATTTCCTTCACAGAAAATAATCCTGGTCTATTGGTTTATAAAATAAATGAGTAAAAATCGAAATTCCTATTGCTAAATAATAAGTAATTTATAAAATATGATTATTACTCATAAAAAGTAATAAACATCAATAACATTAAAAAAGTCATTACAAAATATTAATTAAATATAATTATATAATAGAAAAATATAAAACTGCAAAATTTCCTTTTGAAATAGAAAAATCGAGGTCAATAAGAAAAAATTAATATACAAGAAACTCCACTTGTGATTTTAATCAGTAACAAGTAAATTTTTAACATTAATAGCCTGCTGCTATGACATTACAAATAAAGAATGTATTAAATTATAATAAAATATAATACTTATTATAAGAAATTACTAATTAAATTACCAAACATGTCTTAAATGAAAATGAAGAACAGGTATCCAGAAATAATTCAAATCGCCGGAACATTTTATTTAATATTTTTCTGTTTACATGAAATCTTTTACATATTGCTTAGTTAGTTATGCACATTTAAATTTTGATTACATATGAAAACTCAATAAATGAAGCTGACCAGGATCAGAAAAATAAAAATATAATAGAAAATTATTTTTCATATATATATATATATATATATATATATATATAAGCAGTAAAGATTAAGTAAAAATACCTTGTAATGTGAAAAATGGCGGTACAGATACATTCCTCCAATAATTCCAGAAGTCAGAACAAGCAATGCTGTAGCAAACACACAGAGTGTAGTCAGAGAACTAACCCTCCTAACATGAGCATGCATGGTAACAACAACAGGTCTCCCTTCTTCAGCATCTTTAATGCTAGGCTATAATAGATTACCATTGTTAAAAAGCAAACAAGAAAAATAAAATCAGAAACATTTAAAACTATGAATCTGTTTCAAATTAACAAGCATTAAAACATTTTATAAAATTTTAAAGAGAACTGAATTTTAAAAACTGTAATTATTTCTTTGAAACAGCTATACATTATATATAAATTTTATTAAATGGAGTAAGTATGTTAGACCATTACACACAATTATAGATGGTCAATATTCAGATATTCTAATAACATGTTTTTAATTCATTGGTCTTTCACCATATAAATTTGATTGCTTCCTATAGAAAAAATAGGAGGAAAATATATAATTGCATACTTTTCTTCATCAAAAATAAATTGTTACACATCGTTTCTTTCTCGAATATTAATTCTATTTTCTAAGAAAATAAGATTAACTACTGTAATAATGAAATTTTAAATGTACATTAAGTTTGGATTTAGTTTAATATTAATTCTAAAAAGTGATTGAAATTAACATTATGATGCATTATTATTTCTGTACAAAACCCAAAGATTTTTTAAATTAAAAAGTCACTGTGATTAAATACTATAAAGCAGCAGTATTCCAACAGATTCATTTATATTGCTTACCCATACTTTGTTTCATAAATCAAATTTTTTTACATGTATCCTAGATTTTTTTGAATACTTAATTTTTTTGATGAAAACAGGTTTAAAAAATATATCCTTTAAGGCTGACATTCTTATGAGAGTTAATTCCTGAAATTGACAATCATTTTAAAAACTTTTTTTATATGTGTCTAAAGAAAGGGGGTTATTTTTTTTTTAACATTATCCTTGCTATGATGAAGTTAATAATACTTATATATGATCAACTTTTATAAAATACTGAATTTAAAATATAATTAAGTAATATTTAAATGACTATAGGAAAAAGTATTTCAAGAACTGAATACACTATCTATAATATTGTTAAAATAATAAAAATGAAATTCATACTGAATTCTAATTAACAGATTCAATGCCTCATTTTAAGAACATTTCTATGAATTTAAAAATATCTCCAATATCTCATTTAAATTGAGATCAATCATAAATCGGACAGTTTATGAAAAGAAAGGGATAAACTAATTAACAATAAATAAAACTGTAATCTATAATTAATGGCTAATTAACATAGCACAATGAAGCAATTATCTTTCAATATAAATCAATAGACAAAAGGATTTAGTTTATATTGGAATCCCACTAATCTTCAAATATGCCAGTAACTTGAAATCTTTTTGTTCATTTTTAAATCACTATATATAACATGGGAATCAGCAAATATCTAACATACTACCTTATAGTAATATGCCAAGATAGGAAGATACAATTTAAAATTAATTTTATGGTATGAACTTGAAAGCACTTTGATCAACTGAAATCCAACTCTGATATTACTTATAATATACAGCAAATGTCGAGAACAATCCAAAACACTTAAATCAATCATATGCAACAAAAATTACCTAATTTATATATTAACATGTTTCATTAAAAATATTAGTAAGTAATATAGGTGAAACTCCAGTATATTATAAGTAATCACAAGTATTGTATAAATAAATATAAGACAGGTCAAGTAATTAATTTTTTCTGAAGACATGTACATAATCATTAACATATAATTAATCATGAATAAATATTGATTCCTTGCATTAATCTTTTACATACAAAGAATTTTAAGGAATAGTTATAGAAGTAATTAGCAAATTTTAATATAGGCTGAATTTCCCAATAGTAAACAAAATTGCCTATCAGAACTTAATATTTAAAAGCACTTTTAACTGTCAAATATTATAAAATCACTTGACAATTCGAAACTCTAGATTATTTGCATTTTTAGTATATTGATACTTTAGTAATTTTTTTTCTCTTCTAACACACAAGGAATTATAAAATATTTCACTGTGTTATTATTTGTCTACAAATATTAGAAATCTTTTGATGTTTAAGCCATTTCTATAGCATGAAATGCAAGTTTTATTGTAGATGGTTATATAAAACTAGTTTCTTTAAAAAGACTTGTTTTTATATAAAATTAAAGAAATAAGGACTTTAAATGGCAAAGTATTATCTGCTTTTTTTTTTTTTTTCTCCGGCAGTTTGAAACTAATCATGGCTAGAATATATTGAGAAACCACATTTTATGTTCATTATAAAAATAATAAACATAGCAAAAATAAATTTTCAATAGATTTACTTTTAGTATAAGTCTTAATGAAAATACTTTCAACACTTAATAAACCAATAATAATCAAAAACTTTTCACTCTAACAGCAATCTAGCCTTAAAACTCCCACTTTTCATTGCATAATATTCATTTTGGGAAATAATGCGTGCAAAAATTATAATATATATTTGTTCACATAAGCAAAAAATATAGATAAATATATTATGGGCATATATAAATTTTTAAAAAACCACCATTAAGTATAATTACAAAATTTTTGATTTAAAACGCACTTTAAAAATTGCTGTTAATAAATTTAATATATATCAGTTCTGGAGACAGTTTAATTATCTACATCCCATTCAGAAAATGAAGCAAATATATTTAAATTAAAACGAAGCATAACTATTGAAAAAAAGTCAATTAATGTTCATTTATGATGAGTAAATATGTATTTAAGTTCTTTATCAGATTGGGTTCAACAAAATTTTTAAAAAATAAATAAAATATAATAATAAACTGCATAAAATAGTTTTGTAATAGATCCACTAATTTCTGTAAATAATTATACTTCAAGTTTTATATTAATCGAAACTAGAGAAAGAATTAAAAAAAATAATAAGAGTTTAAAAGAAATGAAAATTAAAAACAAAAGTTTAAAAGTCAATTGCTGTTTAATACAAAATATGCCCATACACTCTATTGATACTTGAAATCAGTACAAACCGTTTTTTCAGCCGGAACTAAAGGCTCCTCTTGTTGTTTACAGCTCTTTTTCCCTAAGAACTGCTGTGCGATAGTCATGTTTCAATTTAAGACAATTTCGGCCTTTTAATAATAATAATAATAGGCTATGCAAAGTCAGTTATTGACTGTTTTATCAAAGACAGTACAAAACAACTACGCTTCAATTAAATGGCGTTGACAGGTCCCGAATTCTGCTCGATTCCCGGGGAAGTCGAGTTCGGCGCATATGAATTGGACAGATGACGTTAGTAGATGTACAGCTGGAAAACCGCCAACGCATCCTCTTCCGTTTTTTCAAAACAAATGACATTGAAAATTATCAATAAGGAAAAAAGAAAAGAAAGAAAAATGTTTCGAATAATTTATATTGATAGCATGCTGATTTTTCACTCCAAATTAATTTAATTAAAATATGTTATTAATAACCAATAATCCGCCCGATTTCTACAAGAGTTAACTATTTAGGGGGAAGAGGGTACTATAACTTCGTTGATGAATAATTCCACCTTACCACTCAAAATGCAACAAATAAAGGGCAGTAATTGCACACACGAAAACCATTGAAAAGTATTCTACATAGGATAAAATTTAACTTTCTCTGATCACTAATTAGAGTTAAATGCAAAAAAATCATAAGTGCAATTTTAGAGATAGAGGCACCCAAACAGGGCTCCTAGAAGAATAAAAAATACTTAAACATTTTATTTTTAATTTAATTAAAGTTTTCAGTCAACTTTTAAATTTATAGAAATAAAATCAAGTATTTATTTTGAAAAATCATGTTAATTCATTCGGATTTTGGGAGTTGATCTCTTGCATAACTTGCAAATAAATTCGTCTTTGCCATCAGGGTCAAATCTGCTTCAAGCACTTCAGGCGCAATCTTTGCAAATGGTGCAGAAAGGCAATCCATCTGTAGTTAGCATGTTTGATATTAGTTGGTTGCAATGTATACATGATTCACTATCATCTTCATCATGGTCAGTTGAAGACATCTTGTCTTCTGTCTCCTCCTGAGAAGGCGAGTCATCTGGAATCTCTCGTTTCATGCTCTTCTTCCCTTGTGGTCTTACTGGTTTCTGATGTCTTCACTTTTTTTTTAAGGTTCTACTTTCTTCTGATGGGACTTTCTCTCTTTGGCTGAGAATTCTTCAGACTTCTTAACTTCGTAACTTCATTTTGTGATTTGGATTTGTAGGGTGATGCGGTCAAATCCTGTTTCGATTGATTTCTTTTTTTTTTATCTCTCTCTCTTTTCTGTCGGAGAAGGCCGGATATTCTTCGGAGAGAATTAAAAAGAAGATCCATTACTTCTAGGCCTGGAAGTATCATTTTAAGGTTGATGGAGATTTGTTACCCTAGACTTGCTGCGTTGAGCAATTATCGCTGCTCTCACATGTTGCTGTTGATGATGATAATGGCTGAGAGTAAAGATGCTTCTGAGATTCTGCTCCTCTTCCTTATACAATCTATAAACATCTTGATAAAAAGGGAAAATGGATAGTTCATTATCTCTGATGGAACATAGAAGTGATTAGGAATGGTATTCCTGTTAAAAGAATAAATTGTTGTTTGAAGAAATCCGTTGATGGCTGTTTGCATAACGGCTTCAAGGATAATAACACCGAATTCTTAAAAATCTGAGCCACTTACGTCGTAGCTGGAAATCGCACAACCAGGGTTACTAATCATCTATTTACGAGCTTCCTGTTCATAAAATATGATAGGGCATGACAGTAGCTGGCTTTGCATCACCTGGGTTTGCCCCACTACTGAGTACTCTGTTTTGAACCACAGGACAAGTCAAATTAAATATGGTGTCAATTGAAACGAGACCAACTTACAGACGCCACGAAAGGGGTATAATCTGACAGAATAACCCCATCAAATATCGCATCACTTACCTTGGATATAAAGTTTAGCATGAGTTATGTAGCTGGTTTGTAAACAAGTTTTTTTTTTTTCACTTTTTCAAAAATAAGTGGGGATTGCAAGAAAGCATCATTCTCGGACGGAAACAGACAGCAGACTGTTTTACAAAGACGGTTGGTCCCATTTCTTTTGTAAGCCGACAAGCAGTGTATATTACTGGAGGAAAAAAGGAGTAACTAGGGAGTAGGAGTACCCGGTTTTACCCGACTATCCAGTCTTACTCCTCTTTCTCTTGCATCGAATATATACTATGATTCTTTTTGCTATATTACTTTTAAAAAGCAATTAATACAACTATCATCAATGTTTTATAAACAGATAAAGAGAGTCTCCATAAATATTACTATTATCAATTTTATAAAATGATAAAGTATTTGCTAGAGTCTAATAGAATGGGAAAGATCTAAAAACTGCAAAATTCAAAATATTAGTAAACCCATTCTTTTTTTGCAAATACATTTAAATAAAACTTGTAGTTCAAAAGGGACTTTTCGATAACTCGTATAGCAAGGAATGTATATTATTGATTTTAAAGTTGAATAATTATGAGAAATGTCGTTTCTATGTTCAGACGAATATCTTTGAAATGTTTATTAATCTTGGAAAAAGTGAACTTGGGTTAGATTGAAAAAGATGAAGCAATATCTTGCTCCAATACTTAAAATGTGCTCCTTACTGGCTAATGGAAAAATTTAAAAAGGATAAAATGTCTTTCTAGAGGATTATTATCAAACATCAATATCTAAGTGCTGCAATCAGGGCCGGATTTTCCTATAGGCTAACTAGGCTTCAGCCTAGGGCCTCAAGATCAAGAGGGGCCTACATTCAAAGAAGTAAGAAATTCTTCTAATCTACTATTTCGTTTTAAATGTATACTGGGATTGAATGATTTCTTAAATAAAATAACTATAAACATGAAATTTAATATATATATATATATTTTTTTAAATATAGGATCTGGATTTTGTTTGAATATAGTTCCATTTTTGTTTTAGTTTAAAATTTAAAATTCATAATAATTCATACTTAAACTTTAAATGCGAATTATTATGAAAATCTCTCTGAATTGAATTTGCTTTAATCTTTAATGTATTGAATATATTTAATTTAATTTGATAGAAAATATGATAATTTTTATTGCATATTTTATTTTCGTAGTCAAAGATTTTCATTATTTGAATTTTATTTCTTTGTAAATGTTGTATGTTATGTTTGATTAGTTATTGTTACAAGTACTATATATGGTGCTGAGAATAAATGTCCAAATTAGTGTTCTCGACTTTTTTTAAATTTATTATCCGTGCCACATTTTTTATGAAGATTAGTAACAATTACAACATGTTTCATTTAATATATTGATAGATATCACAGTAATGATGTATTTTATTATCTCTCATGTAATTTACAAACTTAAAAATGGAAGGCGAAAGGGTCTCATAAGTGGAATAGCCTAGGGCCTCTTTTCATCTAAATCTGGCCCTGGCTGCAATCATCCCGAGGCGTTTTCTTTAGATTTAACCTCGTAATATTATCAAAAGATTAATACATCTTTTTCATTACAAATTTGTAATTTTTGAAATCAAATTCATTTAAGCATTTCAAATTCACCTTTTTCTTCAAAGCATTATGCACTACTAATCATAATGCTTTAATGAAGAAAAAGGTGAATTTGAAATGCTTAAATGAATTTAAAGTTAATTAAATTTTAAGTCAGGAAATAAATTTTAAGAAAAGGAAAATAAATTTTAAGTCAGAGATTAATTATAGAAAAGGCAAGAAGGGATTATTAAGAGAAAATGTGAGAATGCAAGATTAATTGGGATTAGAGCAATAACTGAATTTGTTCATTGTAGTTCCGAAAATCAGGAAGAGCAAAACGCCTTTATTACAAATGTTCACCTTCTCCTTTGCCGAGAAGAAGAAGTTAGTTTGCTGGTCTTGCATTGCAAATCAGACTCATTGACAATGTGGAGAAAGAATTTTGAGTTGGTACTCATAATGATTTACAATTTGAAAATGATACCGAATTTTTCACAAAATATAATATAATGCAATGGTATACATTTGAATAATACACAATATTTCACACAGTAAAGCAATAAAATGTTGTCCAATGAATGAGGAAAAATGCAATAATTTTCTATGATAAAATAGCAATGTAACTTTTTATAAATGTTAATTGCTGCAATGTATGTAAAAAGTGAAACAAAATAAAAAATACCACATATAATCACTATCTAAATAAGTTCTAAACGCAATTCAAAAGAATCCGGGGAATAACTTTATTTATTTTCGTTCTATTTTGTGCAAAAAAAATTTCATTTTGATAAATTTTATGACGCAACATAAAAAAAAAAAAAACTTAAAATACACGACACGACATGATAAAAACATGATATGACATGATACGTGTGGCATGATAAAAACATGATATGACATCATACATGTGGCATGATAAAAAGTAGATTGCATTTTTATCTTTTTTTAAAAAGTAGATAATATTCATCAATAATCACTTAATTCATCAATTGAGTTTAATTTCCTTATTTTTGACAATATGAGGATCTACAATGTGATATATTGTTCCCCATGTACTCTTAGAAGCTTTAGAAGCCCCATGTACAATCAGCTTTTACATCATTACCATCAAGACCTACAACTTTAGTGAAGTTTTAATCTTTTCTCTTTCTATGCGTCCCATTCGGATAATTCTTTTTTTGGTGCGTCAATTAAAATTTTTTAAGTGCATAGTAAACGGTTTGGTGGTTGAGAAATAGACGAGATTCAAATGTGGGGCCATCAGAGGGAGAGGTTAAATGGGACTCAAATGTAGGGCACCAAACAGACCTCTTTGAAGGTAATTCTGTCTCTGATGGATTGCAGGTTTTCATGGTGTATCGTTAACACTAAATTACAGTAATGTTTTATTAGTAAAAATAACATCAAATCAATCGCTGTACGATAAATATATATGGTTTTTGTCAGCATTTTATTTATATTTTTTTCGTGATTGGTAAAAACTATTAAATAGCGTATTTTAAGATCAACTAAACGGGTAATGTAAATCATGAAAACGAAAAAGGTCACCTCATGATTGGTAATTTATGTAAGCTGAACCCAATAATAATTGTAACTTTAAATATTCTATTGAATACATATTCTACAATACGTGACTGTATTGTACATTTTAATAATAAACAAATTGTTTGCACAAATAACGTATGAAGTGCTGAAAAGAATTGATATTCAACAATTCAGAGTTTGAATGTATTATTATTATAAATTATGTATTATTATATAAACATACATAGAGAACATATATAGAGACTGTATTATTATTATACTTCGAGTATTATTATTATAAATTTTTAATAAGTAAACCAGATTGAATTGATATATACAAAACAATTGTAGAGTTTTAGCAATAAATAGATTAAACAAATCCAAAGTAAGTGTCCCAAACCCTTTTTTATTCCAAAGTTATTGCATATTATTTAGTAAGAATAAAAAACATTGAATGAACGTATAGAACACACAAAATTGGTGGGAGTGCGTTGGGTTTCCGATTTAAGAAAACCTAGTTCGAAATCGGGTAAGCGAAATTTTCCCTATTTGCGGTAGAGCTAGATAGCAGGAGGGACGAGGTTCGAATCCGCTGGCAGCATTGTTGTGATCACTGCTTTCAGAAATGAGGAGACGATGGCAATTGTGACAATATGTGTAAAAGCGCCTCGCATCGATAGTCAAACTGCCTGGTAGGAGTTTTGCTGGTTTTCTTCCATACAACTTACAAATACGGGACTGTTATTCCTAAATAATCCTTATGGAAATTACTGTCCTCCTCTCATCTCCCGTCGGTGGGCTGTTCATGTCATACATAAGTGGTACTTTAGACTCACCGATGTTCAACAAAGAAGAAGATATATATGGTGGAAATGGGCTGAAAGTACTTCCGCTGAATTCGAGAAAGAGGGTAAAGAGGGAGCTAATCACCAAATGCCCTCCTTAGGAGTTCAAATTCAGTGGCAGAATGTGGATGCGGTGTACGAGTTCTCCAGAGGTGCATTCTGCTGAATCTGTGACAGATTCTCGGCAATGGAAAATAAATTTCTAGGCCAAAGAGCGAATTTCCCTTTTAACTGTACAAAAATAGCATTCGAAAAGCATTGTGTTTTGCAAATGCTGAGAAATAAACGGAATATTAGTGTTAGTAGGTGCAGTTGCGAAGATGACATGAGCTATATTTTTATTGCATGTGTTTTTCTTGGAATCAATATGTGAAATAAAAAATATCTCAAAAATAAAAAGCCGCACTTAATCTAATATCAAATGTACTTTGAAATGAAGGTATCGAATAGTAACTACTGCATCACTGTTTAGGAAACATAATTTTTAAAAGCGCAAACCTTCAAGCATGACACTCCTAGGGACAAATTAAGGTATAAATGTATAAGTTTAAAATCATTCCTATTCAAAAAACAACCTTTTGATAGTTCTCGAAATGTTATTGGAACGTAACTGTCTCTAAATAATAAATGCTCTTCCACCCATTATTTGATGCTAATGGAATCACAGAGTAATTGTGATTTCGAGGTAAAAATGATAAATGGAAATCTCCCATAATTAGAGCGGTCGATATGTTAGCTAAGTTGTTGCCATAGAAACTCGTCCCATTTGAACTTCCAGTTTGGTAACTTCGCAGTGCTTAGGTTTCGTGAATCAAATAAATGGCAAGATTTGTTCTATCGAACTCATTTTCTCTAGCTCCTCACGCTCAACTTTTCCTGGGACCTTTTCAGTAAGAAGCTCTTGAAGAATTTTTTTTCTTTCGCTTTCATTTCATGTACAGTAGCTTTTTGTTTTGATAAAAAGTCAGAAATTTTTGTTTTTAATGTTAGCACACGTAGAAATTTTGCTATACTTTCAAATTCCTCATTTTAAAATTTTGTTTCCTACTAGTTGTAGTAATTATTGTATTCTATTAGTATAGTTTCTATATTAATATATTTCTTTATATATAATTGCATCCTAATAGTAGCAGTTTTATTAGTACTAAACTAAATAAAGTCTTTGGTTATATTTCGTTGTCTACCGACATGTATAATATAAAGAGGGGCTGCTATATTATATTTTTCTTTATTTATATGTAGAACAAGCAACCTTTTAATAAAAACAAAAATATAGAAATGTGCAGACTTTATACGTGCGTATATAATGATATATTACGTGCATGCATAATGATATGTGCATATTTATTGTATTAAAATAACCTTCAAATTTAACCAACTATTAAAATGCTTAATATTCTTAATTTTAAAAGAAATAATTAAATGTTTGATTATTTATGTTCATTTATTTTAGTGACACATATTCAAAAGGAGGCAAAATGTGTTGGTCAGGGATGGGCAGAGGTTAGGTCAACCGGAGTCTCATACAGATTCCATATTTCTTTTTGGGGGATATCTATATTATCTATCTATCTATATATATATTAGATACATACATATATATATATATATATATATATATTAGATATATATCTACAGAGATATAGCTCACATTTATTTAACATTAAAAAATCAACTAAGCAATATGAATTAAAAAAATATAGGCAAACATTTTATAGAATGAATAAAATGAAAAAAAAAATTTAATAATTAAAAGTCATTTGATTCGCTTTAATAGTTTTTTTTAAAATTCGGGCCTATAAATTGTCAGGGCTGTTATTTAAGATTAAATAATCATCGTTAATTGTGAGCAATATTTTGATTTGGCAAAGTTTAGTGTAAACATTCACAGCAATATGTTATACCAAAAATTAAAAATAGTCTTCAATCTGTTTTCTTTTAAGTTATTAATGATTCTGGCGCCCATATCCAAAACTTTGAGTCTGGAAAGAGATTTGTAATGATTGGCCCTTCATCATTTCTATTCCTTCCGTATGGAATCACATCAAATACTGGAAAACCCTCTTAAACAATATCAATTGCAAATAGATTGAAAAAAAAGTAAATGTAGATTTAAAATGACACAGGCCTTAAAATCTAGTTTTAAAATTCTTTTTCAGTTTTTCTTGATATTAATTTATTTTGTCTTAACTCGATATTAAAGAAACTTGCTTTTAAATGAGGAAAAGGTTTAATGTTTTCACTTTAGATAATTATTGTGGCAAATTTAATATAAAATACACTGTTCTTCAGAGCTGCATTTAAACACAGAACCATTTTGTCCGCCTTTGGTGATCAACGATTAAAATACACATTGATTTATTTTTTGTACATCTACTTAAAGTACAATGAATGCAGAAAATGAACTTGTTGTTTATTTTGTAGTTTTTTCATCAATGAGATAGTTTGAATCGAAATTTGCCTGTTGTTTTTATTCTCTGCCTCCAAATTTTTATCGTGTCTCCTGGAAGTATGCCAAAAACAAATGTATAGTTATGCGTATATGGATTTATTTCATGCAGTCAAATGGCCTTTTTCGAAATGCACACAAATATTAAAGTGGATGATAAATTAATTTTCAATTTATAATACATTAATATTTATTAGTTTCGTGTTTTACAATTATTCCTCAGCGTTAACGAAAAATTATTAAAAATTTAAAGAAAACGTTTTTAACCTTTAAATCCTTCAATATTATTATTTATTATTCATGACATACTGACAGAAATTTAAAAAATTAAGATATTTACTAAATATGCTTATGGTACATGTATACATGCATACTACTGTGTCCAAAAAGGAAGACTAATTTTCAATTTAAAATTCCCGGGGATAATGGAATTTCAATTTTTTTTTCTTTTTTAGGTTGCTGACACTATCCTTGACATCTGTGTGAAATTTGACGTCAAAATATTCATTAGCGTTTGAGTTACGCTTGACTTTGTGAGACGCTAAAATTAATTCCGGCGATTTTTGAAATGTCTGAATTAATTGAGCAAAGAACTTGTATTAATTTTGTCTGCGGAAACGTATAGAATGTTGCAGAAGACATTCGATGAGCATTCTTATATCGGAAAGAAATTTTTAGAAGTGGTCAAAACAGTTCAAAGAAGGCAGAGAACGCGTCGAAGAGCAAGAGTGCTCTGGTCGTCCACCAACCTCAATCGACGAAGCTCACGTCCAAAAAATTAAAGATTTGGTGCTTGCAAACCATCGATTTTAGAGACCTTGCTGATAATGTTGGAATTTCAAAAGGATCGGCCAATTCCATTTTAGGCCTCAAACGCGTCAAATCTCGATTGGTACCGAAAACATTGGATGCGCCAGCTCACACTGCATTGATTCTTCGTGACTTTTTCGCCAAAAATGAAACCCATATCATTCCACAACCCCCGTATTCACACCGTGCGACTTCTGGTTATTCCCTAAACTCAAAAGACCACTCCAGGGACACCGTTTTGAGTCTATTGAATAGATTCAACTTGAATCGCCGCGAGCTTTGAACGCCATCCTTGCCGATGACTTTTTATCATGCATTGAGGATTGGAAAAAAGTTTGCATAAGAGCATTGTGTCTGAAGGGGATTACTTTGAAGGCAATGAAATAAATTTGGTAGAATAAATAAAGAGTTTTTGAAAAAAATAAATAATTGCTCTTACTTTTGGGCACAGTAGTAAGTCGTGTTTATTCAAGTCTTGTGAAATAGATCAAATTATATTCCTTTCTTTTAAAAATATATCCAAATATTAAAGGGAAAAATGATTTGATTTTTTACTACCTTTATTCATTTCGCATTGATACATGAAAAAATATGTAACGAAGTACATCACAATTAAATAAGCCCATTTCTGTCCGTTTGTTCTTTTCTATTAAAATAAAATTAATTATTTACCTTGAAAAGATATTGTAACTATCATAGCGAAAAAGTAATTTAGTATCTAGTTTTTAACATTAATTATATTGTTTTCAATTGATTGTTACATTGCAAGGATAAAAGTACGCGTTTGTATACACTAATTTATTTCTTCTAAAAATATTCTAATTTTTGACGTCGAAAAATTTCATAAAGGATGGCTTTTGCGATTACAATCTTCGCTAACATCTATGGTAGATTTTGAAATTTATTTTTAACGGTAATAATATCAGAATTAGAAGTCGTTGTATTTTCACAGCATTACGCTTATTAAGTTCAATAAAACAATTATCAATAGAGAAACTGTATTTTTAACATCAGCCTACTAATAGTAGGGTAATTAACATTTGCAATTACGTGGCTAGTGTCTCTTTTTAAGTTTTGTTTGATACTAGTTTTGTGAAAAACACTATTAAATAGGGTAAAGATCCAAAAGACTTACCCATTTCTCGATATTTTTGAAAGTATTTTGTAGGTAATTGATATATTCAACAGTAGGCTCCGTGCAGTTCTTAAAGTCCTCAACAGAGGTATCCTTTTTGATGGTGGAATTCAAGGTCGTAATTTGACTATCAGACATGTTTTTTATTAACTTAAGGAAAGTATATGATAAAATAAATCAAACGCAATTATATTATTTATAATAATGTGTGACCAAAACAAAAGTCCGTTTTGTTTATTTTGCGAAACTATTCGATAGTTTTCTTTTGTTTTGATGAATATCGGTGGACAAATTCAAAGTGAAAGCGGAAATGACGTCAAATTTTTCATTTCCGCTGCATGTTTTCGTCGAAGTTGGAACTGACGATTGAGGAAGCAATAGTTCAGAGCAAGGTTTCCCCAAATCTAATTTCGAAAGCCATTTCATTGAATCGATATTTCATAAATCCAAGCTTATGAATATTTATATTAAATAATATATACACACACAAATATATAGATATATACGAGTGTGTTTACATATTTTTGAAAAATTTTAGGTGCCTTTGTAAGTATTGATTACTTAAATGCTCGATCTTAAGATCTTAAGACATTTCTTCCTGTTTTATGCTTTTCATGAAAGAGGGACTTTCGAAAAATGTCAGGAGTAATGAATATTTTTAGCTATATTTTCAATATTCCTTTTAGTTTCGCGAGTGGTAGGTTTAATTACAGTCACTTCTAAAAAGCAACTCAATACAATGGTTGATCGGTAAAGTACCGGATTATTTCGCAATATAATATAGAAAAGTTCTATACGTATTAATTGTATCAGTACTGTTTTTTTTAAAGAAGTGATCAATTTCGAAGTATGATTGATGACTTCGTTTTTCAGCGTTTTACTTTTTGAAAAAAATTGCCTAAATTTATTTTTTAAATATAGGACTTAAAAACTTTCTTCGTAGTAGGTGAAATAATTTTTCCACTTATCTTATTTTTAATTTTCTATTATAGGAGAAACCTGAGATAATCATCTCACTGAAACTCAATTTGCAAATCAATTCAATTCAAAAGATATGTCTAGGCCATATCTTTTTATTTTCTTTTTTGGTTAGAAACAGATATTTTTTTATTACAGTGGTTTAGAGTAACCCATGCTTTATGAAGGATCGCAATGAATTTCCATTTATTTACTGCTAAATGATTTTCATCCTTTTCTACATTCAGTCACATTCTTCTTCAAAATCCAGTGGAAGTTATTTTGTTCACTTTTTTGAAACTGTAAATATTTTTTAACTGATTCAACGGATCACATTGATATTTCAAGACTTTACATTTGATTTCTGCGCATTTCTTGTTGTTACACAAGCCTTCACTTTATAAACATTAGCCACATTACGTACACTTTTTGGAAAGTCTTCTTTCCATATGAAAGAATTTATTCTCTTTCAAATGAATAATATCACTAATTTTGAAAATATATATGCTAATACAATGCAATTTACAATAGTTTTGAATTACGTAATACGAATACATCCCTCGTTGAAAATGCAAAAATATACCTTTTAATTCAAATCTTGTTTACATGAATTTTGAAAGAAGGAATCCATTTAAAGGTAATAGATAATTTTCCTACATTTAAAATAAAACTTTGTTTTCAAAATGTTTTACTTTACAATATCTGCATTTTTTTATCTTTCATCGAAACCCTTTAAACACCCTAAAATATTCCTATATTATACCTTCCTATATAATACGCCCTATATAATACCTCCTAAAAATTATCTTTGTGTGTATAAAAATCTGCCATTTTACCGTTTAGTATTAGTGAAAATGTACACGTACAAAAAATTCTCTAATTTGAATATTTTTTATTGTCTGTCTTTTCTTTTTGTAAAACATTTAATCGTTAATTACAGACTAATTTAAATTCTTAGAGATCACTTCTGATCTTAAGTACCGTTATAAGTTTAAATGTTTTTCTTTAAGGAAGTAGATTGTTATATAATCAAACATATCGAGAATTAGTTTTTGTGACTTTCATTTTAATAAAAGTCAGGGCTTTAAAAAAATTTGATAAAACTTTAATTGGTTACACTGAGCAATTAAAGTTGAGAGCCTTGAATAACTCTAACTCCCTGGTACTACAGTCCCCTGATGGGATAAGGCTGTCTGCTACCGGCAGATTTCGAGACAGAAACACGAATGCTCAAAAACAATACGAATGCATTAAAAGGGATCTTTAACATAAATTATTTTGCTACTTTATATAATGCAGGTGAAATTTCTCAGACTTTCAGTCTAAAAAAAATTCTATGCAACAAAATAAAATTCTACAGTATGATCCGAAAATAGACGTATCCATATATTTATAAATAAATTTTAATAATTGAAAGCCCATTCTCGTGATGACAGGAGCATAGAGTTCGACTACTTTTCTACAAATGGAAACACTCAAAGTAGCAGCCGTTCTCTTGTTCCCATAAATGAAAGCAGAGACCCATCGGCCGCTGTTATAGTTAATGTTATCAGTTTTTTTCAAGCTCTGCGCACCTTTCACATTGTATGCCTTCACAATGAGTTCACATGTTCTGTACGAAACGTTGGCAGAATCTTCTCGATGAGTTTCTGGGAGATTCGAACCTTTACATTTTTTTCAGTCCTTTTTCCCACCATTATGACCCCTGGCCTTTCTTCTCTCAGTTTCCAATTCCTCTTTGATTTCCTCTTTGGTCTTGTGTATTTTTTCCCTAACTCTGCGCACAGCGTAAGAGAAAGTTTTGCAATAATGCTCAACAATGTTTTTGCTCTATGATAACGACAGACAGAAAAAGGACGTCTTTTTTATACGCAATTTAACACAATTCTAATGAAAGCTGTCGGCTGGGTACATGGCACTATCTATGTAGCTTGAATCGAATTGTAACACAAGTAAATACTTTTATTTGTTAAAAAGTTATTAGTCCATTTATGGGGCTATCGATTTTTGGATCATGAAGTATTGTTATGATTCGATTTAATTTTCAAAAAATTCGGAGATTAAAAATTTTTTTTGGGCATTGAAAAAATCCTCATGTATTAAAACAAATACAAAAATCTATATACTCGTGCATTTATTTTATTTGAGGGGAAAAATTCGAGGGCTTTTCACACTTACAAGGTGCAAAGCAATTTTGAAAGGTAAAAATTTTAATAATTAGTGTGGATATTTTTCACTTACTTTTTCTTTTAATATTACGCAATTTAAAATTTCGGTCATTAAAAATTGTTTTTGTTGTAATTAAAACTCCTCCGAAATGACATTTCTCTGCTATTACACCGTTGTATATGATTTGGGGGCAACCCATTTTACCCCCTCATCGAATTATGTTAATAAATTTTGTTTATTTTATAAGGGTTTTTGAATTTCCTTAATAACTAGTGTTTCTGGTATTTCATATGAAACGAAACTCTCAACTATTATTTATATTTCCTATTCAATTTAATTCCCTCAGTTAGTAAGAACGATACATAAATGGAAATCCCAAATTAGTCTACAGATACATCGCAACCCTTTTGGTGGCAGAAAGTTTCTCGTAATTCAATTTCCAAACAGAAAATCGATCTCAGATAGGAATCAACTCTGATTAGGAGTGTACATCAAGTGCAATTTAAATAAAGGACCAGAAAAGTTGTCTCTAAAACAGTACCAGTCAGAAAGGGTATATTTTATAAAGATACATTTTAATCCAACCTAAATAAAGTAGAATATACTAGAATCATATAATTTAAGTATGAAAAACGTTTTCGGGGAGCTAGATGTATTTTAGAAACTAAATATTCTAACCATTTCGAGCATTTTTTGAGCATAAAATTGAAACAACTATGAGCAGGTTAAAAGCAGAGGAAGAATGATTATTTCCTCTTAATATATATATATAGAGAGAGATTAATAAGCTAGAATTATTTTAAATTAGTTTTTTAGGGGGTTTAATAGTTTGAATACGCTGATTATTAGTAAGAAATGGATTTATGTGTTGTCTGGCCTGATGGCCGAATGGCTAGCGCTCTGGCGTTCGGTACCGGGTTCGAATCCCGGCTTGGCCATGAGTGTTTGTAGTGGCTCGGAATCCACTTTAAGCTGTAGGTCTCGGTCCTAATAGGATCGTAGAACGCTGCGGGGGCATTGTTACTCCGCGTCCGTGGCTTACCATCAAGTTACACGCGCCCCCTGGGTAATGCAAAATGAGTAACATCGGCGCAGCCCTTATGGCGGAAGATCACGGTCTATTTGCCAGCTGCATTAGAAGAAAAAAAAACATTTAAAATAAAAATGAATTAAATTATCAAAATTATAATAGTAGTTTTATAAGGAAAAGAGATGGACGGAGTGACTTTTGAAATTCTTTTCAAGGAAACATGAATGAGATTTATGCATATAATTCAAAATGTTACAGCGTGAATATTATTTATTATTTAAAAGAAAGAGAAAAAAATTACGTTTTAAATAAATAAAAAGTTTATGAGAAATCTATTACCAAAAGTTTATATTAGTGTTTGTATGAAGACATAAATATTATTAATGAATTTTCAATAAGAAAATCAATAAACTATACCTTTGCTAATTATAAAGGCAATGAACTGACTCTCATGAGAATAGGATATCTGAAACAAGGAGAGAGATATTCACAATCATTTTTAACAACCCAGACATTTCACTGCCACTACAGTTGACAAAAAAATCCAAAAACATTAATAACTTTATTATTTATTATTAGATCTTCCCATAAGAACCGGAAATGGTGCTAACTAACTTATGGTACAGTGCAGTTTATTAACAAAATTAATTAGCATGGTTAATTAAGCGCTAATTCATATTTTTTTCAATTCGGAAAGCGTGAATTCTTAACACTCAGCATGAGGATGGTAATGGTAATACAACCTTTATTATAACAAAGAAATAATTTAATTCGCTTGACTGAAGTTTTTAATATTTTTAATTAAATTTTTTATGCATTTTACTGTATTTTCAAGTTTTAAATATATATCTACCTATATATATATATTTATATGTGTGTGTGTGTAATTATTATTAGTCAAACAAAGAATATGAATTATTTTTATTGGTTACAATCTTTTTTCAATGAAATCAAGCAAATTTTTCTTAGCAGTCATAACCAATACGATAAAAATTCTGTTAACGAATTAAACGATTGTAATATTGATAGGGATCCTTTTCTGCAATTAAAGAGTTACTGAAATTTTACCACAAAAGTTGGTTTTCACACGCCAAATCAATTGCGCTAAAAATCTCGGTTTCCGTAAATGAAAAATTTCGAGCCAGTGGCTAATTAATTTTGTTAATCAACTGTGTTACACCATAAGTTAGGCTCCTTCGAGCCACTTCCAATGATTCCATTTATGTGAAGATCTAAGGGTAACTACAAAAGTTATTAAGGGTAATAAATTTTTTTTCTGGGGCCAATTGTGCATTTTCAAAAATTTTCTTTGCTTCCGTTGGCTTTTAAAATGACATTGGATTGTACAGTTGGAATGATCCGAAATTCTAGCTACAATATTTTTTACAATAAATCCTTTTAATGAAAAAAGGTTGAAATTAAATAATACCCTCCTTTTATCGAAGTGGTTGCTGTCAGATTTTATTAATTTCGCGAAACATATACATGAACAGATACGAACTGCTGTGTTAAACTATCGCTTTCTGACAAAATGCATTTCGAATTTGCAAATTCAGTACGAGAAAAAATTGAAATTTGTAGGCAAATATTTTCTTTGAAATAAACAATTCTATAAAAATATATCTTGAAATATCATAAAATACTAAAAATATGTCTGTCATACTAAAGGTACATTACTTGAACTATTGAAACACTTGAATCCGACTCAACGATGACGCACGCTGGTATTCACCTTGAGGGCTATTTTTATATATGATTTTTGGTACATACTTTTGCGGATATTGAAACATTTTATGTCGGAAATTTGACTTCATGTTTATAAAAGGCAATGAAAAATTCGTAGAAGCGAAAACATGAAAGACAGTAAGAAAGAGCGGAAGTGAAGCATGAGGAAAAACCCAACGATGTGCACGAGTTGTACCAAATTCACTTTTATTTTATTCCGTAAGAACTTTTTACTAACCCTGATAGAAAAATCGAAAATAGTTCACAACCACGGCAAAAGTAAATGAACTATCTACATTTGTATTATAAATTTAAAAACGACTCACATTTACAATAGAATAAAGTCATATATAGATATATATGGACCATCCAAACTGAACATGAATTTAAATTGTATGTGTAATATAAACCTATCCGTAATATATCATATCTTTACTTATATAATTAGTCAGCATAATTAAGTATTTGCTCTAATAAGAGTCACATTTGGTTCAGTTTATTTTAAAACATAAATAATGTAGACTAGTTATTACAAGGAAGTTCTCTTTTTTAATACATAAGAATGTTCTCGTGATTGTACAGTCGTGATTGAATAATAAACAAGTAATATAAAAAAAATTCCTACTTTTTTTTCACTATATTGCAGAAAGTCCTTTATAAATAATTTTCATTCATTTCTTTAAGTTTATCTGGCCCCATCTATTGGTAGATACAGGCAACTTAAATCTAAAAAAAAACTAAAATTGATTAAGAAAATTTAATTAATGAATTAATATTTGAAAAAAACTGTATTAACATCAAGTGTCATCCACTACAAGTTCAAATACATTTTTTAAAACTTGAGTGGATGAATAACAAGTATTTTATTAACGATTGAAAATTTGAACAAGATATATATAGGGAGAGTGTGAGTTAATAGAAGGACTTGAAAAAATAATAATAATAACTGCCACAATCACGGCAGTAAATAGAGGAATTAGCCTACATTTGTATATTAGTTTCATGAAAAAAACAATTTATATATAGAATAGAAGCCATCCATGATATTAGAATTTATTTTGTTAATCTGTTATGGAATCGAATGTACTTATATCAGCTATATTATAACTTTTTTAATTTATAACAAATTAAATTATAATTGAGATCAAGCATTTGCATTAGTTCTATTTAAAATATTTAAATTAAAATAAATTGAGTCAAATATAACTCATACTACAACAAATATTTAATTGTTATTGGGTTATAACTAATGATATTACACTATATGATATGATATTATCCATAACAATTCCAATTCACATTCACTTTGGAGGGTCCATAAATATCGAAAAATGCTTTTTATCTTTCTATAGGGAATTTTATTACACTCATGTCCATAAATTAAGGATAATTCGGAATCACACAGAAATTGAACTCTAAAATAAAAATTTCACCTGTAGAATTACCACACACATCTTGAAGAAGAATATGCAAATTATAGGAAACCACCAGATGGCGCGGATAGTACGTCACAATGACGAGAGTGTAAGAGAGGGGTATATAAGGAATGGTGGCAAAGATGTAAAATTGTTCACAAGCGCTTTAAAAGCCTTTCAGTGCAATAACCGCATAGTCATGGCACAAAGGAAGCATTTGGATGATTTTTTACGTGGTAGAATTATCGGACGACTGGAATGTGGACGTACCCAGCTGGAAGTATCCGAGGAACTTGGAATCGCCCAGAGTGTCATCTCCAGGCTTTAGCAACAATTCCAAGATGATGGTAATGTGAGTAGATGTTACAGCACAGGTCGTCCCCGAGTTACAACGCCGAATGAGGACCGGTATTTAGCAGTTACTGCCAAAAGAAACAGACGGAGCACAGCATCAGACTTGTCTCTTCAGCTCTCTTCAGCTACCGGTACGACAGTTTCAAGGCAGACCGTGTACAGACGCTTAGGGCACATTGGTCTATATGCTCGTAGGCCTGTCAGATGTGTTCCACTTACCGCAACTCACTGTTGCCTGCGATTAACCTGGAGTAGAGAGCATGCATTGTGGACACCGCAACAGTGGTCTGGTGTGATGTTTTCCGACTAGTCCAGGTTTAGTTTGCAGTCTGATTCTCGCCGGACTTTCATATGGAGAGCGCCAAACAAATCGACACTTTTCAATTTTTAATTTTTTTCATTTTAGTTTTAAATTATTATTATTTGGTATAAAATTTTAAGACATACATTTTGGGGTGATTCGGCTCTCACAGATTCGTTTCAAATTGTAGTGTCACAATGTGTGTTACAGGACCATGGATAACGCGGAATCTGCGACATGTCGTCATCATCTACTAGAATCCAGAGTATTCTGCTTTATACAGAGTTGCATTTCCGATTTGACTTTATAGAAGGACCTAACTTAATAATTACGGTTAGAAATAATATATTTCCATGAATTCATATGCGCTTATATCCTCCGAAACCAGAGTGAATTGGGAGTCACAAAGGATTTGTGATAATCGGAGGAGGGAGATCTAACTCTTCAAGTTTTAAATTAAAATCTAAAAATTGAGAGATCGCACTTTAAGATTGTAATTTCGAAACATGCTCCCAAACGTGTTTCTGTTGTTGAAACTGAAATAAGGGGAGTTGATAAATTACTGGAATATAATTAGGATCCTTTTTCTAAATGGGAAAATTTATTATGACATTTGCCCTGTTACGTTGATATCGAAAAATTATGATAAAAAAATTATATTCATCATTTAATTATCACTAAAATAAAATTTCAACGATTTTATTATAAAAATTATACGATTAAATTATAAAAAGAGTTTTTAAAAGCATTTTGTTAAAGCAAATGAATGAACAATTTCATTGAGATAATTTTTCGAAATTTATTTCTATTTGTGGTGTTGTTTAAACTAATAAGTAAAAGAGGATTTCTTTACTAACTTGCAAATTACGAAAAATACTGAAATACTCACTAGCCCTTAATAATTATATCTAATAAACACGACACATCAAAGCAATGCAAAGAAATCTCCAGAGTAAAACCGCACACACACACATATATATATAAAGAGAGATAGATATAGATATTAGCTCAAAATTATTATTGTGCATGAAATGTATTAAAATTGCCAATAATTATACAAAACATATAAAATATTTGTAAATAAATGTTCACATGACATATTTGTTTAGTTGTTAAATAGTTTGCATTTAGTATTTTAGTTTCAAGATGTTACAAGAATTACAAGATAAGGTGTTTACTACTAACATAAAAGTTTGCAAAGTATTTATAATTATTAATACATGCAATTCTAATAAATAAATATCATTACATTCAATTAATAAATATCATTACATTCAATTAATAAATATAATTTTTTTAAATTTATTTTTCAGGTGATTTGGATTTTATAGGCCATTTATTAATTCCTAAAGGATTACAACATAAAAGAAGTTTTCTTATCCAGCAAATGTCTTCAGAAGTTTAATATATTATGGTAAATTAAAGAGAAATAAAGCTTGAAGAATACTACGTGTAGCTAATCTTATCTTTGAGATATCGAATTTTTATTAGACTTTCCATGATATTTTTCAACTTCAATTTGAATGCCATACCTATTATAACCATGCCCAATGATAAAAAATTGAAATCCCTGCATTCCCAAATCTGGCATGAATACGAACTAAATATTTAACCTTAGAAAATGGTTAATAAGTTAGATATTTATACAAACATTTTCAATTTGAGAATGTTACTCAATTCAAT
The DNA here is from genome assembly GCA_021605075.1 of Caerostris darwini. Classification (NCBI taxonomy): domain Eukaryota; kingdom Metazoa; phylum Arthropoda; class Arachnida; order Araneae; family Araneidae; genus Caerostris; species Caerostris darwini. Next base: position 387,931 of record BPLQ01002587.1, on the reverse strand, counting down.
CAATAGCACTTCCTGACAAATATTTAACACTTGATATTCTTTTTTGTTTTTTCTTCGTTTACTAAATTTTTAACAACTCTAAGTAGTCTTCTAAATTATTTTGTCTTAATTATGTTAATATAGATTTATTTAATTATTCTAAGCCAGAATTCAATTCAAAAGAATCAATTCTGAACAATTTTCTGACAATCTTCCCAGTTCTAAGAATGACAATTGAATGGCTATTTAACATAAATAAAAGAATAGAATGAAGAATAAGTAAAGATGTTAATGTATTTTTCAGAGTCATTTGTAAAATATTTTTAGGGATGCATTACAGTCTTATAAAAACAGTAACGTTTTTAGTAATTTTTTTAATGTTTTCTAGCATATATTTTATACACTCTTTTTATAAAGAAACAGTTCTTCCCCTAAAAAAACCAGGTCTTCTCTACATATTGAACAACCAAACTACTCATAAAAACTATGTGGTTTTTACGCCCGGTTGTCGAATCCCAAAATATGATCCTTTCGACTTCACTGTAAGACGTTATTTCATCCAGACCCCATACGTTTACAATTGTGGGCCGAAGAAGGCTGTATTTGAAGTTTCGGAAGGAGGTGTTGTGAGCGTTGACGAAAATGAGCTGTACAAGCAGTATAAGGTGAAGAAGAATCAAATGGATTGCTATTTTAATCCCGTCCTCAGGAAGAACAGGGGTAGGAAGCCTGATGATAATTTCTATCTAGGAAAAGAACATGACATGATATTTGGCCTACCCATTGAAGATGATTTTATACTTTTAAAATGCCGAACTGAGAATAAAACTTTAATGTCGACGCCCTTGCTTTTAACACCAATCAAACCAAAAGTAGAAATGCGATACGAAAATAATTTAAATAAAGAAAGCAGGAAAGAACAACTCAACGTTATCATTGTCGGGATTGATTCCATATCGAAACTAAATTTCGTTCGATATTTCCAAAACACTTTGAAATACCTGAGAAAAAATCTGTCAGCCATAGAACTTCATGGATTTGTGAAGGTTGCTGACAACACTTACCCGAATTTAATACCATTTCTAACAGGGAAGCATCGAAATCATTTTAAAGGGAAGGAAAGAAGATACGGATTTTTTGACGACGTCGATTTCATTTGGAAAAGATATTCGGCTGTTGGATATCGCACTTTATTCTCAGAAGACGCTCCCAGTATGGGAGCCTTCGTCTTAAACAGGAGAGGATTTAAGAATCCTCCTACAGATTATTACAGCCGTCCATACTCAGTTGCAGTAGAAACACTTAACTTTAGACACAGGACACATTGCATCGGTCCAAAACTTGAAATGGAAGTATATTTTGACTATTTAAAGAATTTTGTGTCCACTATGGAAGACAGACACTTTTTCACATTCACTTTCGTTGCTAGATTGACTCATGATATTATAAAGTATGCTGGATTTGCAGACAAGCCTTCTTATGAGTTAGCAACTTATTTAAAAGAAAATGCAATCTTGAATCGATCTCTTTTTATATTCTTCAGTGACCATGGAATTCGGTTTGGTGATATTCGAAGAACATACATTGGTAAAATCGAAGAAAGGATGCCTTTCATGTTTCTAATGTTTCCTGATTGGTTCCTCCAAAAATATCCCGTGTTTGCAAAGAATTTAGAGACAAATAGAAATCGCTTGACGACGCCTTATGATATACATGCTACACTTCTTCATCTCTTGGATCTCGAAAGAGAAACATTTTACACTCTTCACGGACAAAGTTTGCTTACTGAAATATCTCCTGAAAGAACATGTGCAGATGCTATGATTGCAAAGCACTGGTGTACATGCCAAACTCATAAAATCGTGTCCACTGATGATGCTAATGTTCGCCAAGCTGCTTTGTCAGTAGTTCGCAAGTTGAATAGATTATTGAAGCCATATTTGAAGTTATGCGCTCCGCTTAAAATGAGCAAAGTGTTAGATGCTAGGATTGTGCAACCCAGTGAGTCTTTGGTAGAAGTAGCACCCAAGGACTATTTAATCACCTTGATAGTTATTCCTAGTGGTGCGATTTTTGAAGCGACTGTTCAAGGAAGGAGGGACCAGTTTAAAGTATCCGATGAAATCAGCAGAATCAATAAATATGGAAACGAATCCGATTGCATTCATGACCCCTCTATCACAAAATATTGCTATTGCAAAGTAAATTTCATTAAAAACACATAAATCATTTTTGAAAGAATATGGACCTTATCTAGATTTACAAAAATAATCATATTCGAGCTTTGGTTTGTACCTCGAAATTCAATTATGCAGTTGAAAATTTTTTCATATATCATAAGGTTTCAAATTAAAAGAATTCCTACCTAAATATAATAATGGTAAGATAATGACAGATGCTCATTTGTGCGTACGCATCCAATCTTCTATCAAAATCCCATCTTTTTGACAATTATTCTACAATTAATTTAAATACATTCTAAGCAAATTTAACCAATTTAGCAAGCTTCTTGTATTATTCAACTTGTAGTTTTTCTTCCTTATTAGCTATTCCTTGCGTATTGAAAAAAATACCAATTCTCTAATTGAAAAATGACGGGGGTAAATTATTCAAAAAACAAATAAATAAAAGACGGTAATGAAATTCTATTTTATTTATTTGTAAATGAAAATAATATTGACTTTTATAAATAATTTAATGAAAAATTTTAATTTTTTCCAAATCACTCACAATATTAAATCTACCTTTCGTTTTACAAATATAAAAGAATAAAATATTATCAATGGCAGACATGTTCCAAGAAGATAGCTGCACAGTTAAAAAATTAAGCTTAAGTTACATGATTTATTGACGGAACCCTTCTCGAGCTGAATATTTTCGTAAATCGGACTATGTTTAGACTTTATAGATTCTTGTATAAAATTATAGTTTGTATAATTTATCAATGAGTGTTTGGTCAATACCGCATAAACTTTGCGGGGCGGGTACATAAAAATTGCCCGAAAATCTACAATGCAGAGCTTTCAAGAAAAATTCCAAATATACCAAACATGTCACATCAGGTACACGGAAAATAAGTTTTAACAGAAGCAGAAGCAGCGTTATTTGCATATGACTCAGATAATCTGATTGTGACTCAATGCATTGGTCATCCAACTTGTCGACGTCCAATTGGTCATCCAACGATTTGTGGAAATGAAGGCATCTTGCATAGCCGGAGGTAAATTTCTCTCGTAGTTTGTAATACATTGCTACTACAGTGATTGCAGGTAAAGCTCATAGTGTAATATTGACGAATGCGATATATTATCCCTATGCAAAGACTGCCGTTTGTTTCATAGTTGCTGATCATTTGTGTAACCTTATCGTCCATTTAATTCTTTTCAAAACGATGCATTTTCGCAGACCATAGAGATACAACTTTAATTTTTTATTGTCTTTAATTTTTTAGGCATCTTCCGTTCTACATGATTTACAATAAAACTTATTTTCCTTGCACCGGATGTTACGTCACATTTTTTTTCTCTCGAAAACTATACGTCGTAGACGTACGATTCTATGGCCAATTTTTATGTACTCCGAGCAAATATTCTCGTCCTGCTCAATTTATGAGCTAATGATCCTGTAATTAGTTAATTATTAATGATCCTGTAATTGTTTTATTCTACTCTTATAATTCGGATATATCTAAGTATCCCCACTTTATTTGAATTTGTGTTATAGGACATTTTGTAAGAGAATTATGGAGTTTTACATCACCAGTACAATGAATCAGTGCACAGTTTTGTAAGAATTAGCTAAAGAATAATCCTTACCTAAAAATAATAACATAGCATACCTTAAAAAAGAATACCTCAGAATAAGAACACATTAGCTAAATAATAAAATTCATCGAGTTAGTTTCAAATAGAAAAGATAACAAAAAGTGAAATCTTTTAGCATTTGGATTCTTTTTACATATACACTAGTGAATCTCTATAGATATTATGTTACATATTTATCAGAATACTTAATAAATTCTCAAGTAAAGGATAACTATAGTGCATAGTCTTAAACGATACTTCAATATTCTAAAGTTCATGGATATTTTTAAAGAATTTTTTAATTTAGCTGCACATATGAAATTAAAAGACAAAGTTTACTATAAATACAAAGAAAGTAGTGAAAGAAACATTTAAAAATTCAAAATAATATTTGAATTTTATAATTCAGATGTTACATAGTGCCCACGTAAATTTTTATTACTGGACAACGAAAAAGTGTATGAAACATTGTAACCTCTTTTAAGTTATCAAATCTGAATAATAGTATCAACATTACATGCGTTTCTTATCGAAAGTTTGTAAATTTAGCATCAATGAAATGTTCACAAACTTTGGAATTGTGGCATTATGTATGTGAAAGCTATTTATTTTTTGTAAATGTTTGTCATTCTGTTGATTGTTTATGTAAAAGTAGGCAGTTTATCTCCATTTAAACTATGTTATGACAAAGTTTGAAGATATATATTTTTTGAATTCGAAGATTTAAACTATGAGATAGGTGTACAATATTTTATAGGTGTTCTACATTCTCATTAAATGACAATGTGTACTAAATAATTTTCATTTTGTACGATGCCAGTTGATGGCCATAAATTTTTTTAATTGATAATTATCTATTTCTTTTGGAAGTCTAGAATTTTAGTTATTTGTACAGTTAAATATAATATATTTTTATTAATTTACTTTTTAATAATTTTTTATGTAAAATGTAATGGTAGTGATAATAAAATGTTATAAAATTCATTTCTTTTTATATAACCACAAGTTTTTTCTAGTCAGGTGCTTCCGATGTTTTCAAAGAGAATGTAAATATAAATAACTAATGCATTAGTTAATAACTCAAATGTGTATCCTTTAAGCGTAATGCACTTTATATACAAAATTTTAACAAATAGATTGTGTGAAAGAACATTTTATGAACAACCATAGAGCATTTGGATCATGGTAAACAGCAGATAAACATACTAGGTGAGCAACTAAGTTTTCAGAGTTTTTTATCAATAAAAAATTGCAAATTTCAAGAGAAAGACAAAAAAATTGTTTATTCAAAGTATCGCTCCTCATCAACTGTGTATTTTTGCCATCTCTCTGGCAATACATGAATACCGCGTAGATAAAGTGACGATTCTTTGGACCGAAACCATTCATTCAATTTTGCACTTCTTCGATTTTTGCCAAATGTAGCTCAGCCAAGCCATATGCCATCAACCGGAATAAGTAATAATCAGAAAGGGCCAGGTATGGCAAATACGACGGGTGCAGTAGCAGATCCCATTTCAGTTTTTTGATGGTATCCTGGACTATGGCATGGAGAGTCACCCTGCAGTATCACTCGATCGTGTCCATTCTGGCCATTTTTCGTGCAAAGCATGGTTCATACTGTTTAGTTGTTGTCGGTATCGATGCCCATTGTCAGTTTCGTTTTAGTCTTCCGGAGAGCACCTTGTCTGCAGTGTCGAAATCGCCACTTCTCAAGCGTTTAAACCAATCTTCACAGATAGTTTTTGATGGTGTATGTTCCCCTCAAGCAAACGAAGTGCTTAAGTTGCATTTTTTAAAATTAAAGCAGAAAAGCAAAACTTTTCATATATAGTGTATATTTGGTCAAAAAAACTCGACATCTTCGTTGTTAAAACATTCCTTTTTACGCGTTATGTGTTGTGTTAGTATTACAATTGATTATTGTTGACAGATGTCTAATCTATAAAAAAAACTTATAACATATATGTTTACGACATGTGCCGTTAGCCATGAGTGAAAACTAAAAACTTATTTGTTCACCTAGTAACGTAAAATTATGTGTTCTCAGTAAATGTGATAAAACAAGCTCAATAAGACTTTCGCTTGCAATGACTATTTTCCTAAAATATGTAAAAATGGGATCCTTCATGAATAGAATAAAATATCTATTTTTATACAGTTCGTGTCATTTTTATCATTTTGGTGATTTTCTGCATGAATAAATGTCAATCCCTTTCAAATAATTTTCATTTTTAAATTTATACAGTGGGTGCTAAAATTTTTCGAACAGTTTAATTTGGAGCAGTTTAATCAATGTTTAAAATCTAGATATTTCTTATTTAAATGTTCACTCTGATGACTTTCCACGACATGGCTTTATTCTATTCCTTCTGAACTGTTTTCCATCAATTCCGATGCAATTAATAAGAGCTCTTTTCTGCAGACTATTCTAAGGTCATGGCAGGAATAGTTTGAAAAAGCAATAACTGTAGCAATCATCCTTTTTTTAAGGAATGCATTTCGAAGTACGACAGGCGACTTTGCCTTAATGTAGTTTACTCTTCAAAATTTCATTGGGACTAAGAAATTGAATTTCTTCTGAAATGCAGGATGTGAAACATTTTTCTAATTGTGTAACGATAGAAGTTGCACATTTTTCTCATTTTTTTTTTTTTTTTTTATTTCGAGTCCACCTATTGTTAGAGAAACTGACGACAAACATGAACTCCTTATTGAAGATATTTTTCTGATTTTTCTGATTTTTTTTGATGATATTTTTCATGTCAAATAATGCGATATAGCTAAAACATTTTATTCCAGAACAATTATGCTACTTTCATCCTTCACCGAAATTGTTCTAAAAATGAATAATTTCTTGTGTCTTATTATTCTTAATAGAGTCAATAACCATCAGTGCGTTATGAGCTGCAACTTCGGTTTACTACAATGGAAGCATCGGGGTCCAAATTATTTTGACCATATTTTATCCATAGTCAATAGCCATTAGTGCGTTAAGAGCTGCAACTTCATGTTACTACAAAGCAAGCATCAAGGTCCAAAATATTTTGTCCATAGTAGTCCATATTTTGTCCATTCTCAATAGCCATCAGTGTGTTATGAGCTGCAATCTCGTGTTACTACAATGCAAACATGGGGTTCAAAATATCTTGTCCGTAGTTGACGCGACATCTTTTCAGTTCTTTTTAATTTAAAAACTTCAGCAGCTTTTATATACAGTACATAGAGTGGAAAAGTTGGTGTTTTGTTGGAAATCATTGCAATATAATCAACAATAAAAATACATTTCAATGTAAAATATAAATATATATGCAACAGGTTCTGTTTTAACCAGAAAAAATATCATCATTCATTTTTACATCAAAACCATGTGTCATAATGCTTCAAACTTGCTGAGATAATAAATATTTGTTTTCGAAAACTTCGTTTAGCTTTGATGTATAAAAATTATTTGTTTTTGTATTGTATAGAATTGTCTTTCAAAAATAAATATTTATAAATCCACATTTGTTCCACAAAATATTTGTTGTTAATAAGAATTATTCATATGCTGCCTTTTATAATTATTGTAATATTTGCTGTAATTGTTATTATTGTAATATTTGCTGTAATTGTTACTATTGTAATCAATAATTGTTCTAGATCGTGTAATCAAAGTTAATTTTTATTTGTAGATTGCATTAAGTTGATCATAATAAAAATTTTATAGAAGCATTTCGTGTAAAAATTCTTTCCAGATTTAAAAAAGAGATATTTGAACATATTTTTATCTGAATAACTGTAACATTTATAATTTATTCTATGTTTTCACTTTTAAGTAAGAAATTATAAAACATTAGTAAGAGTTCATAGTGAAGTTTTAGTCAAATAATCGTTCTAATAGTGTAGAGTTTATTTTTGACGACACATATACCAAAAGATTTGACACTTTCAGAATATTGCGTGAACAATATAGGGATTGTAATTACGATTTATATAGCGTTACAATTTAATGCAGTTTAATTGCAAATTACAAATTAAAAGAAACTAATTGATTATAAGCATCCATTGAAAAAATTAGAAGAATTGTTTATTTAATCAAAATAGTTTTAACAAAATTAGTTTTAACTTTCTTTCGTTTATAATGTTGTATATTTTTCAATTCGACAGGCAATGTATTAAACATGATGATTTACCTAGGGATTTTTAAGCAGAAATGGCAATTTTAAAAAGTGACATGAATTTCTCAATGGGAATTTATTTTTATTTCTGGAATTACGAGAAAGCAATATATTATTTTTTATTAAGATTAGAAATTGATTCAATGCCTTAAACTCTACGCAATTCTTATTACAATAGCAACAAATCAAAGTCTTACTGAAAAAATACATTGTGAAAAAAAAATGTAAAATAAATCTAATAAAAAACCCAATATTAATTTTTTTAAACTTAAATCTTTAACTGAATTCTGAATAGTTATACAAAATAAAATATAGAGTCTTTTTGGAGCTGATCACTCTTCATTAATTAACATTTTAATAATGGGAATGAAATATTAGATACCGATACAAATTTCATTCTATAAAATTTTATGAGTTGTATTCATGTTTTACTAATTTTTAGGGTAAATCTATTAGAGCGAGTTTTTGTTTTTTTAGATTGAATTTTAAATATGTTTATTGTTAATATAAATTTTAAAAAGTAATTAATGATCTAACTTAATGTTTTCTATGACATTATTAAAATAATTTGAAACACTAAAAATCTTAAATAAATCATGAAATCATATTTTAGTAACAAAAAAACCCCTATAAGTTCGCCTGACAGATAACCGAGAGTTAATTAATATTCAATGTAAATGATAAAATCGTATAGTTCTTTGACATGATAATGCAATTGAAATAGGAAAAAGATTATCCTGCGAAAAATGAATGGATAAAATTAAAATATATATATATATGTTCAATGAAAATGGAATTCTGGAATTGTCTTCAATAAAGATCTTGAATAATATTGGTGGAAGGAGATTTTTAATAAAAAAATAAATAATTAAAAGCTTTCACATTTTTCCAAGTTTTTTCTCCATTATTGTTTTAAATAGCTAAAAAACGGTTATACAATAATATAAGTAAAGAAACTTCTGATAAAATAAATTATGTTGCGTTCGAAACAATATTAGCATAAATATAAACATTAGCTCAGTGAAAAAAAGATAGTGCTAACACATTTGTCCGGAATTCTAAACCTGATTTCACTAAAAAAAAATCTCGTATTAACTTCTTGTTTTCGGAATCTTCACAAATTAAGTTGTCAAACCCCGTTTACCTCCATTTGAGAATTAGTAAAACAAATTTACACCAAATTAATTATTTTTTTATTAAATTCTCTCCTTTTATGCCGTAATTCTTAAAACTTGGCCGTTTGTCAGTTTTCCAAACAATCGGTGATCGAATTATAAGACAAATAATTGATTTGATATTTGTATTTAACTTGCAAGTTTTTTCCGCTGAAACATAGCTAGAGACAGTATTGTAAATTATAGAAAGATAAAATTTTCTTTATATAAATTTCAGAGATATTTTGACACATTCCATTGACTTTAGAAAATGGGAAAAAGTGAATTAATTTTTTCAAGACACAACTGAAACTTAAACATTCATAATCGTTAGATAATATTACATCGGTTGCTGTAGTTTTCAAACAATGAGCACGTTGATCTGAGGTCATTCACTAACTTTTGTGGTGTGTATACATGTATGTATGTGCGTTTGTATGCACGTATATAGATGAATATGTATGAATGTATATACGTATGCATATATATATATATATATATATATATAGATAGATAGATAGATATATGTATACACATATGTATACACATATATATACATATATACGCATGTATATATATATATATATATGTGTGTGTGTATATATATACGTGTATACGTATGTATAAGCGTTTGTGTGTGAATGCACGTATATTTATGTATATTGCAAATTCAATACTCCGGGTTGCAAAGCTCCTGCCTCTTCAATATAAAATAAACCTTCCCGTGAGGGTTAACGCATCCCACCAGTCTTACTTTAACAGAAGAACTTTACATTTTACTGATTTCTAATAAACATGGCTGGGTTGTTGGGTTTGGACCTGATCTGTGACAGCCTTGCTATGTATGGTCTAGTATTATCTTGTTAGAAAACATCTCCCGTGAGCCATGTGTACATGTAGCTGATGAATATCCCTAACGTACAACCGGATTCTTACGGTGCCACGGACAGTTAGTAGAGGGAATTGGGGGTGTCAAATGTTACTTCAAGCCATTACATTTAGTGTGGGTGTAGTGCGCAGTTCCAAACAATAGACAGTAAAGCGTTGAAGCAAACACAAAAACAGTTACCATCAGAACCCAAATTGAATCTTGATTCATTCTGAAAACAATTTTTTTCTTTTCTGTCATAATCTAATCCCTCTGAATGACACTCCATTCCTAACGGAGGCGACGTTGGGTAGCTGTCAAATGCAGCACACGTAATTTCTGCAATAGCAATGTTAGCTACGCAAGAGCTCGGCATTGTAATGGGCAGTCACAGGCACACTTATAAATCGTGACTCCTGTTTACGGATGTTGTACAATAGTGCAGTAGGTTGCAGTGTCGTGTACTGGCACCAACACTTCCTTTCAGCATTGTCAGAAGACTCGGTGATGGCCATCTCACCCAGCCTTTATAATAATAGTAATTCTTTCCCTTTCAAATTCCAACCGCTGCGTCGATATTTACTTCGACGCCAGTTTAAGGACAACACTGCTGGTAAAGTGTTCTTTTGTAACATATAGATTATTCAAGGCGATTAATTATGAGAACGTACACCAACGCTCTCTACTGGCCTTACATAATGCTCAATCATGATGCAAATATAATTATTCATCTATGTGTTTTGTATAAAACAATTCATACAAAGTTTCAGAATGGCTCGACTACTTCTTCTTTATGCCTTAATTTTTATGCCAATTAGTTATTATAATTTTTACGTAAAACGAATAACACCAAATCCGTAAAACCTATTGCTTAATATAAATGTCCTGTGTTGTTTTTTTGGAATTATTTTTAAATTTTCCTTTATTATATGTATAAACATGAAGTTTTAAATTATTATTTTTTTGAAATTAAAAATGTTTTAATAAGTATCCCCACCTAGTTGTTAAAAATTACTTAAAAAATAAAATTTATAACCGTTTATTTTAAAATAATTTATTCTACAGTTAGTTTACAAAAGTAATAAGAGATGGCGGCACGATCAGCTACTAGCTTTTAAGTTTTTAAATATCTTAACCATCTATAGTTTTATTTATTTACACTCATGTCCATAAATTAAGGATAATGAAGTTCAGGCAAAGAAAGAGACAGAAGCAAAACAAATTTGACTTATTTGTAAAGTCTATTTATTAAACAAAAGGTAAAGAGCAATAAAGATGCTATATGTTTGACATAATTAATAAAAATTGCGATTTTTACTCCCTGGAGCAAATTTCAAAAAAGAACCTATTTACAAAAAGCAGTATAACATGGTTAGTATGATGGTTAATATGGAGTATGTCTCCCGGACGATGCAATACAGGCCTTACAACGCCTAGGCATGCTGAGTATCAAATTATCAATCTGATCTTGAACGCCGCAGGAGTGCCACTGGCCTTCCCGAATTAACGGGATTTCAGTGTTGGTTGCACAACTACGGAAAGGAGGATTGAATAACCACTCTGGGTAAGGCAAGCAGCCCTTTGGCTGAGTTCACTGTTGCTAATCAGTGATAATCACTGGGTCCGTTCCGCTTTGAGAGTTGTCTGGTGCATATCAACACGCCAGAACGGCTCTCAATCGTGAGGAGTTCTAGGAACTCTTGCTTTAGGCCTTTTTGAGTGATTTATGGTGAATAGCATGTATTCCATTCTTTCCGCCAGCAACCGCTCTACTAAAACTACTTAAAAAATCTAATATATATTAAAAGGAAAATTAAAAATGAATTTAGACAACTTGAGAAAAGAATAACAGTTATATACATATGTACAGAATTGTTGACACAAGGTTCTTAGTGATATGAACTATGAATAGTAAATAGATAAACATAAACTGTTAAGGGATATGGTTACATCACAATATTATTGACATGTTTATGGTTTTTATTGTGTGATATAGTCTATATTTTGCGTTACAAAGTCCATAACCTTGATAATTTTTTCTTTTATTTTTTTGGAGATTGCTGCTTTTTTTGCCCAGGCTTCATATGTTTCTGGGTTTGGTTGTAGTGCATGATTTGAGACTGTTAGAGAGCAAGAGAATAGATAATGATCCGGTGTGCCTATTTCGCCACAAATGCAATTGTCCGTATCTTTAATGTTAAACCTGTATAGGTATGCTGGAAAGGGACCATGACCCGTAACAAAGTAATTTATATTTGTGTTTGTTGACATTTTTGTGGACACTGTTGGGAGAAAGTGATGAGTTCTTCTTCCTGTGATCCCATTGTCCCATTCTTCTTGCCATATCTTGAGGCTGTTGGTTTTTAGTTCTCGTTTTAGTAGGCTTGTTGGTTTTTTTATTTTCGATTGATGTGTACTTCTCATTGTTGCTTCTTTGGCTAGAGAGTCGGCGCGTTCATTACCTTTGTTACCTGCGTGTGCTTTAATCCATAGTAGGCTTATTGATTTGTTGTTGATTGTGTTTAGTATGTTTCTGAGATCTTGAACCTGGCTATTTGTATTGAAAAATCTGTTGATGGCTATTATGGATGATAGGCTGTCCGTAAAGATGTTGATTCTTTTTTTTATTTTGTGTTTTTTATCCATGTTAATGAGTTCAATAATGCATTTAGTTCTGCTTGGAAGACTGAGTTATTGCCTTGGAGTCTCTCTTGCCATGTGTGGATTTCTATGTCGTTGTCCATTGCTACAAAAGCTGAGCCTACCCTATTATCCATTTTTGATCCGTCTGTGTATATTTGAAGATCACTATTTCTTTGTTCTGTATTTTTAATATTTTTGATAGTTTGTCCATGGAGGTTCGCACCACTGTGATATTGATTCTTGATAATCATTCTGTAGATATGTATGTTGGTGGAATGTTGCATTAATTTTAAGTCTTGTGATTTGTGTGAATGTTGCTTCCCTTTTTGCTACTAAGTAGGTTGGCTCTAGACCACTTAGTATTAATAAAGCTGAGATTGGAGAGGTTCTATAGGCGTTAGTTATTTTTAATGCAAATTGCCTCTGTATTGAGTTGATATGATTAATTTTTCTTGTTGTAAGGTTATCGGCCCATATTGATGCTGCATAGCATATTATCCTCTCTGCCACTGATTTATACCATAGTCTGGTGAATTTGGGGTTAATATACCATCCTCTTCCTGACATGGTTGCTAATTTGTTTGATTTGATTAGAAGGGTGCTTTTAAGATGTTGGATGTGAGGGAGGAAGCTTAGATTCTGATCTAATAGAACTCCTAGATATTTGAGTGTTGAGTTACATTTAATGGTCCGGTTGCTAAATTTCAATATTGGTTTTCTTTTTACTGCTCCTTTTTTCCCAAATACTATTGCTTGGGTTTTGTCCTCTGAGATCTTTCAAGCAATGCCCTCCGAAGTTCCGGTTGACAGGTGGGAGGGGGTTGACGGGCTGCAATTCGTCGGCCAAGCATATCCCACACATGCTCTATTGGATTCAAGTCCGGTGAGTATGCTGGCCAATCCATACGGGTGATATCCTCCAATTGAAGGCATTCGTCTACAATGTTTTGCACGGTGAGGACGGGCGTTGTCATCCATAAACAGAAATTCAGCACACATGGCGCCCCGAAACAAACGTACATGTTGTTCCAGAATGACATCCCGATAGATGCGGCCTGCCATCGTTACCCTCTGAACATGCAGGTCAGTTCTGGACAAAGAATAATTCCTCCCCAAACGAGCCATCCTGCACCACCGTAACGGTGTCGTTCAATGGTGTTCTCTTGGTGGTAACGGGTACCTGGCGCTCTCCATATGAAAGTCCGGCGAGAATCAGACTGCAAACTAAACCTGGACTCGTCGGAAAACATCACACAAGACCACTGTTGCGGTGTCCACAATGCATGCTCTCTACTCCAGGTTAATCGCGGGCGACAGTGAGTTGCGGTAAGTGGAACACATCTGACAGGCCTACGAGCATATAGACCAATGTTCCCTAAGCGTCTGTACACGGTCTGCCTTGAAACTGTCGTACCGGTAGCTGAAGAGAGCTGACGAGACAGGTCTGATGCTGTGCTCCGTCTGTTTCTTTTGCAGTAACTGCTAAATACCGGTCCTCATTCGGCGTTGTAACTCGGGGGGCGACCTGTGCTGTAACATCTACTCACATTACCATCTTCTTGGAATCGTTGCCAAAGCCTGGAGATGACACTCTGGGCGATTCCAACTTCCTAGGATACTTCCAGCTGGGTGCGTCCACATTCCAGTCGTCCGATAATTCTACCACGTAAAAAATCATCCAAATGCTTCCTTTGTGCCATAACTATGCGGTTATTGCACTGAAAGGCTTTTAAAGCGCTTGTGAACAATTTTACTTCTTTGCCACCATTCCTTATATACCCCTCTCTTACACTCTCGTCATTGTGACGTACTATCCGCGCCATCTGGTGGTTTCCTGTAATTTGCATATTTTTCTTCAAGATGTGTGTGATAATTCTACAGGTGAATTTTTTATTTTAGAGTTCAATTTCTGTGTGATTCTGAATTATCCTTAATTTATGGACATGAGTGTATTTTTTGTACGAACATTTTATTTTACATTTAATTTAAGGTAATTAGCATAAGCAAATTTTTTCTTAAATTTTCTGTATATATTCAGATATTTAATCTAAGATTAATTATTCAATGATATCCACTTTTTTGAAATTAAAACACGAATAAATATTATTTTTGAATAACTGTGAAACCCTATAATCAGTATAATACTTGAACCTTTTTTAATATAACTTATCATGAGAGATTTACATTCTGCAAGGCAAACAGAATTAGTATGTTTATTGCCGATGGGAGTAAATAATTTTGCCACCTCTCTCTGAGAAAACGCGAGCAAACTAGTATGTAAGCGGACGAATGTTGGAATCTGCTGGAGGCAAGAGTTGCAGTCACTGCTTTCTAAAACGAAATGATTTGATGACGATTGCGGTCACTTGTGTAAGCGTCTTGTTTCGAAAGTTGGATTGCCTCGTAAGTGTTTTCTAGATATTATCTCATACGACTTGTTCTTGTGAAGCAGTCGCATATGAAATCCTCTGCGAAAGCATTAACTTAGTATAGTACCCAACGTTCCTCAGCTACCTCAAATTTCTTTTTATATCGTGAGAAAATTAAAGAATCTCAATTATTTCAACAGTAACGCTGGATACTACACGAGGACACAGTTCTTGTAAGAAGAAGAATGTAACTAATATTCATTTACATAATGCCATTTAGAACGATCACAGGAACAAATCCCCCAATTCTAATATAATTCTTAGCTATTAACAGTTCGCCGCAATACATTTCGGGGCAAAAACAATTACGCCTCGACACGCTCAGAGTGACAGCAACTAAACCACACTATGCTTGCAGCAAACCAAAGTTCAGATTGAAACTAAAACGATCCTCATGGGATGGAGAAATCACGTGAGTTATTATGTAGAGTATGACGTATGTATGTTTGTTTTGCATTTATGTATATTAGTATGAAGCAGTGTTTAAATTTTACTGTACAATCACAACAATGTATAATATGTTAATAGAAATAGTATTTTTTTTTATGGGAAAGGAATTAATCCTGTTCACTTGGCAAAAAATTCATTTGTTATACGTCCTGTTTGGTATAAATCTAAGGAACGTACATACAGCTAGATACCGTTGTACTTTTTAATCCTGCATGCAAAGTATTGCATTTTGAAGGCCACTGAATGGCAATTTCGCATCCGGGTGCTGTGTAAAAAAGAGAAATTTTGAATTCTAGAATTTCAAAACATTAGAATTCCAGGGCAGTCTTAGCAATCTGTCCTCACTGGAGAAAGAACACGCTGTTGATCTAATGGAAGCAAGGTGGTCATGTCAAAGGGTCGTCCGGCATTTGGGTCAAACGATGCCGCCGTTCAATGATATTGTGTGGAGTGATGGAACCTTGCAAGAGTTGAGAGTCAAGAAGGCAGCAAAGCTGCCTAAAGATGCAACAGAATGAAAGGACAAGGAGATCGTCACTGTTGCTTTCACAGTACCTGAAATGATATTGAAGAAAACCAGAAGATTAAGCATATTCTCATTTTTCTTTTTTTCGTAAGAACTTATTTCTGTCTTCATATAGTCTATTTTTAATATATTAAAATTAAAAAATATTTTTAGATGACTCTAATTAAAATAAAGTGTTAAATTTTACATTCTTTAATAGATCGATTAAATTCTGAAAGAGAGGTGTTATTGATGAGTGTTTTTTTTCTTCCACTCATGAAAAAGTAAAGTTAGTAAAGTTATTTTAGTAGGTAAAGGTGTAGGTTAGGTTTCTTTCAAATGTAGTTAAGTTATTCTTCTCTAACTGTTTATTTTTAGTCTTACATATTTTCTCCCACAAAAAGAAAATATTTAAAAAATAGCAAAGAAAGCCGTTTATTACAAAGCCATCTAGTGATATTGATAGAGAAATTTTCATGGACTATCTGAAAGCACTAGTAGCCATTAGGGTACATGGATATAGATCACCACTTAATACTAGATGACCTTTCTAAGAAAGATGACAATGAAGCGATATTGAAGGCTGCTGCACAGTCTATAATGGAAGAAAAATACTCAGAGCCTCAATGGACAAGAATATTTACTTAAGGGTCTCAAATAGACGAGGTAGCTATATCTGGGGCAGATATCTACTCTGAGTGGTTTTCCTGGTATGCACCTGTAAGTAAATTTATGACAAATTTTGATTCTGAAATCTATATTATACATTTAGCAATAAATAATTTAAAAATCAGAGTAAATATTCATTGCTATTCTAAAGCGGTAATTTTCGTAGATTCCAGAGCAGCCATACAAGCTCGTTAAATCATCACACTGAAACCCCAATAATAACTCAAATTAAGAAAGATATCAAATATTTATGAACTAAAGTGAAGTAAATTGCATTCCAGTAGATACCATCACACGTGGGAATTAAAGGTAATGAAGCAGCAGATTCACTTGCAAAGAAAGGAAACCACGTGAATATTGCAAAGAAACAAGTTCCACCATAATATTTCAAGAAATATATTCATAAAGAAATTTTTAAGAAACTGAAAGATAATCTCGTAACTAAATCGGAAGGCAAAAAGTGGCACAATGTTCAAGACAGCTGGAAAATCTTTAATACTAGACCACGTAAAGAGGCGTCTGCCAACTTTCGATTAAGAATCGGACACGATTGTCTTGCGAAACACCTAAACAGGATAGGTGTACTCCCTTGAGCATTTGCCCAATAGGTAGAGATGGAAGAATGAATTCAGAACATCTTTTGAAATGTTCAGAACTGAACAAGGAAGCTCAGCGCCAAGTATAAGTTTTACAATTGTATTGGGAAACCAGAAGCCTCATGGACTAAAATAAAGTGACTAACCCCTTTATTTTCTCTCCCCCCTTTGCCTTCTTGTGGTGTGGGAGACCGATTTATTATCGATTGCTGTCTTACTATATGTCTACTTCGTTCTGCTTGTTCCTTCTTTGTGTGTGATCCCTAT
Source organism: Caerostris darwini (assembly GCA_021605075.1). NCBI lineage: Eukaryota > Metazoa > Arthropoda > Arachnida > Araneae > Araneidae > Caerostris > Caerostris darwini. The sequence continues at coordinate 370,408 of BPLQ01002587.1, read as the reverse complement.
TGTAATGGATTGGTTTCCAATAAAGCCATATGTTACGACAACAACAAAGTCATCTAGAATGGAAACTTTCAGAAATATTACATTTTTATTCATAGATCTCTAGGAATTCGCAGGAAATACCTTTTTTTATAATCATGTAATTTAATGTTTCTTGTGATCTTCTTTTTCTATCTTCAAATATATCTATTTTTGTTTAATAGTTTAAAAAATATATTTGGATTTAAAATCTCTTAAAAGGTCTTAAAGTACCTTGATTTGGTTTGTTAAACGTTATTATTATTATTATTATTATTTCCATTAGTAAATATGTAAGTATTTCAAAGTTTTCAAGATTTAATTCAGAATACTACGGTTTCAAAATACGACGAACGACCTCCAGTACTCCTTTTCTTTTAATGAGACTTGTTTATAATTTTCTAACTTTCACTTGTGCTAAATAAATGTTTGTTTTACTACATTAATTATACAAACAAATCAGTTCTAATAATTTAAAAAAAAATCAAATAATCATTTTAAGAAGTATTGTTTATTCTACATGTAGTAAAAACATTCATTAGCATTTTATTTAGGTAATGATGATTCCTATAAGGAAATGCAATATCTGCATATATTTGCGTCTGCATAAGATGTCTGCATATATCTACGTCATGTACCTTAAAAATATAATTAATAATGATGGCTATTTTTATAAGACAAAAGCTAATTAGCTTTTGTCCTAAACTGTCGAAGACTGACCATCGACTGGCCTTAGCATCTCCACGTAGAGATTCGATTGTCATTCATCGCTGATCATTGTAGGATGCCATCTTGCCAAAAGCCGTACTCATTCACTACTACTACTACTATTTCTACTGCATCATTGTGCTTAAAGCTGAGATGACCCTATATAGTTTGAGAATTCATCCACATAATTTTTCTTACATATACAAACAATATATGAAAGAAAATTAACAATAAGCAGCAATATTTTTTTCTTTCTTCATTGCGTGTGAATTCACACGCAATGAAGGAAGAAAAAAAATGAGAATGTGATAAAATCAGGAGAAAAGAGAAAGAAGGGAAGCGGATGAAAGTGGCAACAATATATGAATATAGCAAGAATGAAGCAGATTCGAGGGGTAAAAAAAATTACAAGGATTGGGGGTTATGTTAGGAAATACAAAGAAAATATTACCACAGTATTCAATAATGAACAACACAAATGAAAATAAACGATAATTAATATAAATAAAAATAAGATAGAGCAAAGTACGTATGAAAAAACATGAAAATTGGTATGTGTTTGGTGCAAGACTGCATAGAAATATAGAAAATGCAACATTATAAAAGTGTCTAAAATGTGATAAAAATTTATTCACAGACAAAGAATACATATGAAAATAAGTGATGTTATTTACAAAAAGATAATTTTATACAGCAGTGAAATATACAGGGTGATCAGTAGGAAACAGTAACACATCCCGCTGCGGTACAAGCAGTAACATTACTAGAAACAGATTGAATTAACGTGCGGATGGGGCCGGAAGGATGAAAGTTCATATGGTCTCAACCATTCTCCACACTTCGTCCTCCAATTGAAGCTGACAGACAAACGACGGCCAGACAAACGAACAAACGATGGCCAATCACGTTTCAGATATACTCGATCGGTGAGAGATCAGATGACATCAGAAAAGGGAAGCAACTGGACATGCCATGTGCGGTCTCCCGTTGTCCTGTTGGAAAATACCATTATGCAGTCGTTGAATGTAAGACGGCAACAACCAGCCGCAGCACCTTATGAACGTATTCTCGTGCCTTGAGGGTAACCTACTATAGTGTCTGAAGGCATCCCAAACCATTATGTCGCGTTGACCAGCTGTATGACGTTGAACAACAGCGGTCGATTGACTCAATCTCTTCGACGCCAACAGATCATCACCCGGTGACTACCCTCAGACAAATAGAATCGACGTACATTGTGCCATTAAGTCGCCCAAGTGGTTCGTTCCCAACACCGTCGTAATCTTTCACGTCTATGGGTTGGCGTCATTGGTAATCTCCTCAAATGGCAGCTTGTGTGCAAGCCGCTTTCAGCTTATCCTTGTGAAATTGTTCTCCTAGATATTGAAGCATCCAAAGTTCCCTACTCATTGCACAGAATGTCAAGAGTGGTTGATTGTGGGGCCGCCACCGTTTCCCTTCGGATGAGTTGATCCATGCGCTCTGTTATACATTTAAGTTGGCCTTCTTTCGGGACGATTCATTCATTCGTAGATCATTCTGGATTCGTCGACTCATTCTGATCCAATTTCTATGCACAGCGGACATATCTTACCATAGTTTCAGAAGCGATATTATGGTAAGAGCAACCAGCAAATCGTAAACCTACAATTTGACCCCTCGTGAAATATTTGAATCTCAAGTGGAATTTCTGCAGGTGAGAAGGAACTCATTTATCTACTACGACGCCTCTGTATATGACTTTGTCTATGCTGTAGGTTTAAAGATAGAAACCTTAAAGGGCACTCTTATTGTAACCCCATATCAGCCAAGCAGTGTAAGATGATGGGAGATACCACTAGTGATATGTAAGAGACACGAAGAAACAGAGAAAAATATGCTGTTGGGGCAATTGGTAATCTGATTACATTAGGTAAATGCCGCACTTAAAAATATCGAAAAGATTCAAATTCTTCAAAACAATATCAACACATTTCTGCGCTTTGTTTCCAATGAATCCTTCATAAGAATGTTAGGATTGAAGCAATAAATATCTTTTAAAAATTTTTAGAAATTGTTGTTAATCCAATGATTACGGTCTATATAGAATTCGCTCAAATAACTATAACCACATTTTCATACGGAGCATATAATTTCTTTTTTCAATCAGTAATCTCTTCAAAACATTTAGTTTCTAAACTATTTACTATATCTTTTTACTACTGTTAAGCCCATTACTTAATATATTCTTGTACTAATCTGCTGGTGATCTTAATTCTGTTATATTAATTGCTTTAAAATAGTAATTGAAAATATTGAATCCTCTATTTTGTTTGTCTAACATTGATGCAGTTAAAATTTTTTTTCTTAAATTTTTTTTCTTAAATCTCTAATATGAAAAATTAATTTCATTCCAAATATTAATTGCATATGTTAAATAATGATTCTATGTCTTGTGAGTATTTGAACTTTTAAATTCATGAAAGCATTTTGATAAATATCAACCTCATTTGGAAAATTGCTTAATTTTACCCCATAAGTTTTAAAAAAAAATACCCGAAATATTTTATAGGTGATCTTTCAAGCTCTTTTGTAGTAAATGTCATTCTTATTCGAAGAATATTAATAACGTCAGCTATAAAATGAAGTGCAATAACATTATGAATCTAGAAAAGGAACAATGCCCAACCTTCTGGTAAGATTTGATGAGAAGAGTTTATTGGGAATGTTCTGTTAATGTATGTGTATGCATGTGCTTGCATGCATATGTGTGTGCACGTGTATGTGCAAGTGAATGTGTACGCATGTACAAGTACAAGTAAATGTGTATGTATGTGCATGTATATGCATGTGTATGTGCATGCATAGGTTTGTGTATAAATGTGTGCATGTGCGTTTATATAAATGTTGTGTGTAAAATACTGCGCTTGTTACTATGTACGTATGTATGTTTGTGCATTTATATGTACTTGTGTTCATGCGTGTGTGTGTGTGCATATGTATATGTGTGTGTGTGCATATGTATATGTATGTACATGCATATGTGCGTGTGTAAACGTTGCGTATGGGGTTGTGTATGTATGCATGCAGGTAAGTATGTGTGCGCTTTCAAGTACGTGTCTGTGCATTTGTATCTATATATTAATGTATGTATTAGTGTTTGTGAGTATGAATGTGAGATAAATGTATGAGCTTTTGCATGTATTAATGGGCGTATATATGCACGTGTGTAAATGTGTGGTTATGATTAGATATACATTAGCTGAAGTATATATTTGAGTGTAAGTACAGACATACACACGCCCATGCTATGCACATGCACATAAATACACACATTTACACATATAACACATGCAAGTGTTACACATTTAAACACACGCACTTGCTCATATGCAAATACATACGTATACACGCACATACACATGCCCACATACTCATACATACACATCATATGAATATACGTACTTACATACATATATATTTCCCATATATACATGCATGTATACATCAAAACATGCATACACACGTGTGCGCGCACATATACACATACCCACTTAGATATAAACATGTACACATACACAGTTAGATACATACATGCACACAAATACAGATGCACACCATATAGATACCTAAGCACATATATACTTTAAAACATGCACATATTTATACACTCGTTCATGAACACATTTATAGGTAAGTACATAACATATATTTCCATATGCATACATACATACATGCACATCCACATACAAATGCATACATATACAAACACGTGCACATACATAAACATAACCATACACATACACATGCATAAACATGCACATAGCAACAAATTCCCATTCATAAACATGCACACACACACATATATACATGTACACTATATAAAATTTCTATTCGACGAGTTTCGAACTGAGTTCGTGCAATTTGGAAAAACAAACCGCTATCCAATGGGCCTCTCAAGCCCGCAAGAAAAATACAATTAGTGTTGTTTTAGTTGAGTGCTATCATCTAGAAGCAATCTATGCCATTAGATCTTCCAATACCGCTTTGTACGAATTAAAGTAAAACAACCCTACTTAAATGAATTGTGTGGGAAGCCTCAAGAAGTACCTTCGTTCTATTCCCTGAAATGTAGGCCAAACTTTTTCCAACTTCCGAAGAAGCCATCCAAAGAAGCATTCATCACTTTCTTATCGAGAGGGATTTTACCCGCGAGGCCTCCGACGACCAGTTGGAAAAAAATTGGACGGAAATTTACTTTTTATTCATTAGTTGAACAAATAAAGAACTCCTTCAAGTATTTGCCGATTTAAATGAGGTTCCATGGATTTTGGAGTTTCATGGAAATAATTCGTTAGTAAAAACGCAATCTACACATTAGTACTAGTGCAGGGGTCGGCAACCTGCGGCTCTTTGGATGTGAGGCTGCGGCTCTTTAGTTCCATACGCAAATATTATTTATTTTATCAAAAAAAAAAAAAAAAAAAAAAAAAAAAAAAAAAAAAAAATTTAAAATCGTTCTGAATCGATTAACGAGGATTCTTTCTCTCAGTCACTTGTACTCACTTTTCACCGCACCCCTTCCCCGTGACACGCGTTGTCACTGTCGTCAATCCATCGGAAGCTTTTGAATGACGCCGTCGTCGAATGTTTCTATGTAGGTTTTAATTCGCTTTCGACGCAATACAATTTGGCGTCTTCATCAGCGCTTTGGCTGTGGCGTATAGTTTGTTATTTCAAGTAAAAGAGTTAGAAGCGAATTATCTTCACAATGTTATGTATGTGTATATATATATATATAATAATAATACCGAAGTAAAGGTAGGTAACATAATAAGTATTATATTTTTAAAATACATATTATACATATACATTAACTACTTTTTGAAGTCAATAAGAATTGTCAAACAAGAAACAAAGTACTACTGTTGGATATTACCGCGAAAGTGTTTTCATTAAAATATATATTTAATAAATTACCTATTTTATTAATCTATTTTATAGCTTTTATTATTTAAAAATTAGCGCTAAAATAATAATTATAAGTGCAAATACCTATAAATTGTTATTTAATAAACCTATTTTCGAACTCTGAGGATCAAAGTAGGTAGGTATTTGCAGTTTTAAATTGCTTATATGTTTGGAAATTTTCATTGATTTTGGCATAGCTGGCGTAGCTAATATTTACCAAAATTAAAAAAAAAAACTACAGGCTCCAAAAACAAAAATAGCAATCAAGTTGCATGTTAAGTAACTGGACGCAATCTACAAGTAATCTTAATCGCAGTATCACTAGAAATTGCAAAAAAAAAGACAAACCATTCACAGATGGTGAGTATGTCAAAGATTGCTTCATACGTGCATCTGAAGAACTGTTTCGTGATTTCAAAAACAAACCAGAAATCTTGAAAAAAATCAAAGATTTGCCACTATCCGCTAAAACAGTCGAAGATAAAATAGCTAAAATGTCTTCAAATGTAACATATTTGCAGGTGGAAGATATTCAACTTTCTTCTCCCTTATTACTTGCTATAGATGAGTCTTGCGACATAAAAGACACGGCACAAGTTGCCCCTTTTTTTTTCAGGTATACGTCTTCTCAAGGTCCAAAAAAAGAACTTCTTAGATTGCTACCGCTCTCGGGACAAACTAGAAGGGCGAAGGGACTATAGCGAATGCCGTGCAAAAATGCCTTAAAGACAATAAGATCGATTTAAATAAAATCGTTTCAATAGCAACTGATGGAGCCAGAAGTATGACAGGGAAAAATAAAGGGGCAATAACGATTCTTCAGAGCAAAATAAACCACAAAATTCTTACGTTTCACTGCATAATACACCAAGACATTTCCGGCCGAAATAGTTGTCATGAATTTGGTAATCAAGATTGTTAACAGCATCTTGTCAAAAGTACTCTACCATCGCCAGTTTAAAAAATTCTTAAACGAAATGGAGACTCAGTATTCCGACCTCCTACTTCACAATAAAGTGCGATGGCTTTCCAAAGGTAAGGTGTTGAAACGTTTTGCTTTGTGCTTGAATGAAATAAATACATTCCTAAATGAAAAAGGTATTAATCACCCTGAATTAGAGAACGACAAATGGTTGCCAAAATTTTAATTTATGGTGGATATTACAGCGAAATTAAATGAGCTGAATCTAAAACTGCAAGGAAAGGGAAACCCAGCCTATGTTTTGGTAGAAGAATTGGTTTGTTTAGAAGAAAAATTAATTCTTTTTGCAGAAGATATTCAGAGCGGTAAATTACTTCATTTTCAATTTCTAAAGCAATATCGTGATAAAACTAGTGCAACTGTTGACACGAGGTACTTCAGCACAGTTATAAAAAAAATAAAGATGAATTTGCTGACAGATTTGAGCAATTCAAAACCAACAAAACCACTCTAGCCTTCATAGTAAATCTTCTTAACACAAATAGTAACGAAATCCACATTGAGCCATTTGGAATTGATACTGGATCTCTAGAAATGCAATTGATCGATTTAAAAAGTAAAGCTTTATGGAGTGGAAAATTTACAGAGTTGAAAAGCAAGTTGGAAGAGTTGGAGGTCCAGAAATGTATGTACGTAACGCAACAAAAGTGGACAACTTTAAAAGAAATGCCGCGAGTTGAGGCACTTATATTCGACGCATGGAATAGTCTTCCAGATTGCTACAGTGAGGTGAAGAAGTTGGCATTTGGAGTGCTGACTATCTTTGGATCGACATATTCGTGCGAGTAAGCGTTCTCTTGCATGAATATAATTAAAAGTAAAGTAAGAAGCCAACTAACAAATGAAAATTTAGAGTCGTGTTTGAAACTTAAAGCAACAAGTTATGAGCCAAATTTATTCAAACTTTCTAAAACCATGCAAAGCCAATGCTCCCAGTGAATTTGTTTGCTCAAATGTATGTTATTGTTTTTTTTTATTTTAAGTACAAATTAAATTGTTTAGTAAAGTTTAAATTTTCTACTTCAATAACCATGCAAAGCCATCGCTCCCATTGAATTTGTTTGTTATTGTACAAGTTAGTGTTGTAAGTAAATGTTTAATTGTTTTAATTTTTTACTTAAATAATAAGTAATTATCTAATAATGAATAAATAGAATGATATAATGAATAAATAGATATTTTTTTCTTATGAATAAATAGATTAGTTTTTTTTTTTATCAAAAAACTTTATTTATGCGAGTACTAACAGGTGGGCTAGTATTATTAGATCGGCGCTACTAGTATTAAATCCATGTGATTTTTAGTTAGCGCTAACCTTTAAAAGACACGTGTATAAATTTGACAGCTGTTGCAATATTATTAAGTGAGTTATAGCATTTTTAGTGAAGCAACTTTTGTTAGTTTGAAAAAATGGATAAAGAGTAATTTCGTGTGTTAATAAAGCATTGCTTTTTGGCGAAAAAAATACTATTGAAGCCAAGGCTTGGCTTGATAAACATTATTCCGACTTTGCACCAGGAAAATCAAACGTAGAGAAGTGGTTTGATAAATTTAAACGAGGCGAAATGAGCACCGAGGACGATGTACGCAGTGGGCGTCCCAAAGAGGCTGTTACCGACGAAAACATCAAAAAAGTCCACAAAATAATTTTTGGTAATCGTAAAGTGAAGTTGATTGAGATAGCTGAGACCCTAAAGATATCAAAGGAACGTGTTGGACATTTCGTGAATGAATATTTGGATAGGCGAAAGCTCTGTTCAAAGGGGGTGCCGCGCGAGCTCACAATCGACCAAAAACAACAACAAATTGATGATTCTAAGCAGTGTTTGGAGCTGTTAAATCGTAATGAAACCAAATTTTTGTGTCGATGTGTGACAGTGGATGAACATGGACCAGAGTCCAATCGACAGTCAGCCGAGTGGACTTCACATGAAAAACACTAAAAATGCTATAACTTCACTAAAAATGCTATAACTCACATACTAATAGTGCAACATCTGTCAAATTTATACACGTGTCTTTTGAAAGTTAGAGCTAACTAAAAATCATAGGGATTTAATACTAGTTGAGCGATCTATTTGTCAGCCTATGAACTTTTCAGCCCACCTGTTATTTATTGTTGGCAAGAAAATATTTTGTGGCTCTTTAAAAACTCGAAATTTGTAAATTGCCATTTTTGGCTCTTCCGACTCAAAAGGTTGCCGACCCCTGGACTAGTGGATTGATGAATGAATAACGACATCTTTTTAACTTATATTTTAAACTTTACTTTTTCAATAATGACGGGAATCCATTTTTTAAAAGAAAACTGGCAACTTAACAATAATTTCAAAATAAGATAAAAATTTGCAATGTTAAGCCGAATGACTTGCTAAGCTGAAAATGTAATACTTTCTAATATTTGTTTTAAAACACTCATCTAAATATTGTTGAGAACAACTCGTAATAACAATTTTAAATAATCCTACTAGTACTTGAAACGTCTTTACTTTGATATTTTTCGAAGAATTCATTTTTTTCACATATATATTAACATTTTGATAACGCATTTTCAACATGAAATAAAATACAGCGTTTATTTTATTAAAATGTTTTCAGCGTTTATTTCATTCAATATCAGAGTTTTTATTAAAACTAATTTTCACTGAGGGTATACCAACCGAAATACTTAAATATCACCGATGCTCATTCCAAATTGGAAGTGCACCGTAGCGCGGCGGTATTATACTCTTGATAACGCTGTATCTACTAGATGCCCGTAGTTCCAGTGGCCTCACTATCAGCAATAAAATTTTTTAAACTTTATCCATTTCTGCAACACATCGCAAAATGCGATTCCTCCAAGCGACACTCTGTAACATTATTATTCGTCCTCCGTTCAGAAACTGTACAAGTGAATTCACGTATTTATCTTTGCACAGCAGACCTTCATCTAATATGAAAGACTCACTTTAATTTAGCTTATTTACGTTAACCAGCCTTTTCAGAGTATCACTCTCAGGGGAAGAATAAGATTGAATACCGCATAGGTTGCATTATAATAAAACGTGATTGTGGGAATTGAATACAGCTTGCATTTGGGATTCTAGTTTTATGAGCGATACAAAAAGAGATGAGGTCGTTCGTCTTGGAGACTTTTTTCTTAAAAAATTGCTTCAAATCCGATACATTTTCCACTTATTTTCTTAAACTTTTGTTTTTCTTTATGGATGATTATATGCTTGTTTTGTTAGTTAAAAAAAAAAATTAGACTCTACAATTTTCGAATTTAGGATTCTTCGTAGACATAAAAATGAGAGTTTTTTTTAATCAAAGCTTCCGAATAGATTTTGTTTTGTAAAATTTGTTTATTGCTCAAATAAATGATTATCAATGAAAACCATTGATATTTTCGTAATTTATAAATTTAGATTTCGAATATTCCAACGATCATTTCACTGAGCTGAATGTATCGTCATTCTCCAGATTTTGTTTGTGTGTTGTGTGGTTTGTGTGGCCTCTTAACTTCAAAATGACCTATGCGAAAGCACGAGTTATTTTTGCAAAATGGACATGATGAGCTAATTGTGGGACAACTCGTAGTGCAGCAATATGGGATGTACTCCTCATGAATCAAATGACTGTCACAGCGTGTGTAAGCATCCTCAAGACTGTTTGATGGGAGTTTCCAAGATATTGTTCTGTAAGACTTGCAATCTGTAGACAATTCAGGACATATATTAATTCAGGACATATATTAAAACACTTTTATATTTGAAGGCGTGCGCCTCCCTGTGTAACACTGAAGAACCGACCTTATCCACCATACTAGAGAGCCCCAATTGTCTTTCGGAGGGCTGCCAATCCTTTGATACGTCACCACAAACCGATTCAATTTGGAGCTAAAATTTCTCTTCCACGAGAGCTGAGAAAGGGTTTCACATATAATTGTGTCTCTTGTCTAAAATGAAACAAACTGGTTATGGAGAGAGTTCGCGAGCGATGTTCGCAGCTTTCGCATTTAAATGTGGAAAGGGTTTTAACAAAATCACTATGTATGAAAAAAAATAATTTTCTCGTGCATACAGCATTAAAAGAAACTAACTGAACTCCGTATTGTGGGAAGAATTGCAATTGAACTCTTGCATTAACTTAAAATATTAATAGTTTTTAATGCAAAAATTATTTGGAGGAGTACAACTATGCGGTTATTAATGAAATATTTATCACAGTATTATTCAATATTCATATTACATTATCTAAAATGTAAAGCACTCAAATAAATAAGTGTCCATGAGAGCTTTGCATAACCAATGCCCATCTCTGAAATAGATACTGGGGCAGATAAGTGTTCATGAGAGCAATTATTCCGCCCTTTCACACTCCAATTCTATTGCCCCGTGCAATAAAAGCGCTCCCCCTCCCTGGTCCAGCAATGTTTCGATTGCAGAAACTTAACGGTCCAGTGGCCCCTCACCCCACTTGACCCCGGACACGAGCCAAAAAGTGCAAAGGAGGAGCAGCTGATTACAGCAGTGTCTGTGGCTTGGAGCTCTGTCGCGGTTCAGTCCCGATGGCATCGATTTCAAGTGAAGGAGGGGTCGATTGCGTTCGGGGGGTTAGGCGCCACTCCTTCCCCACCGACCGGCAATAGGATCGGCCGGAGATCGTAACACAACGGTCCAGCACATTGTCCTGTGGGTAAGGAAAGCCATTGTTGGAACCATAAGGCATTAGACTCACCGACTAGACTGCCTTTAAAACTTAATAGGACACTATTAAAGGGTGGTTTACTGTGCGAAGAGTTTTATTTTGCTTTTTGAGAAGGAGATCAGTAGGGTATAAAGAAAATGTAATATGTGTTGAAATAAAAAAATTCAAACTGTAAAATTGTACTTCAAAGAAAAAAAAGATATTAATGAAAATGGACTCTCTCAACTATGTAGTGCTTTGGCAGTGTACATATTTGGAACTTTAGATTAATTATTTATTTAATTATTTCTAATTATCACTATTATCAGAGTACAATTTTTATTCGAAGCAATCCTATTTAAAGATAGAATGAAAGATGAACTTGAAACTCTATGAGGAATAAAAAAACAAAATTTAAAAAAATTTCACTTATTGAAAAACAAATTTAATTTATTTTGCTTGATTTAAATAAAGGACTTGGTACATTCAATATAAATATATGTTCTATTACCGAAATGAGAAATATTTTAAAAATTCAACTTGTCTGCATTTTTCAAAACTATTTATCTCTGAAATAGAACAGTTGTATGAATTCCTAAAGTGCACTAGAACAGAGCCTAATGTAGCTGCTAGTGCTAAAGTGCACTAGAATAGTTATGTGGACATGCAGTGGGAGTGATTCTCCATAGAAAAATCAAATTTTGCTAAGATAATACAATTGTCGTTATTATTAAACAATATGATTTCAAATGCCAGGCACTTTAATCTCAAGAACAGCAGACATGCTGCCCATGAAGGGTGCACTACAAGTGCATCGTGGTAACACAATAGCCCGGTATATCTTAGGGGTTAACATCTCCTAACTAATCCTTCGGACCCAACGGAAAGACATTCCAGCTTATAGATTTATTGCTCCTATACCTATCATGGACAATATAACTTTTGAATCGATCTCGTTTGTTCAACACTCTCAGTTCAGAAATTCAAGGGGCCAATTCTGCCCAGCAGAACACTTCTGCCTTTATTAACCACTATAATATTGTGATACACCGAGGCCTGAATGGCCGAGTGTTTGGCACTCGGAACCACAGGGTTCGGGTTCGAGTCCCGGTGGTGCCATGGATGTTTTAAGTGGTTCGGAATCCGCTTTAAACCGTAGGTCCCTGTCTAACAGGATCGTAGAGCGTTTCGGAGGTATTGTTACTCCGCTTCCGTTGCTTATCTTCAAGCTAGACGCACCTCCTGGATAGTGCTAAGTGAGTAACGTCAGTGCAGCGCTTGCTTAAATGCAGGGATGGACAAACTTTTTCTGTCACGGGCCAAAAATCGAAAAAAGAAGTTTGGCGGGCCCAAGATAATGTTTTCTAAAAATTTAAAAACAATATACAAGTATTACAATTTAAATATGTTAATGAGATGAATGAAATTGCGATTTCATTTTTAAAAGTTCCTTATATTAAGTTCGAAGAGAGATGTACCGATTCTAAGGAACGAGGCTAAATGCTTATCTGTCAGTCTACCTCTGAAATAATTCTTTCTAAGGTTCATAGTTGAAAATACTTGTTCACATATATAAGATGCAACAAACATAGCACTGATTTTCTGGGCATGAGATATTAAATTTGGTAAAGTTACTTTCGATAATGATTTGTAAAACTCTTAACTTTTGGCATACTTAGAAATAACTACTTGAGATGATTGTTAGATTGCAACTATGTGTGATTGCTATTTCCGTCGATTTGTGTTTTATAGATAAAAAAATAGAGAAAGTAAAAAGATCATCAGTCCTTAAAAAAAAAAAAAAAAAAAAAATTAAACAAAAAATAATATTTAATCAAAGTAGAAAAAGGAGATGGTTACATAATATATAAATATATATTTCATTTAATTTGCCTTGGACAGACAAATTAAAATTCTATTCGTGAGCTGGATAGAACCTTCCGGCAGGCCGGGCTTGGCCCGCGGTCCGTAGTTTGCCCATCCCTGCCTTAAGGCATCGGAGACTATTGTCTAAGTGTTTGCTAGCTGCATTAGAACGAAAAAATAAATAAATAAAAAATATTACAAAAAAACCTTGGCATACGCCTGTTTTGGAATAAGTCACTAGATATATCCATTTTGTTAAGTATACAGCCTTTCTTTGGAATAAGACTCAAAGGCGTCGAAGTCTTTGTTAAATGGATGGTAGCCAAAAACGTTACTGAGAAGTACCCCTCCAACAATCAGTAAGGAATTTTTGTTATGTTTATATTAATGAGATCTTTTTAAATATAAAAATACAAATGTTTTCTTCTTTTTTAGTGTGTGTGTTTTTAATTCGGCTCGAAAACAGCCGCACATTAGTCAAGTCAAGTTAGTAAGTCATCGTATTCACATCCATTGAACTACAACAAATTTGCTTGCCAATTTAATTGGCTACTTGCTTTGGCATGGATTTGCTTATGTTTGAATATTTAAATTGTTTATCCATTTTGATGTCTATAAATTTAAAGTAAAAAACGGAATTATTGTTTTTTTTTAAATTATTTTTATTTTTCCGGCAAAAAAAAAAAAGGATTGTAATCAAATTGGAGAATAAATGTTTGGTATAGAACCCCGTCTGTATAAATAAAACGAAAGCTTGGTTTTGGGAGGGAGGGTACGATGTTCATTTAGATCTGAATGTTTGTTAAATTATTTCGTAAGCAGATTTTTTTTTTGCCTCATGCAATCATTTCAAAATATGTAATACACATTTAAAAATTGTTTTTAAAATTGAACTGTTATTATCCTCAATTCTCCACTTAGAATTTATTTGATGTTGGTAAAATATTTACTAAATTTTATCAAATAACAGATGCTATTTTTTATATTCTTGAAAGCAGGGCTTTAGAATGCTATCTCTAGGGGTATTTTTTCCAAATTGTGGTGGTTCCATGGAATGTACTTTTTAGAAAACTTATATTAAAATAAACAGTCCTTTAAATAATGTAGGGGATTTTGTTATTTTTGCATTATAAATTATGTAGATTTAAAAAAACCCAGAAACACACTCATGTCCATAAATTAAGGATAATGAAGTTCAGGCAAAGAAAGAGACAGAAGCAAAACAAATTTGGAGAATATTACACCACTCATCAAGCACCATCCTCCGAAGTTCCGGTTGACAGATGGGAGGGGGTTGACGGGCTGCAATTCGTCGGCCAAGCATATCCCACACATGCTCTATTGGATTCAAGTCCGGTGAGTATGCTGGCCAATCCATACGGGTGATATCCTCCAATTGAAGGCATTCGTCTACAATGTTTGCACGGTGAGGACGGGCGTTGTCATCCATAAAAAAAAATTCAGCACCCATGGCACCCCGAAACAAACGTACATGTTGTTCCAGAATGACATCCCGATAGATGTGGCCTGTCATCGTTACACTCTGAACATGCAGGTCAGTTCTGGAACCAAGAATAATTCCTCCCCAAACGAGCCATCCTGCACCACCGTAACGGTGTCGTTCAATAGTGTTCTCTTGGTGGTAACGGGTACCTGGCGTACCATATGAAAAAATAAGACTGCAAACTAAACCAGGACTCGTCGGAAAACATCACACAAGACCACTGTTGCGGTGTCCACAATGCATGCTCTCTACTCCAGGTTAATCGCAGGCGACAGTGAGTTGCGGTAAGTGGAACACATCTGACAGGTCTACGAGCATATAGACCAATGTGCCCTAAGCGTCTGTACACGGTCTGCCATGAAACAGTCGTACCGGTAGCTGAAGAGAGCTGACGAGACAGGTCTGATGCTGTGCTCCGTCTGTTTCTTTTGGCAGTAACTGCTAAATACCTGTCCTCATTCGGCGTTGTAACTCGGGGGGCGACCTGTACTGTAACATCTACTCACATTACCATCATCTTGGAATCGTTGCCAAAGCCTGGAGATGACACTCTGGGCGATTCCAAGTCCCTCGGATACTTCCAGCTGGGTACGTCCACATTCTAGTCGTCCGATAATTCTACCACGTAAGAAATCATGCAAATGCTTCCTTTGTGCCATAACTATGCGGTTATTGCACTGAAAGGCTTTTAAAGCGCTTGTGAACAATTTTACTTCCTTGCCACCATTCCTTATATACCCCTCTCTTACACTCTCGTCATTGTGACGTACTATCCGCGCCATCTGGTGGTTTCCTGTAATTTGCATATTCTTCTTCAAGATGTGTGTGATAATTGTACAGGTGAAATTTTTATTTTAGAGTTCAATTTCTGTGTGATTCTGAATTATCCTTAATTTATGGACAGAAGTGTAAATAGATATTAGGTTGTTTGTTGTTTCTTATCCCACTTGGCAGACATCTAGGCCAAATCCACAAGCCCATACGTACTCATGATTGAAGGAAGCAGCTGCTGTTGCAATAGAGCACCCGTAGGTAGAAGTCTGACTTTGGCTCCGTAACGCTTAAAGTCGATTCCGAACCACTACAAACATCCATGGTATCCGAAACCGAAACTTGTGACACTGAGCGCCAGACACTCGGCCATTCAGGTCCCTATAGATATTGTGTAATAATAATATATAGTTAATTGTTATTGGATAGATTGATTGCTACTATCATAAAATAGTTGAGAAAAAGTTTTAATAAGGATATATATATATAGATAGATAGATAGATAATTTGTCTAAGATAAATTATTAAAATAAGGATTTCCTGGAAAAGAAATGCCGATCTAGCATTGAAAGCATTGAAAACAAACAACAGAATTATATCGTTTCCTTCTATTGCTTATTTTCCGTTTTAAAAGTTTATGAGAATATGCAGCAAATCAATATTTTTTTCTTAGTTACTTGTGCTATGAGCCTTTTTATTCGATGAAAGAAACTGGTGTCACATTTCTACGGTAATCTCCTTTTAGATAACAAGATAATCTAGGCTCTAACAGGATAACTTTTCTCAAGAAAAGTTTTATTTCTTCATCCCAAAGGCATCATCTCTACAAGTTAATAACCTCCTTACTTTAAGAGCCAGCGTTACTTTCGATGAAGGCAATACACTAGAGCAAAAATTGTGGCAAGATTATGTCATATTGATATATTTTTTAATTATAGCTGATTTTATCTAGCTGATGGTATAAGTAAGGTAAGTTATTAATTAAGGTAAGTAAGGTAAGGTAATTAAGGTATAACAGAAATTTCGTTAAAAATACCAATTTTTAATGTTATTATTCAAATATTCGGAGTTATAATTTTTTAAAAGTGCTGTTATTTTGACGCAATGATTTGTAGAAATGGAAACGTTTTACAACCGGTGTAAATCACTGAAACAAATGTAAACAGCTTCTTCGAAATGTAATTTTTGAGAAATTATATTTTTGCAAATATTTCAATCTTTGAAAACATTAACTGACATACAATCCTATTGAATATTATTAAAATTCAGAAAAGCTTTTTTCATATTATTTTAAAGGTGCTAGACTAGGAATTTTGAATTTTTTTTTTAAATGCTAGATTTTGACAATTGAGATTCACACAAGTAAGAAACCAGGACAGTGGCTCTTATTGGTATTGACACTATATTTACTCTTCCTAGTGCAATGATAATGTGGCCAACAAGTGTAGAGTTGGCTCGAATTCTCTGGCATTGCCCGCTGTTGCTTGCTTTCTGAAACGAGGATACATAATAGGGATTGCAACAACGTGTAGGTGCTCTAATGTCTCGCATCGACATTAGGGCGCCTGGTGGAAGTTTTACGGTTATCTGCCATTTGACATTCAAATGCGAGTAAGTCCTTCCATCACACCCAATCGTTGGGTTGCTCGTGGCTCCAATCGTGGTGGTTGCTCGTAGGTGAACGAGGACTATTGATGAAAAATAAAAAAAATATTTACAAATATTCTTAAAACATCCAAAGTTCTAGTACAAGTTCTCAACATGAGTCTCGCAAAAAATAAAGTTGAAAGATCTTTTTTACTTTAAATGGAAATTTCTTGAAAATATGCTTATTTTTAATCAAATATTCCCAATATATATATATATATGTGTGTGTGTGTGTACGTGTAATTTTAAAAATCAGCCATTTACTAAATTTTAATCCATATATTCTCAAATTTATAAAATCTACAATTTCACTGCTTCTTATTATGCCTCATGTTACAGGGACAAGTCGGAATTTTATCGCTGTATGATCTTGGCCTGTCGCGCTGCTTACAATTTCGCGATATTGTTGCTCGAGTTAGTCAAAATCCCACGAGGGTCATGCTAATAAATCAATGATAATCAATGACCCAAGTGGGCTATACAGAACGCCGTGAGGCATCACATTGGCTCCCGGTCATTAATGCTCAAAAGTAAAGATACTGTCCTCGTGAAATCGTATAGCTATGTCACATAGTTTTAGTTGAAGTTGAACTGCTTGGCTACTATTGCGACATGCACGCCGACCAATACGGATGGAAACCAGCTTTTCCGGCAAATCCCGTTTTTGCATACAGCATCGTGATGACCGTATGTATGAATGGCGACATGACGAGAAGAATAGTTTTTGCTTTCCTCGTCGTTGTACGGGCCTGAATGATGTTATTGCCAGCCTTTGAATACACATTCTGGTTATCTTTTGTTTGCACAGCTGTATATATGGACAGATGATGTTACATTTCTGGAGTGTTAAGGATCATGGCTAGCCCTAAATTTTCAACAGGACATTGCATATTACCGTGCTATCTTGATCACTTTTATATAGAAATATTGACTACTTTCCGGGGCAGCACGTCCTCCAAATGTCAGATGAGTGGCTAACGACAGATTGGCTTGCCTTCAGTCGCTAGCCAGTACGATTCATGAAATCTGGTATAGAGTTGGCGTAGCATGGAATGCCTTCCTAATTAGGTTCGATTCTATTTTCAGTTGGATTAGAGGTGTCAGAGACTTGCAGGATTTGTACTTCAAAATAATCTTGTCCTTCCACAGCAAAAAATAAACAGAGCTCTAAACTAGTGAGTTGAAAAAAACCTGCCATTGCGAAGGAGTCCATGTTGGAGGACTTGAATGACAATGAAGAATAAAGAACTTCATACTCTTTGTGGAAGGAACTTGTTTAATGTTTCTGAGACATGAAAGGAGATACTTAGAAATTCATTTAATAAGGTATTGCTGTGATTTTAAAGTTGGCTATTTTATGAATAAAAAAACCATTTTAAATGTCATACATATCTCTTTGTATAGCCTTAAATTTTACGATTGTGTTTTTAAACAAGCGTCTCTTATCACTGAGGATTAACTTTATTAAGAAAAGGTTGTAAACGAATTGTCAGCTCTGCATGGCCAAAGATGTGCCAGAAAACAACACCTACCTACCTCTTCTCATCATCTAATTAATAGATTCTACTTTCCTTCCTGGTGTAGAAGTTTTAATAATCAACAATGTATATGCATTAAAAAAAAACTGAGATATCTTAAATGCAGTTTCTGAAATAAATTTTAAGAACGATTATACGTAATTTTATTTATAAAAAGCAAAATATTTATATATTGTATATTTATAATATATTGCAACTGCATAAGTGGTTGTCAAACCTTTTAATTTTACGTCTGCCTTATGAGAAAAATATTGCGTTCGATTCCAGTTCATTTTCATAATTAAACTAAATATCATAATATTTTTAACACTCAACTTTTACTAACAATCTAACAAGTATTTCCTTCCCCTTCTGAAAAAATTCAAGGGCTTAGAAATTACAGCTTGTCTTGCTTTTAGGAATTCTTTTAAATATTTTTTAATATCAAAAATGCTTTTTGAACTTTAGAAATATTTCATTCCGAGATTTGATTTGATAGCAGCGTAATCATAAGTATCATTGTGGGAAGAGTTTTGATTTAAAATAAGGAATTCAGTTGCCCATCCAAAATTGAAAAATCAAGCTAACTTAAATTTACTTTTAAATGAATAATTAAAAGTAAATCTAGGAATTGTTGGCATATATAAAACAAAATCAGGATGGTCATAATAAGATTAATGATTAAAAGTTTAATTGTTGTTGTCGTTATCGTGGCCATGGATTTAAAATAAAAATATCAAAGTTAGCTCAAGTCTAAAGTCTTCACGATAGCGGCCGCTAGCAATGGTGCCTCTTCATTATACAGGACTTTTCTTAAGTTGGCCTCTATTGGCACCATACCCAATTGCAAAGCATGGGGAGTGAGTGTTGGGCACTCCAGAATGTGCTTAGGTGTTAAGAATGCGTTGGGGCAATTTCTGCAGGGGATGTATTCGCTGGTCTCGTCTGGGAGAATCTTCAACCCTCTGTAATGATTAGTTCTGAGCCTGCTAATAACTGATGTCAACTTCCTAAAAGTTTAATTAAACATAATGTATTGGAACAAACCCAAAACCATTTCTTTTACATACTATTTAAATTATGGGGAATATATATATAAAGAAAAAAAAATGCGTTTATATTTTCGACACTTGGGTGAAAGTGGCAATGTATGCTAATTTTGAGTAATAACACAGGCATGAGAATTAAAAAAGGGTACATTTTACACGAATGACTAACATTTGATGGACATTTTAACATAAAAATATTTCTTAGCAATCACCTACATTTTTTTTTTAATATTTACAATTCGAGTTTTGCAGAAAAGTTGTATGAAAGGGATTAAACAAATATTTGTTAATTGCGATTACGCCTTCGAGCCCCTACTCATTGTTGCTTCCATCAATTATAATCTTATATTTGGTTTGAAAATTTCGGTTTGTTAGTTACCAATTTAAAGAATCGTATAACATTGTACGACAGATATATGAGATTGCGTGATAGAGCTGTCGATAGTGTTTTTTTGGGAAAGAACGTAGTACAACGTATGCAAAATAGACATATTGAATTCATTTTTCAAGCAAAATTATTAAATGAATGAAGCAAAGTTGTAAAAATAATTTCTGAATTGTAAAATCAATAAGTGAATTTACAAAAAAAAAAAAAAAAAAAAAAAAAAAAAAAAAAGTGTTAAATATAAAATATGAAATGTAGCTGCTAAAACACAATTCTGTTTTGAAGTGTCCATTAAATGTTGTTCAATTACGCAAAAAGTTCCATTTTTAGTTTTTGTACCCTGGTGTATAAATTGTAAACTACTTTTTCTTTATAAATCGATTCTTCACGGTTTAAATAGTTATCTATAAGGAATGGTGTTGGGTTTTCTCTAGCTTATTAGTTATAATTGATCTATAAAACCCTCTATCTTAACAATGGTCACTCTGTACTCAAAAATACTTTCACAATATTGTCTGAAAGAAAATGCAGTTGCTACTCAACATTCAACTTTTTGTTGACATATGCTTTCTGTAACTGATCGAGTGTAATGATCAGTAAATTTTAAATTAGTGATAATTAAAAATTATAGTTATTAAAAAAATTTCATTTTTTCGACAGGCAATTAGCGTGTTGGCCATCTTCTGAAGGAGAACTTAGTTCGACGTCTAGTAAGCGAGCCTAATCTAAAATTCCTGGTTGTGCCATCAATGAGCATGTTAAATTCTTAGTCTCTCTTATCTATATAAGAGATGACCAGGAAAAATCTGTAACCCGGAATGTCTTTACTTTAGGTTGAAAGAGGATGAAGAATAGTGCAAACTACCCATATGCCGTGTTTGGAGGTTCTCCTTCAAACTGTGGTGGAACCAAGAACAACAACGACTCACCGAAATGGTGAGATCATTGTAAAGTGGACTTGCGGATTTCTGGACCAAAGCTGAAAATGTAAATATTTCCTCATGGGATATTTTGATTACTTTTGTGTAATTTTTTATGCATATGAAATATGTCGCGATCCACAAAAAGGTAGAACCACTGGCGTATATCAATCATATCATAAAATGAGACCATCCTTTTGAAAAACATTCAATTTCTTTACACTCTAGATATATCATATCACATTAAAATGTTTTCCACCCTAAAAAGTGTTCGTGCTATCCGTATACACCATGTTACGTCGGAAGAATTCTTTCTAGATAAATATCTCAAATTTTTTTTTTTTTTCATATTTAGGATAGATGATATATTTCCTTTAAAAAAATTTATTTCGTTTATGCTTCCTCCCCTTATGAAATGTTTTTCTAGAGACTTCTTTTAAGGATAGAATACTTCATAAATTCTGGAAATGTAACGGAATATATTAAATAGGTATTAATAATAAATAAACTTAAGTAAAAAATAATATTATTTTCAAATGTTAATTAATAAAAACAAAATACCTGAAAACAAAATGAACAAGTGTGAATCTATTTTAAAACTGCTTTCTTCATTCTTGAGATGATTTTTAAGTCTTTGAATTGAAAAAAGATTTTAATTATGTTTGCTATGAACTGGAATGTTAAAATACTTTTCCTTTTTTTGTGTGTAAGATATTTGATTTGATGTCATTATTTCTCTAAATGTTTGGATTGTAGATGATCCATCATTATCGAGGTTGTATCACAAAAGAAGAGGATTACCATTCAGTATTACCAAAGAAGAGGATTACCATTCAATATTTCTAAATAACATTATTCCCATTCAATGTTACCAAAGGAGATAATTCACCACTAATTTGAAAGAAATTGATCTTTAACTTTGCGTTTAAGTTTAGAAAACCAGTAAAAAATATCAGTTAGTGAGCTATGTTTTTAAAAGAATTATCAGGCTAGAGTTTTTAAGTTGCGTGCAGTTATTGAACCCTCAACCTTTCCTTTGAAGCAATCCAAGTAAGCCTCCAGCGACGATGAAAAACAAGGTTTTTAACTTACGCCAAGTTATATAGTAAGTAAGTTATAAAATAATGTTAATTCCTTTATAGTAAGTCTATTTGTGGAACAGAAAACTTCGGGAAATTGTCAATGTTACTCAGTGAATATGTTCAGTGTTTTAATATTTCATCAAATATGAAAATTTCACAAAAAAAATATCATTTTAATTTTTTAAAGTAAAATGGATGTACGCAAGGGTGGACCGCAAGAAAAGCGTTGGCGAGCCACTGTCTGTGCATTATTTATATAAGCGTCAAATAAATTTTAGATATCCCTTTCGTAATTTTTCTGTTGAGGATATAAAAGGAATTGCCGTCAAGATTCAGGGTAAATAAACATTTCCCAAAATTTTTTTTTGAATATTTTTTCTGAATGTTTTCTAACTTATTTCGCTCTATTTTCAAAAGTGAATATCTTGTCTGTTGCCGAAGTTTTCTAATTATGTTCTTTGCATTGATTTTGCAGCTGATTTCGAAAAGAAGTATAATACAATTAGTCCAATCTGTTTACATTCTTTGAGTTAATATCTGTGACAACAAGATTGCTAAAAGGGGAAATACAAATGCCAATTTCAATAATATTATTAAGGACTGAAAATTCTGACTCAGAATTTTGGAGCTGTTCAAGTTAAAGCACTTTATTTCTGTGACAAATACTTTCTGGGAACGGAACTACACTCATGTCCATAAATTAAGGATAATGAAGTTCAGGCAAAGAAAGAGACAGAAGCAAAACAAATTTGACTTATTTGTAAAGTCTATTTATTAAACAAAAGGTAAAGAGCAAAAAAGATGCTATATGTTTGACATAATTAATAAAAATTGCGATTTTTACTCCCTGGAGAAAATTTCAAAAAAGAACCTATTTACAAAAAACATTATAACATGGTTAGTATGATGGTTAATATGGAGTATGTCTCCCGGACGATGCAATACAGGCCTTACAACGCCTAGGCATGCTGAGTATCAAATTATCAATCTGATCTTGGGGAATATTACACCACTCATCAGTCAATGCCCTCCGAAGCTCCGGTTGACAGGCTGCAATTCGTCGGCCAAGCATATCCCACACATGCTCTATTGGATTCAAGTCCGGTGAGTATGCTGGCCGATCCATACGGGTGATATCCTCCAATTGAAGGCATTCGTCTACAATGTTTGCACGGTGAGGACGGGCGTTGTCATTCATAAACAGAAATTCAGCCCCCATGGCGCCCCGAAACAAACGTTCATGTTATTCCAGAATGACATCCCGATAGATGTGGCCTGCATCGTTACACTCTGAACATGCAGGTCAGTTCTGGAACCAAGAATAATTCCTCCCCAAACGAGCCATCCTGCACCACCGTAACGGTGTCGTTCAATGGTGTTCTCTTGGTGGTAACGGGTACCTGGCACTCTCCATATGACAGTCCGGCTAAAACTAAACTTGGCTTAGGCAGGAAATCAACTGTATCACAGACATACCTGTGAAAGATACAGATTTGGTGGGTCCATTGCATGTGTATGGACAAATATTTCGTTGGAATATTGTCTTAAAAATCAACTAAACTGCAAACTAAACCTGGACTCGTCGGAAAACATCACACAAGACCACTGTTGCGGTGTCCACAATGCATGCTCTCTACTCCAGGTTAATCGCAGGTGACAGTGAGTTGCGGTAAGTGGAACACATTTGACAGGCCTACGAGCATATAGACCAATGTGCCCTAAGCGTCTGTACACGGTCTGCCTTGAAACTATCGTACCGGTAGCTGAAGAGAGCTGACGAGACAGGTCTGATGCTGTGCTCCGTCTGTTTCTTTTGGCAGTAACTGCTAAATACCGGTCCTCATTCGGCGTTGTAACTCGGGGGCGACCTGTGTTGTAACATCTACTCACATTACCATCATCTTGGAATCGCTGACAAGGCCTGGAGATGACACTCTGGGCGATTCCAACTTTCTCGGATACTTCCAGCTGGGTACGTCCACATTCCAGTCGTCCGATAATTCTACCACGTAAAAAATCATCCAAATGCTTCCTTTGTGCCATAACTATGCGGTTATTGCACTGAAAGGCTTTTAAAGCGCTTGTGAACAATTTTACTTCTTTGCCACCATTCCTTATATACCCCTCTCTTACACTCTCGTCATTGTGACGTACTATCCGCGCCATCTGGTGGTTTCCTGTAATTTGCATATTCTTCTTCAAGATGTGTGTGATAATTGTACAGGTGAAATTTTTATTTTAGAGTTCAATTTCTGTGTGATTCTGAATTATCCTTAATTTATGGACATGAGTGTAGATTCCTAAGAGAGATAACTAAAATAACAGAATTTTAATAACTTATAAGAGTTTTATTCAAGAAATATTTTAGTTGATATGTGTATTTGAAATGTCAAAGGTACAGCTGCTTTTAGAAAATTAAGGAATAAATTGGATTGCAAAATTTTATTTTTTATATAATTAAAATGAAATACTCTTGAATGATGTACTCTTGAAAATACGCAAAATGGAAACATACCAAAAACATAGAATCTGAGTTTAATGGGCGATCAGTTTCATTATGGAGTGTGATCACTTCTAAAAGCTATACAGACACAATAAATAAATGTATTCAGTTGGCTCAGTCACCCTAGAGCATTTCAAACATACTGAATCGAGTTTAAGTCCGGAGAATGTGATGGCCATTTATACGTAAAATAACCTCCTCACAAAGCTAATTTTCCACCAACCGAGCTCTGCGAGGTCTATGATAATCGTCCTGTAGGATGAAGAAGTCATCAAGAAGTGAACCTGCATAAGGATCAAGAAATGAATTAAGTATATCCTCTCTGTATAACTGAGCAATAACAGTGATTTTTAAGACAGTATTCCAACGAAATATTTGTCCATACACATGCAATGGACCCACCAAATCTGTATCTTTCACAGGTATGTCTGTGATACAGTTGATTTCCTGCCTAAGCCAGGTAAACACTATTCTTTACACGAGGGACGTTTGCAATAAAGTACTTTTCCACATACAAATTCTACATACGTTTTTGTTTATTAGTTTCCTTTTTATTTATCAAGCCGCAATTGGATAAATTGAGAAAAAACAGCCAACAAGCGATCATCAATTTCAAAGTCAAGTCTAGTCTAATGAGTAATCGAGAACTTTTATATATCATTACAGTGACGCTGACGCCACTTTTGAAATTCTTCAACTGAGCAGCTCTCTCTCACTTAGCATGTGTTGACTGAAATGAGCAAAATAAGTGAGAAGATTTAACTTTAAAGATCACTCTCGAATATGCAATTCAGTCAAAATTGCAAATTAGAAATTAAAAAAACAAAAAACAAATTTAATCTAAATGCTTCATAACCATACTAAATACTAAATATTAATCGTAAGTAAGTTTTATTTTTGAGAAAATATTAGATTTAAATTGTTTTCAAATAACACTAAGATTGTACAAACCTTTTTTTATGTTAAAATCTCTATTTTTTAACAATACTTGTGATTATTTTAGTTTATTATACAATGCTGTTTATTATTTTATTTATCACTCAAATCCATCGCTCTGGAGCTAGGTACCACAGAATCCCGGAAGGAATCCCCCAGGTTAGTGGTTCGGAATCCACATTAAACCGTAGGTCTCTGTCCAATATGACCGTAAATCGATAAAACCAAGGGTTGGGCATAAGACTAACAAAACTATCCCGTAAAAAGAAAATATTATCATGTTTCGAAATTGGAAAAATAATTAATTAAATTTCTACCAGTTGACAGAAGGCCTTGGCCCACCATGGACCGTTAAGCCAAATATGATGATGATCATAAGTAACACAGTGTCCAAAAAGCAAGACCAATTTTCAATTTAAAATTCCCAGGTCTTATGGAATTTCAATTTTTTTCTTTTTTAGGTTGTTGGCACTGTCCTTGACATCTGTGTGAAATTTGACGTCAAAATATTCATTAGTGTTTGAGTAATGCTTGGCTTTGTGAGACACTAAAACTGACTCCTGCGATTTTTGAAATGTCTAAATTAATTGAGCAAAGAACTTGCATTAAATTTCATTCGAAGGCATTCCATCAGCATTCCTATATCAGAAAGAAATGTTTAGAAGTGGTATAAACAGTTCAAAGAAGGCAGAGAATGCGTTGAAGCCGAAGAGCCCTCTGGTCGTCCATCAACCTCAACCGACGAAGCTCACGTCCAAAAAATTAAAGATTTGGTGCCAGCAAACCGTCGATTTATAATTAGAGGCCGTGCTGATGATATTCGAATTTCAAAAGGATCGGTCAATTCCATTTTGGGCCTCAAACGCGTCAGATCTCGTCTGGTACCGAAAACACTGAATGCGCCAGCTCACACTGCATTGATTCTTCGTGACTTTTTCGCCAAAAATGAAACCCATATCGTTCCACAACCACCACCACAATATCACCGAAGATGACTTTTTAGCATGCATTGAGGATTGGAAAAAAGTTGGCATAAGTGCATTGTGTCTGGAAGTAGCTGAAATAAATTTGGAAGAATAAATGAAGAATTTTTGAAAAAAATAAATAAATAATTGCTCTTAGTTTTTGGGCACAGTAGTATAATAATAAGTATTAATGTAATAATTAATTTATTGAAGTTAAAGAAGCCTATTAAATTATTTCTAGTTTACTCTATACTTCCTCTAAAAAAGTGCTTTCGAATGCAATTCTCAGTAGAAAGCATTAGGCTAGCCAGACGCACTTTTATTCGAAATACAGTTGAGAGAAATTGATTTCCGAAAGTCAGTGGAAGCAGCATTTCTTCTGTTCTCAACAATGGAAATGGGGGCCCTTTTTCTTTAATTTAAGACAATCACTTTGAAACTAGAGTTTCTAATTATTAAAATCCTTTTGAATTTTTATAATAACACTACACAAGAGTTTTGTTTTTGAAATTAAAGGATAGAAACAAATTGTAAATTTTCTGTGGTGAATTTTTTAATCTAGCTTACTTTAATCCTTTTTGTTCATGTTTTTAAAATTATTCAAATGCGATTTCTTCAGTGAATCATAACTTTTAAGTCGATATTCAGGCTCATAACAATTCAAACAATATCTGTAATATCACAAATGGTTGAAACTTCACATTCAATTAGAAATTAGAAGAAAAATGAAGTTCATAACTTTGCAAAATACTTATGACTGATAAGAATATAAAAAAGAACACTTATGACTGATAAGAATATAAAAAAGAACACTTATGACTGATAAGAAT
The DNA here is from genome assembly GCA_021605075.1 of Caerostris darwini. NCBI lineage: Eukaryota > Metazoa > Arthropoda > Arachnida > Araneae > Araneidae > Caerostris > Caerostris darwini. The sequence continues at coordinate 343,107 of BPLQ01002587.1, read as the reverse complement.
ATAAAAAAGAGCACTTATGACTGATAAGAATATAAAACAGAACACTTATGACTGATAAGAATATAAAAAAACATTTTAAAAAAAACATAGTTAAATAAATGGCTATGTATTATTTAAACCCATATTATGTATTATTCAAATTTACGTTATGTATTATTGAAATTCCTGCCGATTGCGAAATATGCGCTATTTTTTGTTTCCTAAATGTAAAAGATATGAAAGTGGATTAATTCATCAACTTATTAGTGAAATGTAGGGAGAAAACGTTATGAGCAATGGAATAGTAAGAAAATGGTATAGAGCATATTAAGATAGTCATACAAACCTGCATGGTCATGAAAGAAGTGGAGGACCGTCCATCATTCATAATGACGATCCAGAAAGTTGATGGAATAAGTCGATGAGAACAAACCTACACAATTTCATTATTATCTAATATTTTTTCTCAAGTTTGAGAAAGTATACTCTATGAAACACTGCAACTGAATACTTACACTATCGGAAGCTTTGCTTCAAGTTTAGTACCAAAAATTCTGACTGAGTTGCAGAAAACGAATCGTTTAGTCAGAGTTTAGTCGTCCTCGAGAGGTATATTATAAAATAGTATAAGTGTTTAAGCCAAATTGTCCCTGAAGATAAAATATGGGTCACTCACTCTGTACTAGATTCAAAGTAATAATTCATGGAGTCCTTCTTCCAAGAAAGTGAAGTTCAAGCAAACATTTCAGCACAAAAAATCGTATGCATTGTGTTTCATCAAAATTGGCAGGGATACTTCTAATAAAAAGCATATATGAAATGGAAAAATATTTCGAAGTTGGATCAATATTCGTTAAGAAATTACCCAATCAGGTTTGAATTCAGTTTGGTAACTTTTCGTGCTTGACGTTATTTTTACACTATTGTACTGTTCATAGATAAGTTGATGAAAAATAAATATAAAAATAAACATAACTAACCGCTGAATTGCAACTACCTAAAATTTTCTGTAAAAAATAAGAAAAAAATTGCATTGATATTTTATCAATAAAAATGCCCTTTTTAATTCTAGGCCCCTCTGAAAAAGTCGTTAATGTTATAATCCGGAGTATATTGCCAATTCATTTTGGTTGTCATAGTTCTATTAAAGGAAATTTACAATGGATGTTCGAAATTTAATAGCCATAGGAGTAAGTTTATAAGGAGGGCGGGAGGCTATTTTAGCATGAAGGTGAGAAAAACTGGCCGTGCTAAAATCAAATCAATGGAGAGGTGTGGGGGGAAGGGTGCCTGGGCTATAAAGACTTTTATCCCCATTTGCTGGTAAATACCGAAATATCGAAGTGCAAACAATATAATAAGGAGATAGAGAAAATTAACAAAGATGGGGAAAAGAGTTTTGAATTCGTGGATGGGACAAGTTCTTAGAAGTTATGGAAGTAACTACTTCAACTGGCTGTGCTAAAGGAAAAGATGTCTTCATTCCCACGATAACCTTTATAAATTCCGATACTTCATACGAATTCAAAGTGCTGCCAATCTTGATACGACTTTTTATTGCTATAAATAAAGCACAAGGTCAATCACTTAAAATTACTGTGTTTGATTTGAGGTCGGACTGCTTCAGCCATGATCAGTTATATATGGTAATATCTACAGGTTTTTTTTTTTGTAAACATCCCTTATGTACCACTTATTTATACCCCGAACAGTCCACTGACGAGAGATGAGGGGACGACAGTGCCTTTAGAGAAGACTTTTTGGTGCAACAGCCCCGCATTTGCTTCTCGTACGAAAGAAAACCCGGAAAAACTCCCATCCGGCAGCCTGGCTATCGATTCGAGATGCTTTACACATCACAATCGCTAAATCAGTGACTACAACAATGCAGCTAGTGCATTCGAGCATCATCCATCCTGCACGCTGGCTGCTCACGTTGCCTACAAATAGAGCAATGTCTGCAATTGGGAGTGGAAAAAATTTATACGTGCTTGTAAATGATGGAAAAGCAAGGGATGTTATTTACTATCAGGATCTAACTGATAAATAAATATAACTTACAAAATATTTATGTAATTTTTGCTTATCAAGATGATGTTAATGAAAATAAAATGAACAATATATATATATATATATATATATATATATACATATATATATATACATTGTTCCATTGAGAGATGGGAATATATATATATATATATATATATTCCCATCTCTCAACTATTAATGTATTAGAGTACCAGTAACAAGTAATGTGCAAATTATGTAAACAAACAAATTAGTTAGCATCTATATGTTATTTATTGGCTACAAGATGAAAGAAACATACCTAGTATGGGAATGCATGAAAGCCATCATTTTGAGCGAATTCTATTTGATCATAATCAGGGAATTAACAATATTAAAAATTCTTGTGGTATAACCTATTGCAAACTTAATACTGGATTCGTTCCTAAGGTACATTTGAATGCCTTCTTGGTAATATAGTTAGGATATACATATAATTTTGTTTTGAAGAAGTTGAATCTTGTCGATATTAGATGCAGCTATTTACCAAATAAGATAACTATAGGCTAAAATAGCCTGATCACTTAAAATATAAACTTGAATGAAGTTCGCGTTTGTTTTTTTAATTACATTGATAATGGAAATTTTGTAATGACACTTAGACTTTGTTTTGAAAAATTTGGACTTTTCAACATTCATAGATGCAACTATACTCCAAAATAGGATAACCGTTAGGTGAATAAAGTGTTAATTTCTATTTCTATAACAGAACAAAAATGCACAAATCCATTTTTTTCTAAAATTTGTCAATCATATTTTATATATATTTAGTAAAACTTCAAAGTCTGTTTGTTCTGCCTATATGTACATTAAATAATTTGTTGCCACTCATAAAAAATATTGACCTTCGTAAATAAATTATGAATAAAAAATCAGTTAAGACAAAATTTTCAATCAATATTTCGAATATATGTCATTCTGTTTGTATTATTGGGCTGGTGCATAATTATCAGGCGTTTTTAAACGATATTATCAGGCATTCTTAAAAACTGTTTATTATGAAAAAGTAAACATAAAAATTCAACAGTAACATTTTTAAATGATTAATCCGGAGCGTAGTCACCATCTACTTCATTAACTGCTTCCCATTTGCTTGGAAGACGGTCGATTCCGCAGACATAGAATTCACGGTTCTTGGAGGCAATTCATACTTTGACATCCGCCACTAAGTTATCGAAATCATCATCAACTTTGTTCGCCTGCCAGTTTTTTAGCGACTGATTGACGTGGTAGTCGGTAGGCGCTTCTGTGGTAGAACATGGCGGGTGTGGAATCAGTTCCCAGCCTTTATTGGCCATGCATTCGACAACACAACGCTCAACATGTGGACGCGCATTATCGTGGTGGAAGACGATACCGTTCTTTTTGTGCTCGTGGGTACCCCTGCAGCCAATATCCATATCTTTCCAAGTTTTTTGAGACGACGAACTATGGTTGAAAGGTCCACATTGAAGTTATCGGCCAGCATTCGAGTTGTCAAGCTTTCGTCCCCTTCCAAGGCTGTCAAAAGTACCTGGTTCCTCCAAATCCGACGGTCAACCTCTTCCTGGCTTATCTTCCAAGCTAGTGTAGCCAGATTTGAAATGGGCAAACCATTCCCTTCATCGAGTTTCGCTGATTGTGCCCTCACTGAGAAGTTCGTTGAAATCGCGAATTGACTGCGCTGCTTTCCATCCTTTTTCAAAGTGGTACAGCATAGTATGAGTATGATTATTGATACAAATTTTTATAACCTAAAAGTAGAAGGATATTTTCATTCATAGATTTATAAAATATTGTAAATCTTTATTAAAATACAGCACGTCAAAGATACGCCTGATAATTATGCACCAACCCAATATTATTTTCGACTAGCTATTCATCAAAGTTCTTGAAATAGTTTTAAAATATTCTTATCCTATTTGACATAATATAAGACATTATTATAAATATTTCTTTTAGGAACCTTACATTTTATTGAATTTAATTTATTAATTTTATCTATTATTAAGTCTTAGTTATCCGAGAAGTAATTTCCACAATGCAACGCGATTCATTTTTTCTAAAAGGATGGTTTATTAATATTTGTTCTTTTTGTTTCGAGGTAAAAGGTGAAAACATTTTTATAATTTTCGTATGATCGCATATCTATTTTTGCCTTTAAAAATAAGGAAGCTTATAGAAATGAAAACATATAATAGGTTATCTTCCCTACTCCGGAGATTTTCAGGGCTAATCAGTCTTCTTTCATAGATAGAATTTTGCATTAATTAAAACACCAAAACGATTGGATACTATTTATTTAAATGAGAATAACCAGTTGGCCAACAAATATTACTGATTTTGATTAGCAGTCGAAAAAAAAAATTATACCAGATTCGTAAAATACGAAAATGCTAATTCATTTATAAAAAAACCTTATTTATTGAAAAAAAGTTATCTATAAAAAGAATTTCATTTTTTTGTTCATTCTTGAGAAGTTATCTACTAGATAATAAACTTTTGGGAGAATCAGAAAAATAAACTTTAATCAGATAAACTTTAATCTAACAAACTCAAGTTTGAATAAAATTCGAAACAAATTTTTACAGATCAGTATTTTGATACTATCCAAACTCCACTCTATTCAAATATTCATATGCAAATGTAAGTATACGGAAGTTACTAGATTTTATGATTATCTAGAAAACTATACTGATATGTAAATGTCTTTGATCACAAGCGAATCGTGTCTAGACATATAAACATCTCGATTTGGGAAAAGAAATGAATTATTTTAATGTTAGTCTAGTATAATTATAGCTACCGAACTGAATATTTCTTGCGAATTCTTTCTATGTTTTTGTAATTCATGGATTCTCTGGTTTTTCAATATAATAATGATGCCTTGATACCCTTTACAGTAATTTAATTTTTTGCAAACAATAAAAACAATAATAATATGTTTCTAAACTTTTTAGTTTAAAACAGGCCAATTTTGTAAAATAAACATAAAATAATAATTATTTTTTATGGAACAATATTTCAAGTGCATTACTCTTCCTATTCAAAATTATTTTTATTTAAAAATATTTATTTAGATAAATTTTAATTAAAATAATAAGATAAATTTTAAATGAGTGCCATATCATAAAAATGTGAATATCACAGAAAATAAAGTTAATATAAGTTAACAAACAGTTTCATCCGTAATCAGTTATTTTAGACAGTTTTAACTTAGAAATATTACACAAAAATTATTTATGAAAATCAAAAAATTAAAAAATTTTGAAGAAACGAAATTAATTTATAATTTACAGTTACTTGTTCTGAATTGAGATGTTCACCGGAAATGAATTTACTGACTTAATAACTGCTTTTTAAAAAAATTCTTAGAAATAATTTCCTTGAATCCACCTTGATCGAATAATTTTGTATATTTGATAAAATTAGATAGTACGAAAAAGAGTTATATCCCATTATTATTATTAAGAGTTATATTAAATTGATAATACGTCATAGTTATCAGCAATTAACACATTTCATCAATGATTTTGTCTTAAGGCCATTCATAGAAAACAAGTAAGAAAGGAATATTCTTTAAATATAGAAATTTATTCAGTTTTCCGATTACAAACAATGTAGCTTGTAACAACCATACATATTTACAAGAGAAAAAAAAGACATCTGTCTTTGTTCTTCTGTACACTAAAAATAATAAAAATGAGATTTTGCTTGATAAGAGAAACTTTAGTTCATATTTATCTGCATTAAATGTGTCACAAGGAGTAAGTTACCTTCTAATATCATTCATAGCAATATCTTTCCATTCGCCCAACAAATCGCTTTCGCCTGCAGCACCATCTAATCCACAAACATCTCAGAAGCTTATATCAGGCTTCGATTCTAATGTTTATTATCCGTATTCAAATTGCTACAATAATAATTTAAGCGATAATCTAATCTGCGATTTTAATAGCCTTTATTTTCAGAAGATTGCATACATTAGTGAATATTTCAATTAAACAACTTTTACACTCATTTGAAAATATATTTTTTTTAAATGAATAAACTAGCTTCTATCACAGGTCCTGCTGCAGAAATGCTGTTAAAAGATGGTCTGCGTTGGTAGATGGTTGCTTTTTCAACGATGAATCCCACGGGTTCACACTGGGTTTTAATATCCAGAAACAGAAAGCAAACCCAATATCAACAAATAATATTAAAAAAAAAAAAAAAAAAAAAATTAAAGTCCATTCCTACTTTTTTTCCGCTATATTGCAGTAAGTCCTTTATAAATAATTTTCATTCATTTTTTTAAGTTTATCTGGCGCCATCTATTGGTAGATACATGCATCTTAAATCTAAAAAAAAATATAATTAATTAATTAAATTTAATTAATGAATTAATATTTAAAAAAAAACTGTATTAACATCAAGTGTCATCCACTACAAGTTCAAAAAAATGTATTTGAACTTGAGTGGAGGAATAAAAAGTATTTTATGAACGATTGAAAATTTGAACAAGATATATATAGGGAAAGTATGAGCTAATAGAAGGAATTGGAAAAAAGGAAAGCCCTCTTCCTTTGTATGATGGAAAATACTGAAAGTGAAGACTGAAAAAATTCAAGAGATGGTATCCTTTGACCCAGACTTAAAAAAGGGCGTCATAAGCGAGATGAAGCTAAAAGTGACCATAGTTTAATCATATTAACAATTATCATTTATTCAAAATTCAACAATAATATGAATTAAAACTTGGCATGCAATGCAATATAAATAGATTATTCGAGGTTCCATGTCATTACTCCACTTCATTGCTTGGTGAGGCATTTTGAAAGAACTGAGATCATTGAAAGACAAAAGAAATAAACTACATTTGTGAAAATTATCAATTCATGCTCACATTTTCTTTGGATCACTTTTAGGGAAATAATTAAATGTTCGTAAAAGTTTTGCTGCTTTAAAAAAAAAAAAATGGTACTGTTTTTGAGTTATTCCATTTTAGAAACCTTTCTGGAAATAAAATCTCCTCATTTCATTTAGAGATATCTTTAGAAGGTGCCAATTCGTTAAAGGGCATATATTTGATTTCCAATACAACAATAGAGTAGACAAGGTTTTTATGATCAAGGAAAAGATAGTTGTTAAAAACAAAATAAATTTCAATTACCTTATTTTTGTATAATATTAATACCATTAATTTCGTAAATAGAATATTTTGATTGAAAACTATAAAATGAAAGCGCTATACGTTGAAGATAATTCGAAATAAATCACACAATTAACAGACAATAAAAAAATGAATCAAGATTTGACGATATATTTTAGTGAAACATTTTTTACAACTAAGAACTTTAAGTCGGAAACATTCCAGATGAGACACTTCAGTAACGCGAAAAATATCCAACTTCTAGTTCAATTCCACGCAATCCGACATATGAGAATATCTACAATTTCAGCTGATTTTCATTTTCAAATCGTAGATATGAGCTATGAACACTCTTTAATTTATTCTTATTAAAAAAATCGTATTGGCCATCTTTCATATTTAGAGAATCATTAACAATTTTTTACTGTCGAAACTTCTGGATAAGGTTTCTTTTACAAATAAAGTTGACGAAAATAGTTTGTTTACAACTGAAACAATATGTGTTGCCCTGACATGTATAAACAACATAAGTTTTCTATATTATCCGCCTCAATCTTATTGAATGTCAAAGCTATGAAGATAACTCTTTTACTTCCAGTATATTTTAAAAGAATTATCATGTTTGCCAATACTAAAAACATTTTTCTTTATATTTTAATCGATTGCAAAATACCACTTTCAATTTATGTGCATAAGAATGTCTTTCATTCGTATGCGTAAAAAAATGGCAATTAAGCTAAGGACTATAAATAAATAAAATGCTTTTTCACTTTTGACTAAGTTCAAAAATGTTTGGAAAGAAAAAAAAAAAGCAACCAAATCCTTAATGAAAATTTTTGTCTCAATTATCCAATTGTTCACAAGATAAAATGAATGGGCGTTGTTTTTTTTCCACTGTCGTATTTTTTATTTGTTTTGGGGAAAAAATGAAGGCAATCTAGTCGAGCAAATTAAGTCTGCAATATGCGCAGGGAAAAGAATTCCTATTCTGCTTTTTTTGTTTCGCCATACAAGTGAATGAAATTAAAATTAATGATTCATATAAACTTTCTTTGCCATAACTAAACAGGAAAAAAAAAAAAAAAAAAAGAGTCAGGAATGCGTTCGGAGGGAAAAATTGGACTTTCAGCGCTTTCTTTATGGGCTCATTAATATCTTTTAGATTAAATTACTTGGGCATATATTTTACTAGATTTAATGTTTACTACAGTTATACACATAAATTTAAGTTATAGCTGCATTTGAATTAAAAGTACACTGAAAACCATTTAGGGTGTATTTCAAATTTTATATCCTATAAATAATAATTAATGGAATAGATGTAATTAATGATAAATAACATTATTAACTTTGAAAAATATTTATAATATAAATGGGAATAACATTTATCGAATCGATTTATATCATTACTGAAAGTCTGCTTAGAGCAATACTTTTCGCAGATCCGATGTACAGTTATTGTAGTCAAATTCAAACTGTTGCAAGATAAATTCTGATTTTTGTATTTCAAATTAAACTTTTTGTGATTAAAATTCCTTTTTTGTATTTCAAATTAAACTTTTTGTGATTAAAATTCCTTTTTTGTATTTCAAATTAAACTTTTTGTGATTAAAATTCCTTTTTTGTATTTCAAATTAAACTTTTTGCAAATCAATTGAAACATTTTGCAAATCAAATGAAGCATTTTGTAAATCAATTGAAACATTTTGAAAATCAAATGAAACATTTTGAAAATCAAATGAAACATTTTGCAAATGAAATTAAAATACTTTGCATTTCAAATTCGCCTCACTGAAAAATTGGGTTTTATTTATATGTAAATAAATGTACATAGTATTTAATGAAGTTATGCATGTGTATAGCTACATGAGTAGCAATGTACAGGTAAAGATATATGTTATATATACATAGATATATGCTAATCTTTATCTATTTTAATAAGCAGGATTATGTGTGCCCACTAAGCTACAAGTGTATATTTACAATGTCTATATCAACACAACCATGTATATATGCATGTGTGCCTACAGAAATATGCAAATGAGTACATACATGTGAAAGGCCATCATATAGAGAAAAATGTAAGTAAATATGTAGATTAGCACATTAGCAATTTTGGTTTTTAGAGAAACATAGTTGCCAGAAAACACAAGAGCAATAAGCTTCTTTGACAGGTACTACAAATATCTAAGAAATTTGTTCATTGTACCCTTTGAAATTTCATAATTGACACTTTCATAGTCTGTTAGGTTTTTTAAGATGTGCAAATCATTTTTGGTGTCAAAGCGAGGAGATGCTGCTTGAAATCAGCTGTTTACTTAACATTTCGCAACAAAAAAGGAAATATAACGAATTCCAGAATATTCATGTTCAGGCAGCTTAAAATGATTTTTGAATACTTATATTTTGAGTCAGTAAATTGTTTTTCCCATTCATCGAGTATCATTGAATCCCCTCTGATTTTTTGCAAACCCAATGATTATGCACTACTGATGGCATTTTTTTTATCAATTAAAACACCAGAAACAGTAGTTAAAAAATCATAATTCAATTTTTCTGTGTTAAATATATTCGCAGTCGCAACTTCTATGTAAACAAAATCCTCTTCATGTTAGAAGAACAATTTCGTAAGTAGCTTTTGAAATTAAAAATTTAATGCCATGCATCAATATTTTAAAACATTTATTAAGCGGAATTTTACAAATCATTTCCGAAATTATGATTCTAATAACATATTTCTATATTCTTGGTGTTTAAAAATTTAAAGCCATGGTTTTTATTCATCAAAAAAAGTTTAGAGTCATATTTTTCAGTAAAATAATCTCCTTTTGTAAAAAGAGACTTTCAAAATTAATATCTACTTTGGAGAAAAAAAATTTAAAACTCTTACTCAATCTTTCAATACATTTATTAAGAAATAGTAAACCTATGAAAATAAAAAAATTCACCTTTGAATATTGAAAATCGAAATCTACTCATTAAGCAAAAACTTTCCTTTGCTTCAAAGAAGGAAAAAATAAATTATAGTTTAAAAAACTAAAAAACACGCTTTTAGAGTAATGAAATTAAAAAGTAAAAAATAATTGCTAACATAAGAATGAAATGACTGACGAGATAATTAATGTCACTGTTCTAAAAGCGTGGGGTGCTTTGTATGACATTTTTAAACTAACTCTGCATTTCGGAATGAAACTAGTTAAAAATTATAACGATTGATATCGAGCACCCCAAGCTTTTAGAACAGTGACATTCATTTTCTCGTCAGTCATTTTATTCTTATGTTAACAATTATTTTTTACTTTTTAGTTTGATTAACTCTAAAAGCGTGTTTTTAAACTATAATATTTAAAAGAGGCCCCTCTATGGAGGACTGGGACTATAGTTCTTACAATAATTTAATTTTGAGTAAAACAAAGGCTATACGCGAATATGTCGAGCCAGCCAGGATTCGAACAGGAAATCTCCTGATCCGTAGTCAGGCGCGTTATCCGTTGTGCCACTGTCCCACATAAGTTTGAATATCTTAGGTACTTTCATTCTACATGGGTTAAATTGCTCTTCATAAGTTAAAATAAAATCACTAATCCTGGCGATCCTAATCATGATGAGATAATAAACTTATCAAAATATTTTATTGTCGTCGGTCCTTGATAAGTCCACAACGTTTAAATTAAATCTGATCGCTTAAAGTAGGGCAAAATTGAGCCCAAAGAGTCAGTTACAAACAAACAAACGTACAGGTGAAACTAATAAAAGCGTATTAAAAAGAAGCTTACTTCTAAACAGAGCTGGTTAATGCGATTACAGCGTGTCGTAATATCTCAGGGCCTGATAGTTTTACGCCTTGGAATTTTATGAATTTAAAGTGAAAGTTGGATTACGTTTATATAAATTTTTCCGAGAAGCAATATTTTCTATCCTAAAACTTCTAAGATAAGGCAAGCGATTGATACTTCACAATGAAATATTGAAAAATGAATCAAATAAAAGCCCAAACTAATATTATTTCGGATCAGATGGTCCATTCCCGTAGGTGCACTTACGTTACCCCTTATTTGTAGGATTACAACGATCAGAGCCTGCAACGTCACAGAAGCGGGAAAATGTGGACCAATAGAAAATGAGGATCCCCCCATACTGCGCAGAGGAATTTTGCACAGGTGACATCACCGCAGGGTTGGAATAAGTTGGAAGGGTTACTAGATACGGGACTTGATTGCTTTTTACGATTAGTAGATTGTTCTCATTTATAATTTACCATGTGAAAGAAAAATCAAGAAAATGTGTGTGTAAGGAGCAGAATTGAACGGAAAATATCCACCAAAGTAGCGAAAAATTTCAGTTATTTTAATTCTATTTAAGTGGGAGTTGTTTGTAAGATAGCTCTTTGGAATTATGAGAGTTGCAAACAAAGCAAAATCAAAAGCTCCCATATCTATGGCGTAAAAGGGCGCGAAAAACCTGTAGGTTGGAAATTCTTTCCATTAACTCGAGGAAGCGAACTTTCCAGAGGCGTTCCAAATTATATTAACACAATTTGAATGATATATAGTTGATCCCCTCGCATCCTGGTTGAAGCTGAATCTGCTATGTTGTAGTAGCGGAGGATTTCAGATCGCAGAGCCCAGTATTTGAAAAAACAAAACAAAAGCATTTTAAATTGTAAATAGTAGTTAATAGAAGTATGAACTACTATTGGATGTTGATAAATCAACCCATACTCAATATACTCATAAAAACTCGCCAATGAAATGCTTTAAAGTGTAAAATCAATGGAATACAATGGAGGATTTATTAAAAACAATTAATCGGTCAAAAGAAGTTCTTAGAAACTTTTTCTGTGAGTCTGGACATCCTTATTTCTCCCCACTCTGAAAAAGACAACTTTTCGTGATTCCAAAATTCTATTTCTTTTAAATTCCTTCTATTAGCTTACACTCTCCCTATATATATCTTGTTCCATATTTCAATTTTTAATAAAATACTTTTTATTCATCCACTCAAGCTCAAATAAATTTTTTTGAATTTGTAGTGGATGACACTTGACGTTAATACAGTTTTTTCAAATATTAATTCATTAATTAAATTAAATTAATTAATTTTAGTTTTTTTTTTTTTTTTTTAGATTTTAGTTGCATGTATCTAATAATAGATGGCGCCACATGAGAAACATTTCAACTTTATTTATTAAGGACTTTCTGCAATATAGTGAAAAGAAAGTAGGAATTGACTTTAAAAACAGTTTTTTTTTATATTACTTGTTTCGCTACATTTAAATTTCATATTTCATTATCTAAATTATTTTTTGTGTTATTTACTGAAATGGCGAAGCTGTCACAGGTTCACAATTAGATTTTGGGTATGTATAAATTTTGATAAATACCTGTTGGTAATGGGAAAATTTCATTGCTGAATGTAAGCTGCGATATTTTAAATTTGTTTTAGGAATGATTATAGTTAATTTTATTATTATTTTTTATACAAAGAAATAAATACAAAATTTGCTCATATATCACAAGAAAAATGAGGTGTCTGTTCTCACCTATCCTGCTAATAGGAGTGAAGGTGATTTTTTATGTAAATTCTAAACTCCTGGCATTGTTTATTAAACAATATCAGGAGTTTAGAATTTACATTACAATTTACATAAAAAATTGAGAAAATTTATTCTTTTATCCATGAAACTCTTTATGATAGCAAATTTTTGAAAGCAAATATGGATTGCGTATGGAATGCATAAAAGCAAAAAGTTTTTTGTCTAGTACAAATCAAACGTTTTTCATGTAAATTAAGAGAATAATAAAGCATATTAAGAATGAATTACGAAATGATGAAGCAATAAGAATGTTCACTTCAGTAAAAGTGGTTTACTAAAATATATTTGAGTATAGATAGAAAAAATATTTATTACCATCAGAATAGACTTCAAAAAAATATATTTAATTTTGATAGGATTTTGTCAAGAAAATAATGAAGATTGTAAATTTGTAATTCAGATAAATTATAAAAGAACTTTTCTATTTATTTATTCTGCTATCAAGTCACAATCAGTCATTTAACATCTTTTCTTAATTAAAGCATTTATATTTTCACGCATGTAATTTAATATTCTTGTAAAGTGTCATGTCATGTTACATGGCACTTTTCTACGTGATGTTGTTTTTGAATATTTATACCGGACACTTTGTTCATTTGTCCTTGGAACCGCAGATGTGCAGCGATTCAGTTACCATGATGCACTATAACGATGCCTGCTCTCCCATTTTGCTACCGTAATTTGAACCCATTAGAGAGTTTTTGCATAACGTTTTTTTTTATCGACTGATATTTTTTTCTTCCTAGCGCATGCTCATAGGAAACATTGTACCTATTGCACATGCGTATCTGTAATACTGCACTACTGAGCTATTCCTATAAGCATGCGCGCTAGGAAGAAAAATATCGGACGATAAAAAAACTTTATGCAAAAACTCTCTATTAATTAACCATATCAAACGATTCACAAAACGTGATCGAAACAAAATATTTCAATACTTAAATTTTGTTGTAATGCCAAAATTGAATATATATAAAAATAAAGAAATATTTTAAGTTTAAAATATTTAAAAAACTCAGAGCAAATTTGAATAATTTAAATTGAACAGATCACATTCGGCATACGAATAAGAATAGGAACACAATTATGTCATAGATTCTATTTTATCACAATTTTGTATAAAAATGTCTTTTTTTACTAAAATAAAGGTGTTACAATTCTAATTCGGGATTAATTAGATATTCTCCACCTTCTGTTGCTATGCAAAAACCAGTGTTATAAGAAATTTAAGGATGAAAAGATTTCTATAAAATAAAGTCTTAAAATTATAAAAAACACGAAACACTTTATAAATAGAAATGGAAAGAAAGTCGATGAGGGGTCATCGCCTTTGCGATTATAAGAATCCATAAATCAATAACTCTAAAAAGTTTAAAAAAGACAGAATAAATAAAATAGACTGAAAAGGAAAGAAGGACAGAAAAAACGAAAGAAAGAAAGACAGATAGAAGGACAGAATGAAGGAAAGAAAGAAGGAAAGATAGAAGGAAAGAAGGACAGAAAGAAGGAAAGAACGACGGAAAGAAAGAAGGAAGGAAAGAAGAACAGATCGAAAGAAAAAAAAAAGGAAAGAAAGAAGGACAGAAGGAAATAAAGAAGGACAAAAAGACAGACGGAAGGATAGAAAGAAGGAAGGAGAAAGGAAAGAAAGAAGGACAGATAAACGGAAAGAAGGAAGGAAAGAAAGAAAGAAGGTCAGAAGAACAGAAAGAAGGAAGGACAGAAGGGCAGAATGAAGGACAGAAAGAAAGAACAAAAGAAAGCAAGAAGGAAAGAAGACGGAAGAAAACAAAGAACGAAGGAAAGAAGGAAGGACAGAAAGAAGTAAAGAAAGAAGGATAGAAAGACAAAAAGAAGGAAAGAAGGTAGGACAGAAAGAAGGAATGTAGAAAAGAAAGGACAGAAAGAAGGCAAGAACGAAAGAAAGAATGAAAGAAGGAAGGAAGGAAAGAAAGGCAGAAAGAAGAAAAGAAATTAGAACGGAAAGAAGGAAATAAAGAAGGACAGAAAGAAGGAGGGAAGTAAAGAAAAGAAAGAGGAAAGAAGAAAGGAAAGAGGGTAGGAAAGGAGGACAAAAAAAGGAAAGAAGAACAAAAAGAAGGAAAGAAAGAAGGACAGTTCGATCGAAAGGGAAGAAAGAAGGACAGATAGATGGAAAGAAGGAAAGAAAGAAGTTCAGATAGATGGAAAGAAGGAAAGAAAGTAGAAAAGAAGGAAAGAAAAACGGAAAGAAAGAAGGAAACAAAGAAAGAAGGACAAAAGAAGGAAAGAAAGGAGGTAGAAAAGAAGGACAGAAAGAAGGAAAGGAAGAGGGGGAGAAGGAAGGAAAGAAGGAAACAAAGTACGAAGGAAGGACAGAAAGAACGAAAGCATGAGGGACAAAACAATCAAAGAAAGAAGGAGGGAAAGAAGGAAGAAAAAAGGAAAGAACAAGGTAGGAAAGAAAGAATGACAGAAAGTAGGAAAGAAGGACAGATAGACAGAAAGAAGAAAAGAAAGAAGGACAGATTGAAGTAAAGAAGGATAGAAAGAAGGACAGAAAAAAGGAAAGAAAGAAGGACAGAAAAAAAGGAAAGAAAGAAGGACAGAAAAAAGAAAGGAAACAAGAAAGTACAGAAAGAAGGAAGGAAAGAAAGACTCATGGAGAGAAGGAAATAAAGAAGGAAGGAAAGAAAGGAAGAAGGACAGAAAGAAAGAAGGAGAGAAAGAAGGAAAGACAGAAAGTAGGAAAGAAGGAAAGTAAGAGGGAAAGAAGGAAGGAAGGAAGGAAAGGAGGACGGAAACAAAGAAGGACATAGAGAAGGACCGAAAGAAGGGCAGAATGAAGGAATGAAAGGACAGAAAAAAGAAGGTAGAAAAGAGGGAAATAAAGAAAGAAGGACAGAAGGAAGGAAAGAAAGAAGAAGAGAAAGAAGGAGAGAACGAAGAAAGGAAACAAAGTAGGACAGAAAGAAAGAAGGAAAGGAAGAAGGAAAGAAAGAAAGAAAGAAAGAAAGATGGAAAGAAGGAAAGAAGGACAGATAGATGGTAAGAAGGAAAGAAAGAAGGACAGAAGGAAAGAAAAACTGAAACAAAGAACGAAGGAAGAACAGAAAGAAAAAAAGAAGGACAGAAAGAAGGAAAGAAGGGAAGTAAAGAAAGAAAGATGGAAAGAAGGTAAGAAAGGAGGACAGAAGGAAGAACAGAAAGAAGGAAAGAAAGAAAGATGGAAAGAAGGTAAGAAAGAAGGTAAGAAGGTCAGAAGGAAAGAACGAAAGAAGAACAGAAAGAAATAAATTAATAGTTTAAAAAAACTAAAAAATACGCTTTTAGAGTTAATCTATCTAAAAAGTAAAAAATAATTGTTAACATAAGAATAAAATGACTGACGAGAAAATGAATGTCACTGTTCTAAAAGCGTGGGGTGCTTGTATGACATTTTAAAATTAACTCTGCATTTCTGAGTGAAACTAGTGAAAAATTATAACGATAGCTATCGAGCACCCCACGCTTTTAGAACAGTGACATTCATTTTCTCGTCAGTCATTTTATTCTTATGTTAACAATTATTTTTTACTTTTTAGATAGATTAACTCTAAAAGCGTATTTTTTAGTTTTTTTAAACTATTAATTTATTTTTTACTTTTTAGTCTGATTAACTCTAAAAGCGTGTTTTTTTTTTAGTTTTTTGAAAATTATATATGTATAAGGCATGAATTATATAGGCATGAAAATTATATATTTGCAAGAATAAAATAAGAAAAAGTAAAATTAAGGAATAAAAAATTTAAAAGTTTATGAGAAATACAAAAAGATAAATACAATGCAAATAAAAATTAATGAAAAAATACTAAAAAAGCTAAGTACAATACAATTAATATAAGCACAAAAAAGAATAATATAAAAAAGTTGGAATATACTACAAAGTAGAGTAATTGCTGCTAGAAAGGATGACTAAAGTCTAGGTCTGGTGCAAATTATGCAGAGACGGGGCAACGGGCAACGGGCGTACCGATTACGGAGTTCCTAGGTGGCTTTAAGAGCCACAATATCTCCACATCTTAATTTAATTAATACATTAGCACAAGTGAAGTTGCTTAAATTATAGAATATTAATATAAGAAAATAGAACAATTAAAATTTAAGAAAAACACCTCCTGCTTGCTAACAATTAAAGCAGGAGATCGAAAAAGCTAAAGCTTTCGGTACAATTAGGGTATGCAGAGACGGTACCTTGGCCGATTATCCGCTAAGTTTATATACTTTTTGCCCACCGAAATTTTCGGCCAATAGGAAGAGCGCTATTCGACATGATCGCACTCCTATGCCTTTGAGATCCGCCTCTTTTTAGCCACGGAAATTTTCGGCCAATAGGAAGAGCGCAATTCGATCGCGGATATTACTGAATTTCTACCCGGGGTGAAAGAAAGCTGGGCAACGGGCGTACCGGTTATGATGTTCCTTGGTGGTTTTAAGAATCACAAAACCTCCACATCTTAAATTAATTGAAACATTAGCATAAATTGTAGTTTCTTAAATTAATGAATAGAAGTAATTAAAAATAAATAAATGAATTTAAAATTTAGGAAAAACATCTGCTTGAGAACAATTAAAGCATGAGATCAAAAAAGCTAAAGCTATCGGTACAATTAAGAGTTCGTTGACGATGCCCAAAAATAAAAAGGTTAAAGTTAAAAAAAATGAGAATTTTAAGATAAAAGTAAAATAAAACAAAAGGAATTAAGATTAAACAAAATAATTATACAAAATAAGTAGGGTTTGATCAGTTGACTGACTCGCCAGTAGATGGCGCCATCAGTCCCAACATCGAGCCCAAAAAGTGAGTTACATACAAACATACATACAAACATACAGGTGAAGCTAATAAAAGCGTATTAAAAAGGAAAGATGGCCAGATAGATGGAAAGAAGACGGAGACGGATAGAAAGAACAGAAGGAACGAAATACAGAAGGAAGGAAGAACAGAAGGAAGGAAGAACAGAAAGAAGGAAAGAAAGATGGAAAGAAGGTAAGAAAGAAGGACAGAAGGACAGAAAGGAGGAAGGAAAGATAAAAGGTAAGAAGGACAGAAGGAAGGAAAGAAAGAAGGACAGAAGGACCGAAAGAAGGGAAGAAAGAGGATAGAAAGGAAAGAAGGACAGAAAGAGAAGGAATGAAGGACAGAAGGACAGAAAGAAGAAAAGAAGAAAGGAAAGAAAGAAGGACAGATGGAAAGAAAGAAGGACAGAAAAACAGATCGAAGGAAAGAAAGAAGGAA